>JAWNNJ010002169.1:1580000-1955894 GCA_035045125.1 Hypselothyrea guttata | reverse complement strand
TCTTATTACATCAATTATTTTCTTTTTATTTCTTGCAGTGTAGAGCTCCACAGATGCGGCTGCTGTTGGCTTTTAAGCAGAAAATCATACAAACAACAACTGCCAGCTGCCACACATGCCCCTCCCCGCCCCTCCCCCCGCCCCTCGCTCTCTTCTCCCCTCTCGTCATCACTTTCTCATTCTCTCCCTCTCTCCCTCACTCACTTAGCGTGCATGTGCAAGTGGGCGGTGGGCGGTGGGAGGGGATTCTGTTTATTAGACTCTGACCCAAAATGAAGCTCCAGCTGAGGTGGCAACTCTGGCTGCCCGATCAACTCTATTTCGGATAACCCAAATCCTTGGCGTGCACCGTTAACAAAACTATCGATAAGTTATCGTTGAAAGCAAACGAAAAAAACCTTTAAAATAGTTTTCTTAAATCTTAATTTTCTTATGAAAATATTAATAGTTAATATATTATAAATTAAAAAAAAAAATTATTAAAAAAAATACAAAAATATTAATACATAACATATAACTAATAAAGTGATATATAATATAATATAACATTTAATAAAAGATACAAAATAATAAATATTAAATTACAAGAAATAATAATCGATAATTAGCAACAAAAAATATCACATAAATAAAACAAATATAATTATAATATTTATTATATATATAAAAAAATATTATTGAATAGCAAAAAATTATATAATAATAATCAATAAAAAGCCTGTGCATAAACTATCGATAAATGCAGAGTTATCGATAGTTGAATAGTTCTACAGTTGCCGCTGCTCCGCTGGCAAATCTGAAATCTGAGCCAAAATGGCTGACAAAGCTCTGGCAGCTGCTCTCCCCCCCTTCCGACCCCCACTCCGCACTCCACACCTCTCACCTTTCTCTCTCTCTCTCTCTCTCGCTCGCTTTCTCCCTCTCTCTCTGTTCCATTCTGCGAGCACGAATGCCCTTTGGGTCTGCACACAATTTTCGCAGGCGACAGAGGCCCATGCGTCTGCTTCTGCTTCTCCATGTGTGTGTGTGTGTATCTGTGTGTGTGTGTGTGTGTGTGTGTGTGTGTGTGTGTGTGCGTGTGTGTCCAGTTTATAGCCAAAAGTTATGGATTCAACTTTTGGCCAATTTAATTTTCTCGCCTGAAACGGCTACAGCGCCAACGTCAACAGTGCCTCCGACCACGCCCCCGCCCCCGCCACGCCCCCACCACCACTATTCAACCAATTTTGGACCATCTCGCCCTTCGAGTGCCGTACACTATGCGCAATAGCATGTGTCTATGCACTGAGCAAAATTTAAGCAAACAATTCAATATAAAAACGATAATTAGTTTTTTTTAATTCTTTCTTAATTTAACAAAAATTTAAAAATATTTTGTAAATTTCATTTTTTTTATATTATTTATTAAATATTTAAAATGTGTTTAAACCTGAACCTTATTTCTTGATTAATTAAATTCATGGATTTAAAATTTAGATTTACACCACGGACCGTAAATAATTTTTATGAATTTACATTTTTTGAAAAACATTTGTTTTTTTATTTTTTAAATTAATTTAAATAATAAAAATCAAAAATAATTTGTATTTACTTTTACATACATACATACATATATTTGTTTATACATATTTTGAGGAAATATTGAAACACCCAATGGTTAAGGTCAATATAAATAGTAACAAAACAAATATTAAAAAAATTTATTTAAATTAAAAAAATTAAAAAACTAATAAAAACAAATAGTTTTTGAAACTGAAGGTGAGAAATTCGGGCTCTACGTCTAGCAATGGGACATTTTTAATGGAAATATTTGGCTTTGGTCAGATAGTATTATTTTATTTTTAAAAATATTTCATTAAAAATCACCCATTGCTGGACGTAGAGCCCGAATTTCTCACTTTCAGTTATCAAATTACAATTGTAAAAATTTACAATTGTAAAAATTTAAAAAATTAAATAATTTTTAATATAAAAAAAATTACCTGAAAATATTTAGAAATGAATTAATTTTTTGAAATGCATTTTTCGGTGCCGCTATTTCTGACAGTGTACTGTGTGCTGGCCGTTGGTCAGCACTAACGCCGGACGCTGCATAAAGAAGAGGGGGAGGGGCAGGAGGCTGAGGTCCTGCCGCTGGTTCAGGTTCAGGTTCAGGTCCTGTCCGGATGGAGCCCGTGAGCCCGCATTCACAGATGATTTAGCTGGCATGTTAAAGGCCAGGGGCGCCCTTAGCAGTGGGGGTCGGAGGAGTGGGGGGTGTTACGTATTGTGTATGTGTGTGTGCGTGCGTGTGTGGACACATTGTGCCCCATTAGTTTCTACGCCAACAACAACAACAACAAGAAGCACGAAATTTGCATGATTTTGCATTGGGGCAGATTCATAGCTATAGCTATAGCTATAGCTATATAGCCATAGCTATAGCTATACCGTTAGCCCTTGCTGCTGTTGTTGTTGTTGTAGTAAGAAAATGCTTTATGCACGCATTTTCACCCCCTCCCTCCCTCGCCCTCTCCCTCTCCCCTCTTCTCCATACAATCTGCAGCTCCAGCCCGCAGGGCATTTCATCAAGAGTTGACCAGTTTTCCAGACCATTTAATACATTTCCATTTTTTTCTTGTCCTTTGTGTGCCGAGAGACCCGCACTTTCTCCCTCTCTCTCTCCCTCTCTCTCTCTCTCTCTCTCTCTCTCTCTCTCTGTCTCTGTCTTTCTCTGACACAATTTTATCACTCTTTGCTTTCAACACAATATTTTCTTATTTGACTTCTTCCAGCTTCTTCAAACTCCGGTTTATTTTAGCTCAGCTCAACTCTATTCTCACTATTTTTATTTTTATTTTTATTTTTTTCGAATAAAAAAAAAATATGTGCTCCATCAATTTTTATTTAAGATAACTTCCTAATGCCACAAATACAAAAAAAACTTAAATTCAGAGCATTTGTCACATAATACTTGGCTTAAACTTTGATTCTAAAGCTTGAAAAACAATTTTGTAAATAATATTCTAATACAGTTTATATTTAATTTTGTTAGCTTACATTTTTAATTTTAATTTTTAATTTTTGTCTCTAAAATATTGAGATAACGTATTGTTTTCATTAATTTATTTATTTATTAATTGAACTAAAAGTAATTTTTTTTTCAATTTCAAAAGTAATTCTAAAGTTAATATGTATTTTTATTCTTATTTATATTGATTAGGTTTATTTTTATTTATTTATTAGCTTAGTTGCTAAACAATATAAACGTTCTAACTAAACTTAAAAACAGCTTATTTTATTTAAAAAAAAAATAGTTTTAATAATCGGTTTTTTGCAGTTTTTACACAATTATTTTATTTTTATTTATTCATCAATGACAGTTAATAAATAAATGTATTTAATAAACAGAAAATATATATTCTCAATATATAATAAATGAATATTCAAAATTCATAAATGTATTAATTATTATTAATAAACATAAATTAAATATCCTTAAGTGCATGGCACTAATTACCATAATATATTTATTAAACATTTATAAACCTATTTTTAAAAAATTCTAAAATACACTCAGAGAAAAAACCAAACCATTCTGACTTGATTCAATCCAAAAACGGGTCAAAAGTCGTGTTATCCAGAAATTACTTGATTTGTAAGTAAGAATCATGTTATCCAGAATGGCTTGATTTTAAGTAAGTTTTGGATATTAAGGAATATTCCGGATTGATTTAATCTATCCTGATGTTTCTTGAATCAATCCTGTTTTTTCTTAATCGTAATCGTTTCTCAATCGTAATTTGACTTGAACTAAAACAAACAAAAAAAAAAATGGTTTATTTTTGTATTTTGTGGTTGCTTATTTTTTTACAATCGTGAATTATTATAAATAATTGAATTGTAATATTGAATTTTTACTCATCTAATAATTTTTTAGTATTTACCTGCGGCAGGAATCGAACCCGGAACCCAGTGATGTTTGTGTGTATAATGCCTTCGTGCTAGTCGTCAGCGCCGTCGCCAATGATTTTCGGCGTCGGTTCATTGCCGATCATAACACACACATAAAACAAATTTGTGAAAAAGGCATACAGAAGACATATATAGCTGTCCCGCTCTTGTCGTCATGGCAACGTAAGTAAACAAACCAAATTTTGTGAAACAGGCATACACAATATATTGCTGCACTGCTCTTGTCGTCATGGCAACAAGAAACTAAGAAAGTTTTCGGCTTAGTTCAAGCGTGTTTTTTCTTGAGTTAAGCAAGTTTCCGCCTAATTCAAGTATTTCTCACTTGAAACTAGAAATATATTTCTTGTTTTTGAATGTAATCCCGATTCTTACTTAACCCTTTCGACCCCGCATTTTTCTCCGTAGAGTGAAAATTTTTTTTTTGATGCCAATCTACTTGTATTAATTTTGTAAGATTTTAGCAAAAAAAATTAAGTTGCCACGCCCATTGGTATGGGCGCTAGCGAAAGTTGCTTGTGAGCAACGTTGGGCCATGGTGGTATAGCAATGGCCATAGAAATAGCATACTTAAAGCTTGTACTTTTGCGATCATAACTCGCTTGTTATACATCCGATTTTCTTAATTTTGATCTTAAATGCTTAGTCTAATATCCCACATGAATCACAAGTATTATTTTTACCGTTGTCCTTATCCGTTTCCGAGTTTTGCCTAATTTAAGTTCGAGGGAGCTTATTTTGGCTTAGCCACTTTGTTATTGAGAGAGCTGATTTCAATTTTCGAATTGTTTTCGCTTAAATATTAGTTACATTGGTTAAGTATATTATATAATTAATAAATAATGCTAAAATGGGTAGTGGACGGCGTTGCCCGGTTGCGAAAAAGAGTCTTTTGAAGAATATAAGCTAATACAGGGAAAATCGTTTTAAAATGGCTGTTATGATGCACTTTTTTGAGAATTTTGTATACAACTAACTTAATTTAGTAACAGCTACTAATATTTATTCATTTGAAAAAATAAAACAACAGCTAAAGCTAAAATAAATGATCCCAAAATTGATAGGCAAGTTGCACGTATGAGCGACGCTGATCCTTTTGCCTCGTTCCGAAAGATTGCGCAGGAATTTTAATAAAAATATGGTACTAATATAACAAGAATATCTGAATGAATAAGCCCCAATAAAGTTTTGGTCAAAAGAAAAGTTAGCCGAAGAATCCGAGATCTGGTAAAACCAAACTTTGCATTGAGCAGGTGCTTTGCACCAAAATACAAGAAATTTTACCGCAAAACTCTTTCGTTTTATTTTCCAAGATGAATTAAAACTAGTTGCTGTTATTAAATTAAGTTCGTTGTATACTCAATTCTTGAAAAATTTAGGTAAAATAGCAATTACAGGTAGACTTTCCTTGTATTTGCTTATACTCTACATAAGACTCTTTTTCGCAACCTGGCAACGCCGTTCACTTCCCAGTTTAGCATTACTTATTAATTTTATAATATACTTAACCAATATAACTAATATTTAAGCGAAAACAATTCGAAAATTGAAATCAGCTCTATAAAAACAAAGTGGCAAAGTCAAAATGAGCTCTCTCAAACTTAAATTAGGCAAAAATCGGAAACGGATAAAGATAACGGTAAAAATAATACATTTGATTCATATGGGATATTGGACTAATCATTTAAGATCAAAATTATTTAAATCGGATGTATAACAAACGAGCTATGCTTAAAAAAAAGTTACATTTTTGTAGTGTGTTATTTGTATGGGAACGGGTGTACGTTTATTACCACTACGGCCCAAGGTTGCCCACAAGCAACTTCACAACTTTGAAAATAATTTTCTTTCTTATTAAACAAAATTATATTATTTTAAGTTTGCCACTATTTAGTTCAACATTAGTTTAAGTGCTATTAATTTTATTTTTTCAATTTAGTCAATATATTATATTAGTAAATTACTAATTTCGGCTCATCCACTGAATTTCAAAATCAAATTTTAAGCGATGCGCGTTCAGTCTTTTCACTATAACTTCGCCAAATGATCTTCGAATTTGATCATTTTTGCTCAATTCGAGAAAGGATACATAGAGGTACTGTTATTAATAAAAATTAACTGATATAAATAAAAGGAGAGCACGCCATTAATCGCTAAAGTGGTGAAGTTGCTCACAGGCAACGTCGGGGTCGAAAGGGTTAAATCAAGAAATATCAAGTAAGAAACTTTCTAGAATTTTTCAAGACATTTGTCGGATTGATGTAAGCCATAAAAATCAATCCGGATTCTGGCTACTTTTCCCTGAGTGTACTTTATTTATTTTGTTGTGTTTTTATTTTGTTGGCTAAATATTTATATAAATATGACGTAATTCAAATCACTTTGAAGATTTGAGTAAATTCGGTTTTCCTTCCAAGAATATATCAGTGGTAAATTTATCGATATTTTGAACTATTTGTCAATGGGATATCGATGACATTCCTGTCATTCCCTCAATTCATATGTGTGTTTTTTCAAACACAATTCGTCCCCAGGGGTGGCGTTGGGAGTAAGTGTGACACTTATTCCCCTGAAAACATCTCCCTGGGTGCGGGTTCAATTCCCGCCGCGGGCATGAGTTCAAAAATCAAAAAATGTTTCCTTTCCCATTTTTCAATGGACTCAAGATCTAATTTGTATCGACTGATTGGCTTGGCTGTTTAATGGACTCAAGATCTAATTTGTATTGATGAGCTGTTCAATGGACTCACGATCTAATTTGTGTTGATTAGCTGAATTATGCACTTCAACCACATTTGGGTACGTTGGCTCTGGTTCTGGGTTTTTCAGTAGCACAGTGTGCAAAAATAAAAATAAAAAAAAAATTTTTTTTTTCAAACACAATTTGTCCTGATCCCACGCAATCGAATGCTGTCCCACATTTTTAGACCGACCGATCTGCGATTTTCTTTCTTCCACTCTTTTTCTTCCGGCTTGTTTTCGGTTTTCTGTTTTTAGACCCTTTACTTTAAAAAAGTGTGTAACACCCAGAAGGAAGACCCCACAAAGTATATGTCTTCTGACTCAGGACGACGAGCTGAGTTGATGTAGCCATGTCCGTCTGTCCGTCTGTCTGTCTGAAGAGCCTCTTGGTCAGTTGTAAAATTATCGATAGCTTCTTCCCCGCACTTCATATAAAACGATCAATATTTTGATATATATGGCAATGGGATATCGATGACATTCCCGTCATTCCTGTCATTCCTGTCATTCCCCCAATTCATATGTGTGTTTTTTCAAACTCAATTCGTCCCCAGGGGTGGCGTTGGGAATAAGTTTCCGACTTATTCTTCTAAAACATATCCCCTGGGTGCGGGTTCAATTCCCGCCGCGGGCATGAGTACAAAAAAATTTTTTTTTTTTTTTTAATTAATTTAATCACAAAAATCTCAAGCCCAATTCAGCATTGAAACTGCAAAATTTCGCAATTATGAAAAATGTTTTGGGGCAATTTGCAATGCGTTTTTGTTGATATTCAATGTTTGGGTAAAGTGCAATATGCAATTTGTTAGATGGAAATATTTCCAGCAGAAAGTGTTTAAACAAAATGCCAATTTCCCTGGAAAACTCAACTGAAAATTCAAAAATTCAAAAATACAAAATTCGAGCTCTTGGCTGATGAATTAGATTTGTCCGAAGTCCAAGCCATATTTATAGATAATTTCATTAAGGCCAACAGCAAATGGCAAAAGATGAGAGAGATAGGGAGAGAGAGAGAGACAGAGAGAGACAGAGAGACAGAGAGAGAGAGAGAGAGAGAGAGAGAGAGAGAGGGGAGAATTAGAGAATTAAGACGTATTTGTTTTGGATAACGAAAAATAAGAGAAAATAGAAAAATCTATACTTTAAATTCCAATATGCATCGAAATGCGGTCCGAAAACGATAAAAAAAATAATAATAGAATCGATAATTTCCCCAATATTGAATTTAATCGATTAATTTCTTATTCCCAAATGATCTTTATGCGTCATTTGAAACTTATTTTATGCTTGATTTGAATATATATGATATATTCTTTGCTATAAGCTAAACCAAATGAACTTATCGAAACTTAAATGATATGTGACTATCGATAACCGTGCTGTTATTTAGCGATAGAATTTACAGTGGGTAGGTAAGGGGTAATGTATGCGTAACAGTAAGGGGTAGACAGGGGAATGAAAAAAGCAAGGCAACAGAAATGAAAGCAAAGAACATAGCAAACGGCTAATACACAGTGAGAAAATGCGTGCAAAAGCTAAAATTTAAAATAATTAATTATTAAATAAGCTCAAAAATAAAATAAATAAATAAATAAAATAACAAAAATAAAAAATAATAATAAAAACAGGAAAATTAAAGAATTTATATATACATTTATTTATATGTATTATTTATTTTATTTAAATAGCATAACTGAAAAATTAATAAAAATAAAAAATATATAAAATAAATTAAATATAATATAATAATTAAAATAAAAAATACAATAATAATAAAAAAAATTGGAATTTTTATCCATCAAAAATAAGCATATTTACTACAACAAAAAAATTGTGTTGTATTATTTATTTATCAGATATTTTATATATATTTTTAATGATTTTTTTGTTATTGATTTATTTTAATTAATTTTTTCATTTGCCTTAAATTTAATGTGGAATTTTGTTATCCTAAATTATGTTCGATGAGATTTCAAGTGCGCAATGCATTATTTTCATTTCATAATCCATGGCTTTTTCTCACTGTGTAGCCTGTGTGTTTGCGTGTGTTCAAGTGAGGCAGCATCAGCATCTTCAGAGCTGCAACTTGGGGCTAAACTTGCAGCAGGCCATAGAAAAAAAAGCTTTGAAAGAAAGCCGACAACTCACACACACACACTCACACACATACACTCACACACACACACACACACACACACTCACACACTCACACACACACACAGTGAAGAGTTTTGTATTTGGTTTTGTTTAGCTTAATTTGCGCACTTGCTTTGATGTGTCCTGTGAGGGCTCAGCTGTGGGGCAGGGGGCAAGAGGCAAGCGGCAAGAGGCAGGAGCAAAGAGTGGGTAGGTAGAGGGGGAGGGGGTGGTGGCACTTTCTTATAGCGCTTGACTGGGGCTACTTAGTGTAGAACTCGTTGGTTTTTTGTTTTTATTTTTTCTGATGTTCTGTCGGCGCTTTCTACTTGCGATAATCGAGCCAAGGAGCCACTTGCCACTTGCCACTTGCCACATGCCACTTGCCACTTGGCCACTTTGCAACTTGCGGCACATGTGGCTGCCACGCCCCTGCCCCTCTCCGAGCTGCGAGCAGGTGTGAAACATTATGCCATTTATTGTATAAAGCTTTTTGTCGAGTGTCCCACTCAAGTCTCTTCTCTCTCTCTCTCCCTCTCTCTCTGCTCTCTCTCTCTCTCTCTGCGCTCTCTCTATTTGCATAGGAGTGTCGTCTTAACTGTTGCCTAACTTTGGGCGTTTGGCAATTACTTAAAGCCAAAGAGAAAGCGATAGCAGCCCCTCCCACCGCCTCCTTTGCAGAGATAACGCTTAATAGCTGAAGAACTTGGAAACTTTTTGCTAACTGTCACTTTGTGTCGAAATCTGCTCTAAATCAATTACAAAACTTTCAAGCCAGAGCCGAAACTAAACTAAAGTCAACCAGCAACTTTTGCACTTAGTCGGTGTACTATATATTAAGCCGAATCTGATTAAAATTGATCTGCAGTTAGCACTGAATAAAGCATCAAAATAAAAGCCTAGCTTAGCTTAAATCTCGGGAATTCTATAAAAAATATAGTTTATATATTAAGTGGAATCTGATTAAAATTAATCTGCAGTTGTCACTAAATAAAATCGACAGAAAAAATAAAAAATATAGGGACGGGGCAGATCAGTGGGTCGGACGTAACCGACCGTAGAAGACCCTTTACTTTGAGTATATGTACATACAAACACAATCAAGCGCACACACACTAAGCTACCCGCTTATGCAAGACACAACGAACTCGTGCTGCTTACTGATAAGGAGAACCTAAATCCCAAATATGGTGTCTCTAGCTCTTATAGTTGCTGAGATCTAGGTGTTCATACAGACGGACAGACAGACAGACAGACAGACAGACAGACAGACAGACAGACAGACGGACAGACGGACATGGCTATATCGACTCGACTTGTCGTCCTGATCAAGAATATATATACTTTGTGGGGTCTGCCACGCCTCCTTCTGGGTGTTACACACATTTCCTCTTTGCACTAAACTAATAGACCCTTTTTACTTTTTTAAAGTAAAGGGTCTAAAAATTTAAAATTCACGTTAAATTTTTGAAATTGTAAGATAGGTAAAGTCATAGGGTTAAATTTAATTTGGATTTGGCAAAAAATAAAGCATACAAATATTGAAACTATAGAAATAAGGGATATTAAAAAAATTTGACAGCTAAACCAATTTAGACTGATGAATAGCAAGGAATAATAATTATTTTTGATTATAACCATAAAAACAAAAAGAAGTTATTCTTAGTTTATATAATATTCTTAGTAGAAAAGTATAACCGTCTTATCTATTAACAATATCTGACCTATGGATGATTTAAAATCTTAAAATTTAATTTTGATGTTTTCTATAATACAAATTACAAAAATAAAATTTATGGGGTTTTGATAATATATTTAAAATTGAAATTATAATGGGTAATATAAAACAATATAAAAAATTAAAATAATGATAATTGTTTATTTCTTTTCATAACTATAGTATATTAATATGATATCCAAATATCGTTATTTAACATAGCTGCATTTTTTTCTTTTTGGATATGGATTAACTCTTAGTTCTATTGGGTTCGGAGCTTGAAAAACATCGATGGTAACCTAAATATTATTGATGTTTAATCGGAAACACTTACAAGCTGCCATCGTCGAGCTGATCGATCCAGGCGCATGGATGCCAGACGTTGCTGCGTTTTAGGTGGCAACGCTGGCGCATAAAAAATTCCCTCTCTTGCTACGTAATTTACGCTCAGCTGACATTTATAGCTTTCTCACTTCGCCTATAATTTTAAAAAATTATTGTACTTTTAGTCGATCGAAGTACACATAATTTCGATTCAAAATTGAGCTCTCTGAATGAGTACGGCGTTGTTACAGTACAATTTCACAGCTTGTTCAAGACACATCTATTTTTTTACAAAATATTTCGAACTGTATAATTAAAATATTTTTATTTTGAATAAGCTGTCCAAAATTTTAGTAAGTATAAAAGTTTAAAAAATAATCTATAAATTATATTCGCATAAACAAAAAGTTTCTTTGCAGTTTGTTCGAGTGAATCCTTTTTTTGTTGGCATCTTATTACCGGAAAAATGGAGTTGAAGAGGCGCGCTAGCAGTGGATTCGGAGCTTTCCTCAAAGAATTCAGCATTAGAAATTATGGAATAGATGCCATTGGACTGTCGGTTGAAGGAGCTAAGGTATGGAATAGAATGACGGCGAGTCAAAGGCGGAAGTATGACCTGACGAGCAGGAGCAGCAAATGCCAATCTGCTGAGAAGGACGCAAGCCACCCAAAATCAGAAGGTTCCAGTCACCGTCGCCGGCGTAAGGCTCAACGTTCTCCAAAGCCCACGGACTCTAAGCTCAGGCAGAGGCGAAGATGTCCCACACCCAGCGCTCCTAAGCCTAGGTCGGGTCGAAAACGCCCTAAGCCTAGGCCTAAGCTTAGGGCCAAGACCTGTAGTCTAAATTCGAACATTAATGGCTATCTAAACTTTTTGCGTGCCTACCGTTCCAAGCACGCCAACATGGAGTCCAAGGACATGGTTTTGAAAGCCGCACGTGCCTGGTGTCGCCTTACCCATCTCAAAAAGGAATACTATCGCAACAAGGTAGATCGTGGTTAAGTATCTCGATCCACAGACAATGCTAATCGAATCTCCTTTAACAGAGGGCAAACCGGCACAGCGATAGCAGCACCGCCTCTACGGATGAATAAAGGAAGGAAGGATGTCCAAAACTTATATTTGGCAATATTAAATTTAAATTAGTAAACTCTTGAAAATTTCTAAAGTAAAATCCCCAAAAACTCGGCCATAATAAATTATAAGTTCAAATCTAATCCATAATGAGGCGTACATTCGATTGTTTGTAGTGTTTGGCAGAGTTATGTCCGAAATGAAAGAATCGCCAGAAAATAGGATGTAATCAACTGTGGGATGTCCTTAAATTCTGTAAATCTAATCGGTCTACAAGGCCACAGTCGTGGGTAATCGATTAACTAGAAGAGATGGTGCCTTCAATAACGACTGGGATTGACATAATCAAATAAACATACTATGTTAATATTGATATTTACTTAAGATTTTCTTTTCTTGATATAATACAAATTTCGATGCTTCTCCTTTTGAAGATTATTATTGGAAATATCTGCATTTTAGCCGGAACACCGTCATCCAATAGAGCCCAAGACCTCGGACACGTTCTTCTCCAAAGTGCATTCGTTGAGTTATTGATTGAACCGAAACCAGTCGAAATATTGCAGCAGGTAGGGGCTTCCCCCTGAATGTTGGGAGTACGGCAGTTGGAGCTGCTTAGTTCTGGGAAGTGAGCACTATTAAAGAGCTGAATGTCTGGAGTTTCTTGCTTACTGTGTCACCAGCTATGCACAATAGAGAGAAGCGCACACTTGTCACGATCCGCTCTCCAACTCTACAGCCCAATAGTTCCCCCTCTCTATGTCTTTATACCCAGTACCCATCAAATGGAGAAAACAGGATTGATAAATTTGTGAGAATATATATAACAGACAGTCAAAAGTATATTTGTATATATGTTCTTGATCAGTATGACGAACTGCGTCAATTTAGTCTACCCAAAGCAATACTGGACAATAGTCAGATCAAGTTTATTTCTAAATGTTGTATGCCACGCCCCCTAGAACCTATCCTAAGCGATAAAGAGTAATACTGATAATATAAGCTTGTTTGGTTTGTAAATGTATATGCTCTCTCTCATTATGTTTATTTATCTTTTAATCCTTTATCCCTTAAAGCTCATGGAAATGGGTTAGGAAACACAGAAGATATTCGAGAAACAGTATTGCATGCGTTGTCTCGCTCGCACACAATACCAAATGCTGCAAAAGAAAAAATGAAAATTAATAATAAGGATAAACAAAGTATTATATTTATGGAGATATGGTTAAGGGTATTTTACAGTCGGGTGCGCCCGACTGCAGCGTTTCTACCTTACGCGTGTCAGCGACCCTCGTTTGAGTTTCATACGTGTTAATGGTGTGAACGCGATAAGATCTGTGATCGCGTATCCCCAGCCCATAACACACCTAGGCCTACGTACTCGTAATGCTCTAGGCCCATTCTGAATGCCAGACTCAGTTATGATTATTGAGAAAACGAAAAGATTTCGATTCATTCATGAAATCTCTGCACATCTGCTTTATATGCAGCTGGTGTTTGCTGCTTTATTCAGCCATAATTTTGTTTCTCTGCTCCATTATTTCCGAGGTGTACCACACAATGCAATTGTATACCCTGTAAAAAGCAGGGAGCGCAAATAATAATTATGAGCTTCAAAATTGAAGTCAAAAATAAAAAACATTCGCGATGACTGGAAAAAATAAAATATTATATATTTTTAACGGCGAATTTGAATAAAGATTAAACTTTTATTTCCAATATTTATTTAAATTTTTTTTTAATTCCTAAATTTAATTTAAACAATAATCGGAAATATTTTTATTTTTTATGAGCATTGAAGTAATTGAAAAACTATTTATTTGTCCAAGACCGAAATCAGAGTTAAGCAGAGAGTTAAGTTAGTTCAAAAACTTGTCTATAAGATCTTTTTTGAAAATATTATGAATTTTTTAGAATTTTAGAGTAAAGTATAACCGGATAATGTTTATATTCTTTAATATATATTAAAATATAAGTCTGAGAAGAGCAGAGAGTTGGAGAAAGTCGAAGGGAATTTACCTGTTTGTTTTTAAGATTTTATACCAGATTATCCGAGTCTAATAATTTTTATATTTTAACCAAATTACCGAGCTCTACTAGAGCTCTATTTAGAAACTTTTGTTGTAATTTGTAGAGTTTTTGAGTAAAACAAATAGATTAATAATGGAATATGCTTCCATTCTTTTATAAATATTTAAATAAATATGGCAAGCTTTTTCTGTTTCCAAGACTTAAGTCAGATAACCTTTGCTTTTCCGATTTTATGCTAAATTTTCCTAGTCTTATTGGCATTATTTTTTAGCCAGATTGTCGAGCTCTACCGACTGTTGTGCACTCATTATATTTTAGCATTTTTCTGCGCCTTCTTTGCTGCAATTTTCTTGACTGCCGGCAATTTGCAGCGTTGTTGCTGTTTGCAATTGTCGCAATTGTGGCCAGAGTTGCGCAGTGCCAGAGTTGCCACCCCTGTCCCCTGCAGTTTATGAAGTGTCACATGAAATTTTGTAATTTTCCCATCCGAAATTTCAAATTTTGGTGTCACTTGAGCAGCGGACGGGCGTTTAAAGTGTCACGCGCGTTGCCAGCTGACAGCAAAGCGATTGCCCGGGGGAGAAGAGTGGGAAAAGGAGGAGAGAAAGGGGAGTTGGGGGAGCGGTGGGAGAGAGGGGAGAGGTGAGAAAGTGAGAGAGCGCGATAAGCAATCGAGGTGCGTCGATTTGTCAGCCATTGGCAGCGCAGTTGTAATTTGGCTATTATGAAAATTGCACTTGACCAGCAGCAGCAGCAACTTGCAACAGCAACAGCAACTTGCAACATCAACAGTAACTTGCAACAGCAACAGCAGCGGCAATTTATGCTGCCACACACTTGTGGGCCAACTTATGGCGCATAAATTGCAAGTGGCCTTAACGCCAACATAATTAATTTCAATTGACTAAACTGCAGTTAACAGCAGCAGCAGCAGCAACTCTAGCAACAACAGTTGCTGCTGGAGCTACACTTGAAAAAACAACATAGCAAGTTTCACTATTTTAAACCATTGACATTGTTAAATTAATTAGCAAATTATTATTAATATATTTGTTAAATTTGTTATATATATTATAATATATATTGAATATATATATTTTATATTTATTTATATAAATATTTAATTTTATATATTGAATAAATATAAAATTGATTTTAATTTTTTTTATGGTATACTCTTAGTGTAGTGTAGTAATTTATACCATAGTGAAGTAAAATAATTTCAATATATATATATTTCTAATGGAAATTGTTAAATGAACATATATATAAAATATTTTGATTATATTTTTAATATTTTATAAATTTGCTACATTATTTTATAGCATTCTATAAATTTCATACAATTATACCCTGTACCCATTGAAAAATGGGAAATACAGGGTTATTATCTTTGTCAGAATGTATGTAAAAGGCAGAAGGAGGCGTGGTAGACCCCACAAACTATATATATTCTTGATCAGGAGGACGAGCCGAGTTGATTTAGCCTTGTCTGTCCGTCCGCCTGACCGTCTGTCCGTCTGTACAATCGCGTCGATCTCAGAAACTATAAGAGCAAGTTTTAAATTTGTTATATTTATAAATTACATATTCATATATCTATATACATTTTATATTCTGTTATATTTATTTTAGGTTATATATTTATTACATATTTTATAAAAAAACAGTTTTTTAATTTGTTTTTCTTTTTTTCTATTTTCTATTTTATTTTTGTTATATTTATTTTGATATAATTAATTTTCATTATAAATTTTTGCTATTTTATACTCATATTCTAAATTGCAATTAAATTATTTGATTTGTAATCCTCAATATTCCTTCCATTTGATTTTAGTATTTTCAAATTTATTTAAAAGATTCAAAGTATCGATTATTTAATTTGATGTTAATATAATTTTAATTTTCTTACAATAAAATAATATTTATTTTTTCAATGCCTTTTTCTGAGTGAACTTGTGCCCAATTTGGTTTTGGCGTTAGTTTATTTCCACAATATGTTCAATAAAACTTTTACCCACACACACACATACACACACAAACACACACAGACAGAGACACATGCTGCTGCTGTTGCTGTTGTTGTTGCTCGTAGCAGTTGTTGTTGCTCGTAGCAGTTGCAACTGACCCCGCCAACATTGTGTTAAACGAAGATTTATGCTCCGACTTTGCCCCAAAAACTCTCGCTGTCAGTCTGTCTGCCTAGCTCACTCCCACACACACACACACACACACACACACACACACACACACACACATGCTAGGAGCATGTGTGCGGGACTGTACTTCCGCTGCGGCAACTGTACCTGCACTGAGATAAAACAGCATGAACTCCTAACATAAAATATCGATAAGAACAAAAATGTTCAAGTTGAAATTTTAATTGAAAATTTAAAATTTTGCAAATCAAACAAAAATTAAATAAATATAAATAAATAAATAAATTAAATTAATAATAAATAAATTAAATTAGTTTACAGTTTTCTTCCCTGCATATTTTATTATTACTGTGGATAAAAACAATTCTGATTCAAGTTTATGCGAACTTTCAAATATAATAAAATATATTGAAGCATCACATTTTACCAAGTATTTTCTTATACTATTATTCAACTATTATTTTGCTTGATTTAAAATAATTTACATACTTTAATTAATGTTAATTTTAAACTTGTTATTAGAGCTTTTTATCTTTAATTAATTAATGGATTATTTATTGTAAGAATATTTATTTTTCTAGCATTTTAGAACACGCCTGCTTTTGCTTTATAGAATATTTATTTTGAGAATATATATTATTTTATATATATTTTTTTAAATATTGATCTGTTTTTTTTTTGTTTTAAATGAATTATATATTTATATATTGTTTATATCTAATTTTTATATTTATTTATTGGAATCATAAAAATTTCTTTCAGTTTCTCTCTGTGTATTGTCCATGTGTGTGTGTGTGGGCTGCTGCAATTTGCATAGAAAGTGTCGCCACACAAAATTTGAATATGCCACAGCGTGTGTGTGTGTGTGTGTGTGTGTGTGTGTGTGTGTGTGTGTTTGTAGAGATTTGTTGCCTTTTGCCAACCTTTTCTTAATTTGCTGTGAAACTATTGCCAACAAAGCGTGGCAACTCTGGCAACAGTCTCTCTCTCTCTCTCTCTATCTCTCTCTCTTTCTATCCTTATCGCTCTCTCTTTCTCTCCTGTCGGCTGTCTCTCTCTCACACTCTGGCTGGCCAAGTTAAATAGCCAGAAATTGTGCAACTTCCGGCCATGGCAGACGCCGTTGGCCGTTTTGTCAGCCACGTTTTGCATTAATTAAGCAGAGCAAACAGCAAGCGGGAGAAAAGGGGCGGGAAGAATGGGAACAAGAAGAGAGGAAGAGAGGGGAGAGAGAAAGAGAGAGCGAGGAGAGCGACAGTTTTGCGGAAAACTTATGAGACCGCAACGGGCAGAAGGCGAGAAAATGGCCATAAGCAAATAGAGCAAGGGTGGAGGAGGAGAAGAGGAAGTGAGGAGCTGGATGTGACAGAAGAAGCAGCAGAAGCGGCAGAAGGAAAGAGGAACAAGAAAAAATCACTTTTAAAACGTATTAGGATTGAGAAAACTGACAAAAACAAATGAAATATGTTTAAAGCAAATGTGAAGAAAGCGAGAGAGACGAGAGAGAAACGAAGACAGAATGATTACTAGAAGAGCAGAAACAATAGAATATAAAACAAAAGAAGAACGCAGAAGAAATTAAGAAGAGTAGAGAAATGCAGCGAAGAAACAGAAGAAAGTTCGAAAAGCAGATAGTAGTATGTTAGGATACTAAACAAGTAGAAGCTAAAGAACATAAATCAAAAGAAGAACGCAGAAGATAAACAGAAGAAAGTTAGAAGAGCAGAAGAAAGAGCCGGAAAGAAACAAAGGGAAGAGACAGAAAGAAGAGCAAATAAGACAAGAGGAAAGAGAAAGAAATATGCAAAAGGTGCGAAGGCAGGAAAACGTAAGAAACAGAAACTAATGGAGGAGTAAAGATGAAGGAAGAGAGAAGCCTAAGAAAAGCAAATGAAGGAGGATTAAAAGAAGAAAAACCGTGCAAAAATAGTGGAAGAAATGTAGAGAAATGAGACAGAGATGAAAGAAGTACATAAGTAGTAGTAGAAACAACGAAAATTAAAGAAAAGACCGCAAGAAATAGGTGAAAGAGAGACAAATATAAAAAAGAAAAGAAGAAGAAGAAGAAGCAAAGAAAAGCTGCAGAGTAAAAAGAGAATCGGAAAAGGATCTTAACTTTCCTTCATTTAACATCAGCGAACAAATGAGGGTTTTTTGAGTAAAGAATGAATAAAGAAAAAAGGGCAAGAAAAACGATAGAATCAAAGCATAAGAAGCGTTATAGAGAAGCATTACGAATAAAGAGATTTAAGTAGGGCCAAAAATCCTTTTTACTATATTTAGTGTTCTAAAATGATTTTCAATGATTTGATTATTTTAATAAATATCGTAATTTATAGGTTACTTCAATTTCTTTGCTGTTTACGTGAGTGCAACTCTGGTGTGCCTAACCTCAAAAGTTGGGTACAGTCTGTCAGCTATTCGTGTGACAGTTTTAGTGGCCTGACGCCATTTTGTCAATTACATAACCTGAAAAAGGCACGTTGCCTGGAAAGGAAGTTTTCGGTTTCGTGTCGTGTCTGTTTTGGCAGCGAAATGGCTGAAAAGGACAAACTGCAAACTTAAACACTTAATCTTTTCATTTAATGTTAATTTGTTTGTTTTTATCGACATATTTCGCTAGGCATGAAAGGGGGCGGGGGCAGGGGGAAGGGAGAGTGGGGGAGTGGAAATGCCGTTACGACAGCGAAACTCATTTCAGTTTCAGTTATGACAAATTGCTGCCAATCAACATAATTCAGCGGTAAAAGGCTAAGAAAGTGGCAAGTGCAGCCCAAAGGGTTTCCTGCTGCTCTACAGCGAAAGAGCGAGCGAGAGAGAGAGAGAGAGAGATACAGAGAGAAAGAGAGAGAGAGAGAGAGAGAGAGAGAGTGTGTGGGAGAGACAACACGCCTCCAAGTGCCTTCAGTTGCTGAGCTTTTGTCTGATTAAAACTGGCTAAAAAGCCAAGTCGAGCAGCGCTGCGCAACTGGCGCTTCTATAGCTGACTTTGGATAATTTTAAAATTTCTTAATAATTTTTGAAAAAATTGTTCTACAAATATTCATCAAATACATTGAACAAAATTTATTTTAAATATTTGATATATGATTTGGCTATTTAAGTAAAAGCTTTTTTTTTATCGATTTTCGATTGTAAACTAATATATTTACAGATCTGTAAAATTTCAAAAGCAGTTATATATATTTTTTTATTTTTTATATATAGGTAGAATCATAATTTATTTATATTTACGCTTATCAGAACATTTTATTTCTTAATTTATACCCTGTAGTACATCCACCTTAAATGCTTTAGCTTATTTTAGCTTTTTTCAAGCTAGAGCTTAGCGCTTTTGGGTTGTGTTTGTGACAACTGTGGGCATGGCTTTCTTGTGATTTTTTTCTGTGGAAATGTCATGCCTCGCTGACGCTGCTCACTTTAACGCTCATTGCTATTGCCACGCCCACTCATCAGACTGTTGTGGGAAGGGGGCGAAGGCGGGGGAGGGGTCTAAAAACCGCCATAACAAATTGTTAGGCTATGACCTCGAAAACATTTGCCAGTTTTGCCAGTTTGCCAGTTGTCTACGTAACGTGCCCCCCTCCCACACTCAACCCTTTTAACTACACCCCTGGGCAGCGCCTACATGCCCCCTAAGGGCATAGCTCGCAGGGTTTCGAAACACTGAGAAAAATAATGGAGAAGAGAAGAACTCTGCATCTTGCACTTATAACAAGAATAAAATTTCAGATTTTAGTTTATGCAAACTTAAAATAAAACTCAATGAAATACAAATAAGTGTAATTTTCATAAGATTTTGTTCTTCATTTTTTTTACTATACTAAATTATTTTCTATTTAAACGGGTTTTAACTTTTATTAAAATAATTAAAACAAGAACTTGAATGCTGATTTAAAGAGAAACTAATTTTTCTTGATTTAAATAGGTTATAAACGTGGTTTTAAAATTCAAAATACTAGTTCTAAAAGTTTTTTAACCTCTGCAAAAAAATAAGAAATATATTGTTTTCGGGTAGTTTTATTTTAATCAGTTGGTTATGCAAAATTATTTTTGATATACTCGAGTTTTTAAATTTAAATTCTTAATGACTTTAGGAACACCTTTTTTTTATTTTTCGCATATAAAGATTTAAAGATATAATTTTAGATGGTTTTCATATTTTTTTAAGATCTAAAATTTTTTTTGAATTTAATACGAGAAAAGAATTTTGTTCGCTGTGTGCGACAACTTCAAACTTGGCTAGTTTTGTAGGTGTAGACAAACCCCTTCCCCTACACCTCCCCCACCCCCTGCCACACAATCTACGCCCCTGACTTAACTTGCTCTTTATTATTATTTTTTTGGGGGGAAGAGGGGAGTTTTTTTGGGGCTCCTTATGTGATAATTGCGGCGCATGAATTACAATTAATTCGTGACGATTCGTGCAAGAGCCTCGACTACACTGACTGCCATAAGTAAAGCAACGTTTGCATCGTGTTGTTAGCAGCGCCTGTTTATTATTCCGTTAATTCCCCTTCTCTCCATCCCTACACCTCGTACCCCTCTCCTCAACCCCTTTCCCCAACCCTCGCCAACTCTTTTGGTTGTGGCTGCGCGACATGCAACGCGGCGGTGACATCGCCAAAAAACCAAAGCCCAAAACCCAAAACCAAAAGCAAAGAGACCCCCCTGCAGTACCATAACCCTAGGCCACATAATATACCTATCCATAGATGCCGGAGGACCACCCCTAACCAAACTGTAAGCGAAACACGCACGCTCTCCTACGAGGAGACTCCTCGAACGCCAATCAACTGAATTTTAATGCTAGGACAGTTCCATCCGAGGGGTACGGGAAGTAGCAGATCCAACATCGGGGTAAGGAGACCGAACTGTGAACTGGATGGTATAATAGCGGTTAGAATGACAAGTATTATACCTTTTCTTGATAAAGCTAAATTTACGGATCAAAGAGAGGAATAGCCGATGGCAGGGATGAAATATGGGAAATTTAAATAAAATGTAATGAAATTCGAAAAATAAAAAAGTAATTTTGAAATATAAATTTGGAAGAATTGTATGTTTTTTATTTACAAAATTCAAAAATACTTTAGCTAAAGTTAAAGTGTATATCAGAAAACTTCGCGAAGTCAGAAAAAACTATTATATATGTAAGTATTTTCTATTTTATGTTAGGAATTATACAAACAAAAATTGTCATAAAGTATCTGCAACGTATAAACGTTTGCTACGCTAAAGCTAAATCCATAAATCATTCTAAATATAAAATATGTAAGTTTAAAATTCGGAATCCGAAAAAATTTTAAATGAGGGAAAAAGGCATAGGGTTACTGCAACGTGTAATCCAGAATATAGACTCCTCTCCATGTTCCAACTAAAACCATAACCAATTTTCAAAATATAAATTCTAAACAAATACACAAAGTAAATTTAAAATTCGGAATCCGAAAAAACACAAGGTGGTAGATCAGGTAAAATGCATGAAGCAACTGCAAGGTGCAAACCAAAACATTGACTCCTCTCTATGCCTAAACTAAAACCATAAACAATTCTAAACATATCAGACGATTTCCTGTGCTCAGTGGGCAGTCCGAAAGAGTAGAGTTTGGTGTGATTTGACGCGTTCAATTAATATCTTCTGGGGTATACGGCTTATCCCGTGGCGCTGGCCTTTGTAACTCTTCCGTGGGGTGGATGCAGTCGATAGAGCATTTATTTTTATTGCTGCTGTCAACGCTTTTCACAATCGAATGCGAATTGGCGCGGAGTTACCCTAAGCCAAAGTTTTTGGCACTCCGATTCAGTTGCAGCTTTTTGCCTTTGCTCCGGAGTTTCGGTTTGGATTTGGATTTGGGTTCGGGTTCGGGTTTGGGCTTCCGTTGATCGCCAACCCGCTGTGATTTTATGAGCCGCAATTGCAGCAAAAACATTTCCATTGAGTCAGCGCAAAAAACACAGTGACGGGGTGAGGAAAAGGAGGGGAAAAGGGAGAGATATATGAATTTATATATGCTACACTGAGCAAAAAATGCGTTAGAATTAGTGAGCATTTAATGGGTTCCATAAATGAAAAAATTCTAGTTTTAAAACTCAACAGAATGCAACAGAATGTAAATTTAAATCCTCTTTCAATATCCATCAATAATTTTAGAATAAATAAAAAATAATTATAATAAATAATAAATAAATAAAAAAAAACAAAAAGGGAATTGAATAATAAATATTAGTACAAAATAAATATTAATACAAAAAAAATAATTTTGTATTTTTGAATTTTGAATTTTGTAATTTTGAATTTTCAATTTAGAATTTGGAATTTAGAACTTTAAACATTAATGTGCTCAATAGTTGCTTGATTGTTTCTCTGTGTGTAGCAACCCTCTCCCGAGATCTGCACCGGCTTATGATTGCTGCGATTATGTCTAGGGTTGACGCTGCCCTGGCTCTGACTTGGACTTGGGTGTATCGTTTACGCAAAACAATAATAACAACTGATTTTCGGATGTATTATTACATTTCCCGCGGTGACTGCACCCAAATTATCACAGCTCTCCCCGCACAGTTGGAGCTGAAGATGCGGGAAAAGCGGGAAGGGAAAACCGCAGGATTTTCGACAAAGTTTTACGTCTTTTCTTGGGCGTCGAATAACGAAGTTAAGGCCGACATCGTCTGCACATAAACAAAGGCGAAGCTGATTGGGCGAGGCGAGATTAGTTGATGAGCATGATAACACTAGGAAATGCGGTTTTCCCACTGAGCAATTACCGAAGCATTTTGTCACCCACAAATGGAGTGGGAGTTGGGTGGAGAAAGGGAAGGAGAAACAGAGGGGAAGAGGGAAACTGAGAGCTAAGAACCCCCCGCTGTGCGCTTAAAAATTGCGCATTTCTCTGCAAAACAGTCGAATGTACAAATATTTTAAATATTATTTTATAAACTATATATATAGATCTTTGTCCTGACTAACTGACTGACTTGCTATCAAAGCACAGCCCAAATGGTAACGCCTAGAAACTTATTTTCTTCACGATAATTTTTATCAAAATATTTAGGTGCACACTAAGAAAAGTTTTTATCAAAATTCCAGCTGCATGGATTTTAATTTTTATGTAATACATTGTACAGTCGTAATGTAACCCTAGTATATAACCCTAATACATATGTAACCTATGTAACCTAACCTAACTTGATATAGTTGTTGTATCAAGAAGAGTATGGTCAACGAGGATTATTCATATAAGCGAAAGGAAGTTCTACTAAAGAAGTTACTATTGGCTCAACAGCATCTACAACCAGTAGGAGTTCGGCCAACGAGAGTTCGGTTATCGAGAGTTGGCCCATCGAGAGTTAGGCCAGCGAGAGTTTCATATTAACGAACCTCCCCGGCGTTAATAGCAATATTAAAATAAAACCAAAGTGCAAATATTAAGCGAATTTTTTCATTAATAACAAATAATACTAATAATATAATAATAGTAAATTACTTTATAAATTACTAATTAAAATTTAATATTACTAAAAGACAAAAATTAAGCGAAATATTTATATAATAACAGATATTACTAATAATATATTAACAGTTAAATGCGCAACTTTTACCAAGTAGTGCTCTAAATCATAGTTATAAAACAATGCTTGAATACAGAAATGAAACTATATATTGCTATAATAATCAGTAATACACAAAAGAGGATAATACTAAACTACAATTATTACCGGAAATACTGCTCTAGGTTGGTGTTTCAAGAGTTAAGCAGGAAATCTAGCCCTAATCAGTGGCATTTCTTATACACTAAGTAATTCTACTTGCAAGCCCCACATGATGATGCATTGATGACTGAATATGGACATGGACATGGCCGAAATTCGAGTGGTAAGTGGGGGGGGGGGGGGGGGAAAGAGGTGGTGGAAAGGGGGGGGGGGCGTTTATGGCATTGCCTTCGTGTCTGAGGCTGCGGCAGTCGATGGGGCACGTAATCCATTTGTTGTTTGTCCATCTCCTGGGTAACCCCCAGAGCTCGGAGCTTGTGTGTCGGACACAACTCAATTGGATGAATCTCCCCCTCTGTCTCTCTCTCTCTCTCGCTCTCTCTCTCTCTCTATCGCTCTCTGTCTATCTGCCTCTCATTTCAATGCTCTGTTAATGATGAGAGGCCACGGAACGAGTTAGCTGCCATTCTGGCAGAATTCCCTGCTCTTGATGCTGACTTGACTCCTGTTGTTGTGCCTCCTGTTTGTTTGTTTGTTCGCCTGTTGTGCAACTGACGCACATTGCAGAGACTTTGGCACATGATGTGACGGGCCCGATACACTGCCAGAAATTTAAGGTACTCACAGAATCAACGGTTCAGTTCATCCAAAGCTTGCATATCGAGCATATCGAGTTGGTAACGGAAGTAACGTTCTCCTGTAAAACCTGCTTTTGTTGGTCACGATTTTTATTATAGTAAGATAATACAACCTGATATTACAGGGTATACAAACAGGTATAGTTTTTTAAAATCTATTATTATTATTATTATTATTATTATTATTATTATTATTATTATTATTATTATTATTATTATTATTATTATTATTATTATTATTATTATTATTATTATTATTATTATTATTATTATTGGAAGCTAGTGTACTGCTACCTGAAAGATCTATTGCACCTCCTGCTGAACCTAAAGCACGTCCATTAGTCCAATATTCCGAATGAAATCGATATCTAAAATATAAAATCTATACCTAAAAACAAAAATATATTTACCTATTTTGTAGGAAAAATAATAATAATAATAATTCCTTTTGTTTTAAAAAACTAAAATAATAAATGATAAATAAATAAATAAATAAATAATCGACAATTGTCAGCATAATCGTTATCTTCACCATCCTAAATCACCATCATAATCACCATCATCAATTTTCATCATTAATATCAATGATGTAGATAGTAGCTTCTACAGTCGGTTACCTCCGACTGTAGCTCTGTCCATACATATTTTTATTTATTAATCTGCATTTATCAATTCATTTTTGATAATGTTTAAATTAAATTAAATTTTAATGGATTAGTTACATTGCTAGTATAACGCTTTCGATAGTTTTAAGTCTTTAGATATTTGTTGCTAGTCGTTGTCAATATTTCTGGGAGTGTATGCGGCCTTCATGTGTCTCTTTCGCTCTATCCATCTCCCTCTTTCCCCCCCCTCCTCTCTCTATCTATCTTTCTATCTATCTATCTGTGCCTGGACACATTTCCGCTGCAGTTGCTGTTTGGGTCCCGACGAAGAGAAGCAGAAGACGGAGCAGCGAGAGCACCAAATGGAGGGAGAAGAGCAAGAAGAGGACGTCGTAGTTGACCAGAGGACTGTAAGAGCGAGAAAGAGAGAGAGCGAGAGAGAGAGAAAGAGAGAGCGAGAGAGAGAGAGAGAGAGAGGAAGACTTGCAATTTGAGCGCTCGCATGGCATATTAATGGGGCTTACCAAAACCGACCGAAAAACGGGGCCGTAGGGGGCGTGGGCCCTGGCTTAGGGGATGAGGAAGATGAAGAGCAAAGAGATGCATAAGTGGGGAGGGATGGAAATGGAGATGAGACGCAGCTTGACCGTGCTACGTCTCCGATATAGTCATTTCGCCATTTAGTTCATTAGAGCAAAAATGTTGCGCAGGATGAAGTGAGGGGGGGGATTTAGGGGGTGCCTGGTAAGGGGATAGTTACGGCCAGGGATGCTTTGGACGCATCTTGTCCCAGCTACAACTATTTCGACTACTTCACTACGCATTTACGTGATTAATCAATTGGCCACGTGTGCAGCTCTCTCTCTCTCTCCCTCTCTCTCTCTTCTTTTCTCTCTCTCTCTCCCTCTCTCTCTCTCTCTCTGTTTCTATCTATGTGGAGCAGATGCTTCCAAGTCATGCAAAGCGCTTGAAACGTTTTAATTGCCCAACGACAATCGTGAATTGATAGAGAATTCGACAGGGAGCATAGAAATTTAGAGAGTTAGAGATAGAGCGGGAGAAGGAGAGAATGGGCAGGGGGAGGGGCAAATGCACTCGAAACCATAGATGACACATGCCACATGCCACATGCCACAACTAGCTACATAGAATTATTCAAATACCTTGCAATTGCTTCATGCATGAGGTGATTTGATTACATAAACTATAAGAATCTGCGATTCGTAAAATTTGATTGATTTGCAATTAGTTTTAAGTTAAGTAAGTAAATGCTAAAAATGAGCTTAACTTAATGTAATTATTTTATTTTATTAGTTTTATATACCCTTGTTCAATAGCTAAAAGGGGTATATGTCAAATAAAAGCTGACGAGCTATGCACAAAGTGAAAAACTGAAAAATAACGAATTTCTTGCTTGAAAACTTGCATTTAAATGTTGTCAACAAGCATGAAATGAAGAAATTGAAATTATTATTAATTATTATAAAAATTAAGTGTATCAATTTAAAGCTATACTTAAGTTAAATAATATTCTTCTATCGATGAAAGCTGTTTTTGTAAAATGTTTAAGCTTGATCATTGATGGATAACGAATTTCAAATGTTTTTGCAGAAGATAGAAAAGCATTTTAATAAATTATTATTAATAAATAATCTTTTTAACATATAGCTAATTAATTAAATATCAATACGAAATAAATAATTAATTAAATATTTACATTGTGCATTTTGATTAAAACTAAAATTGGAAAGTATTATTTAAGTACGAAAATGATTCATAAAATCCATGAGATTAGTGGAATCAATTGTCAAATCTGAATAAACTGTTAATGACGGATTTCCAATCTATTTCGATTTTGATCTCTGCAACTATGACAGGCAGAGTTATTAAATTTGGCATGGGCTCAAGTCAAAGCCCCTTGCTCAAGAATAAATTAGTTGCAAGCAAATGTTGCATGCAACTGCCGAGCTGTGCTGCATTTTGCAGCAATCATAACAGACAAAAGGAGCACCTACTACATTAGGGGGGACAGCAGGCACTTGAGTCTTGGCCCGAGCATTGTTTTGGCTGCCAAAATACATATTTGTGTGTCCGTTCGGTCAACTTATCAAGTTGACACCAAACAACTGCAGCAAATTCCAAACAATTTCAATTTTAATTCCAACGCACAATGCGAGCATCGCACAGTGGTCAACATCGCCTCGCTAGTGGCATGCGATTAAAATTTTTAGACTCTTCATTTTAAAAAAGGGTCTATTAACTTAGTATAAAGATGAAATGTGTATAACACACAGAAGAAGGCGTGGCAGACCCCACCAAGTATATATATTCTTAATGAGGTCGACAAACCGAGTCGATATTGCCATGTCCGTCTGTCCTTCTGTCTGTCCGTCTTTATCAACACCTAGATCTCAGCAACTATAAGAGCTAGAGACACCGTATTCGGGATTTAGGTTCCCCCATTCAGTAAGCAACACGAGTTTGTTTAGATTTTGGATACCTCCCCCCTTCCCACGCAAATCGCATAAATCTACTGCAGCCACAGTTTAAAAGCTATAGACTTGTTCAATTTGAATTAAGTTTACCGATTTAAGAAGAACGAAAGTAGATCGACTTTGAGTTGTCATTACAGAATGTTCTCGTTTTTGGACACATGGTTTTTATATTCAAAAATCTTTTAAGATTAAAAAATTTAATTCTTGTCTTTCATGAAGTATAACTTTGGGAAATTCAACTATATTAAATTTAATATAACTTTTGCCTAGAATTGTAATTTGTTGTGTATCCAAAATATTCAAAACGAATTACAAAAAACTGCGAAATATTTATCAATATTATTAATTAATAGTGATATACAAAATTTTTTGATTTTTTTTGTTTATTGTAATAAGTATTTAATTTTCTCTAAGAGTTCGTTGTTATCCAAGCATCTGATAGCTGATTTGATAAAAAAAAACTATATTTAATATAATATTATTTATTATTAAAATTATTTCAAAGTTTGAATGTAAATTATTTATAGTTTATTATTGTTATGATTTTGATAACAATTTTAAGTTTTTAGCATAAGAAAAAATAAAATTTAAATATTTTTTTAAATTGAAACATATTTTGTTGTGTTTTTTTCTTTAATTTCAAACAGAGCTTTTTGAAATTTTCTGGTTTGCCTTGGAAGCTGTTAATTAAATGCGCCAGCGAGGCCAGTTTTGCCCCACTGTGCATCGACTCGAACTTGGACTTCGATGCCGTTGCCGTTGCCTTTGTCGATTCCAATTCAATTTCAATTTCAATGGGACAACTGTCTGGACTGACAGGATTCTTCGTTTCGCCTGCCATTGTGCGGCAGAAAAAGAAGCAGTAAAAATAAAACTACAAAAAAAGAAGGAAAATACAAATAATACAGAAATTGCCGTGTTCTGTGGCGTTTTCAAAAATTATATGCCAACTGACATAACCGCATTGAAGCACTTTTTTTCTTACTTTTTTTGCGTGTGAAAGAGTCGCGTCAGGTGCGTCGACTCGCTCTCTCTTTCTCTGTCTGCATCTCTATTGCTATCTCTTTCGATCGGTATTCGCATCTCTGTCTAGTGCGAGGCCTGAGCCAACGAAGCATTTAACCAAACTAATTTTCCCATTAGGGCCAACACTTTGTGGCAAGTTGGCTTCGGTGCAAGCTTCGATCCGATCAAGCGCAACATTTGCCTAGACTCTGCTCTACCTCTCTCTCTTCCTCCCCCCTCCCCTCTCTCACTCTGTCTCTCTCTCTCTCTGCTTCTTGCCACTTGCTGCTGACCAGGCTAATTGATCGGTTCCAAATGGCCGATCAACCCAACCGTCTGGCCCGATCGCTGCGCGCGAAATTTAGACGAAGACGGCATTCGGCTATGCGATCGCATCACGCGATAAGCCGCTGACTCTGCACCCCTCCCTCTCTTACTCCTCCTCCCCTCCCTCCCTATCTTTATCACCCTCTCCCTCTGCACCTCTTCTCATCTGGTTCAGTGAGGCGTCACTTGATCACTCCCGATCGATCAGTTCAATTTGATCAGCCTGGAATGGTTTTTTTTTTAGTTTTTATTCTCTTGCTTTCTCTCTTCTTTCAGAAGGTTGCACTTCCTATGAGCTGATAGAATCGCTTCAACCGTGAAGTATATATCGCTGATCGCAATTTTGGTCAACGCTGATCTGCCCACCCGATAATTTTTAAATTATTTCCATAGGCTTTAAGTCTATTGCTGCTTTTCATTAGTTTCTAGTCTCAAATCTCTAATATTTATTATATTGATCCTTATCTTATTATTGAAGTATTATATTTTTTTTAAACACAAAACTTTTTTCTTAAGTAAGTAAACTCAGAAAAGAAATTTTTGTATATTATTTTTTTAAACAAGAAGTATGAGTAATCGAAATATAATAGATTTTTTTTTTAGAAAAAATTATTTGCAGAAACAAAGATTTCTAGTTAAAATCAACAAAACAAAAAATATTGCCATTAAAAATTGTGTAAAGTCTTATCTAAATTTTACATAATATTGTAAATAATATAAATTTTTAACTATATCGAATTTAAAATGTAATCTTAAATATTTTTAGCAAGCAAATAAATTTAACAAAATAAACTAATACAAATCAACTAGAGTTTTACAAATTTTAATATTTTTCGGGAAAATAATTTCTGTAAATTGGGTATATTTGGGTATATTTATTAGTAATAAGTATTATTTGTTGTATATTTCTATCGAACATAATTTTGAATGAAAACAAGAATCTCTCACATATAGAAAAAGCTTTGCTATAAAACAGGATGGGTTGAGGAGATTTTGCTGGAATTCAAGGAAATCCTGAGAGTTGCCTTCGTTGCGCTCAGTCGAGTTGCGCTTTTGTGTGCGTAATACCAACTTCATTAGGGAATTGCACTGCGAATATTGAAAAGGCATTAGTTTGATGGCTTTATGCGGACCTTCAGAGTATTGGAAAGCAACCCTCTCCGTAGGTCTGATATGACACGACAATCAACAAGCCAGAAGGACGAAGAAAGGGGGAAGAAGGAAGGAGAAAAAAGGAAGAAACTTTTATAGATTACAGTCTGTTGCCCATCGCACACTGGGCCTATGCCTGGCAAATCGTTGTAATTTACGAAATTGACACTTGAAAGATTCTCCGTAAAAGAGAGGGAGAGAGAGAGAAAGAAAGAGAGAGGGGGAGGGGAGCGGGGAAGGGGGAGAGTGGCAACCCCAGCAATTAAGGCGATGGTCGCATATGGTGTGCGGGTTCCCTTGGCTGGTTTTTGGAGTGAAGCCTGCACAATTTGTCACACGATAAAAACATAAAAAGTGCCAATTGCAGTCAGTCCCTTGGTCAGCATAGAGTCAGGGTCAGGGGTCAGGGGTGAGTGGTGCGGGGTCAGGGGTCAGGGGTCAGCTGCGCATTGTGCAAATTAAATAAACTCTAATGTCTTTAATTTGTTTGATTATGCCCCTGCTCCTGAGGATTTCCCTTATTTTCCTCGGCGTGCAGTCAACTGTGCTCGCTTTTCCGCTTTCGATAGTTCTTTCGATAACCGATAGGCTTTCCTCACTCGATTTTGCCAAATTGCTCTCAGTGTTGTCAAACTGAAAGAAAACTAAAAACATTTACCCAAAAAGCGGATAGAAATCTCATAAGCCTCTTAAGGATTTTTTTTCAATCGATATTTAGTTTAATTTGAGTAATTGTTAATCTTAGTAAGTGTTTTTCCTTTTTACCAAATTTATCTTATGTTTTTTTCAATATTTACATTATTCTGAATTGTCGATCTTTAGTATAAATTTAATTCCTATTATTTTGTTATTAGTTATTTAATGTATTAATTGTTTTTACTCTATATCAAATTATTTATTTTTAAATTTTAGTAATAATTTTTTTATTTACAGTTTTTATTCTAAGATATTTATTATTATATTGAAATATAATATTGTTATTATTATTGCTTCCCAGATTTGACGGGTAAAACGTTAACTGGACAACACTGATTGCTCTTCCTCTGCTTCCTCTGCCAATTGCGATTTTCGAGTCGGTCGCATGTCGTCGCTGACGTTTGCCCATAAATTTCGTATTAAATTGAGTGTTAAATGCTCTGGACACATCAGCAGCAGCCTCCTCTCCCCTCCCGCATACACCCTCCCCGCCACTTCACCCCTCCACCCACACCCCCGCTCCTCCTGCCCATCCCTTAAAGCGTCTTCCTTAGCCCAATGTGCAATCGTGCGCACTTTTACTTCTAAGACATCGCCTCGCTTCACGCTCCTTCCCCCTTTCTCTATCGCTCTCTCTCTCTCTCTCTCGCTCTCGCTCTCGCTTTCTCTCTCTCTCTCTCTCTCTCACTTTTTCTTTATCTCGCTAATTTTCTATCGCCTTTCTCTTGTGCCTGGCCTTTCAGCCTTAATTCGTCAGTTGCAGCCAATTTATTATGCCCAGTTCTTGCGCGTTAGCTACACTCGAAAAAACCCAAAACATTCCTACTTGATTCGACACAGAAATGCACTGCGAGAAAAATAAAGAGTTTTCTACTTTAAAATTTTCATTCTTATTGGTTCACAGTGAAAATTCTTCTAAATTCCCTTATTTCAAATTAGAAAACAAATAAAATTTGGATAATGCACAAGAGGCAATATTGGAGTCATTGGGGGATTATCACTCCTTAAACGTATAAGGCCATTTTTGTTGAACTTTGAATGCGCATAACTTTGCCAAGACTCAACCGATTTTCCAGCGGTGTGGATTTTTCTCAATCATTTGTGTGTGAAATTAAAATTTAAATAAAAAATGAGCAAACAAATTTTTTTTATTTTTTTTTTGAAAATTTTATTTTTTTCGCCTCAAAAAAATTAAATTAAAATTTTCGGAACAATTTTTATTTTTTAAAATCGCAAGAATTAATGCGAAAACGAATTGTATTGCAAAATTTTGGAGTAAAAACCAAACATGACATCATTTGGTCGAAAAATGTCGATTTTGGGATCAATATTGGTATTGGGGGATTATCACTCCTTAACCTTATAGCTTATGTATATCCAATACTTACTTATGAAATATCGATGTTGAAAATGAAATATCGATAAATCGGACAGTTCGGGAAACATCGATAATATCGAATTTGTCATCGGTAGCGTTTAGATATTTCGCATTCGACATTAGAGAAATGCTCATAAGGAAGTTTTCAATCTGGAAGCTGTTTCTGGGAATACTTAAGTTCGAATTTACTTAGCTTTTAACTAATTATGCTAAACTTGTCTCTTACAGCATTTTCCAGGTTTAAGTAGAATTCATGTCGGCAGCCCATTCCAGTCGCAATTCCAGTCGTCATTCCAGTGCCGTCAGCTCAATTGTTGTGACTTCTCCTGTTTTTTGTTTTTTTTTTTTTGGCGACAATTGGCGATTGCTTACGACACCCAATAAACACCAGCCAATTACTGCCAATTCCCCCCTCTCTCTCCCCCTCGCTCTCTGTCTCCGGCTGTCTCTAGAGAGAGGGAGACAAAGGTTGCGTCTCCGCGTAATTTCCCACAAAAGTATTTGAATGTCGTGTAAAGTGTTAAATTGTTTTAAATTGTTGTTTCTACTGTGCGTTCGTTCGGGTCAATACATTCACATAAATCGCAATGAAGCTGCGGTAATTTGAATAAAATATGCACAGGCCACAAGCTACACTGAGAGAAAAAATCAAGCGTTTTCCTGCCAAGACTTTTCGGTGTCAGATCAGTTTGATTTAGCTAGAAAATTCTACTTCTAATTCTGAATTCAAAAGATTCGTTGGATTAAGTACATATATTTTATAGTTCATAAACTCTTAAGCTTAAAACAAGAATCAATTCTTAATTTAATATAATTTAATTTCCGTGCTTATACCAATTATTCTTTGCACTTGAAATTAAATCAATTCCGGTTTTTTGCCTACATAAATCAGTGTTTAATCGCAATTCAATTGAATTCTAGCACATTAAAGAGCTTTATTTAAAAAAAAAATTTTTTCAGTATTTTTCACAGTGTATCGGTGCGAGAGGCAAAGCAACTACCATACACTTAACAGGTATTGAGTTGGGTAAGCCTCAGATTGAGACTGAGACTCAGACTGAGACTGAGACTCAGTTCTGGGCTTCAAAAGCGGCGACCGCTCGTCGGGTGTCGATTGGAATTTTAAACGGAGCAACGCAGATAAAGTTCCAGCTTCTCTTAGTACTTCTCCTTCTCCTGCTTTAGCTTTTATCATTTCCCTGCACATTGTTCTCGGTCTCAGCTCGTAGAGCTTTACTTTGCAGTGAGTGTTTTGGTCAGGCCCCGCAGATTTAATGAGCGAAGTCGGGATTTTAGAAGAACTCCACTGAAGCATATTTCTGATATCAGTCTGTTTGTGAAGTGTTCAGATCTCGAGAACTATAGTTGCTAGAGCTTTCAAATTTGGCTTAAAGCTAGCTTAATGCCTTATATATAAACGAGTATTGTCAATATTAAAATAAATTTATGGCCTTTGGGGCGAATCAAAAATAGCTTAAAACATTGTAACAGCTAAAAGCTGCTTGTTATGGCTCATTAGGGTGAGAATTTAATTACAGTGCGAAACTCTTCCATAGAGCTATGATTTGAATACCATTTGCAAGTTAACCAAAATCTATCCGATATTTGTTCGAAAAGAAAATAATACAGATCTCGTGAATTCTAACAGTTAGAGATATCAAATTTGACTGAAATCTAGTTACGCATAAAAGAGTATTGTCAATATTTAAATAGACTTTGGGAATCTCGCAATATCTCAAGAATTCTAGCAGTAAGAAACCTCAATTTTTATTGAAAGCTAGTTCGATGTCCTACGTATAAAAAAGTGCTGTCAATATTTATCTCTTATATCCGTTCGAGAAGAAGAGTAAATCTCAAAAATTCTAGCATTTAGAGATCTTAAAATTGACTAAAATCTAGTACTATATCTTAGGTACTTTCCGTCTCTGCTGTTTATCTAAGCTCTATGTGAATAATATAAATGTATATCTTTTGATTGTCAACTATAACCTTTCCGTGGGGTTTTTGTTCTTGTATAATTCTAGTTTTTTGAGCAATTTGTAGCTCGTTTAACAGCTCTTTGGCTGTTTTGTGCCTGCTTAGACTTGTAATTCTTTTGTTATTTCTGTAAGCTCCGCATCGACAATTGCGGCTCGGGTCTGAGGCCAATCGCAATTGACACGAAAATCGCTAAGGAAAAAGGCAAATCAATCAAAGTGACAACTGCAACGGCAGCGAGGCCTGAACTGTGAACAGGTGCAAAAACAGGCTAAGCAGGGGCGTGCAGGGGGATCGAGAATTGGGGGGGGGGGGACAGTGAGCGGATTTGGGGCATGGCTTTGTGGCATTTGTTGTGGCAGGCAGCAAAATGTCAACGCTGGCTTTGCATATTGGAAATTGGATAATGGTAATTGCTGACCCGCTGCTAACCAAGCCAAGCATGGGCTCAGGGTACCCCCTCCAGTATGGGGGTTCGAAGGGGGTCGGAGGGAGAGGGGACAGCTAATAGTAATTTGCCATGAAATGTGATGTGATGTGATGGGATGTGATGTGATGTGGTGAGTGGCATGAGGCAACACACAGAGCCATGTGAATATTGTAAAAATAACAGAGAGGCCTGCGCAACAGAGGCGTACACAGAGAGAAACAATCGAGAATTAGTATTTATAATAAATTTTACCAGTAAAAATGAAGAGCATGCATTTTAAATATATCAAACAATTTAATTAATTTCGACCATTCCACAGATAAAATACAAATTAAAATTGGACATAAAATTATATTATTTGTAAAATTCTAGAAATTAAACTTTATAAAAATTTCAAAAAAAAATTTTATATATTAAATATAGTAGAATTTTGCTTTTAGTTTATAATTGCTCAAAAATATGTAATATATTGTACAAATTCTGGATTCAAACATATGCAAACTTGTAAATGAAATAAATTGAAGTAAAGATATATAAAAATAGTAATTGCTTAATGCAATTTTAAATATAAAATAAAAATACAATTTAAAAACATTATTTTCTTGTTTATTTTCAATTTTTTTCATGTTTAACACATGAGTTTTAAAAAACTTTTTTTTAATATAACAAACAAAAAAATAAAATAAAATAATTTAAAACAGTTTATATTTATGTATATTGTTAAATTTTAAAATTAAATTTGCAGTTAAACAAATTTTGATTAATTTAAAAAATCGTTTCTAAAACTATATATTAAATGTTTATTTTAAGAAAAATCAGTTTTATCTTATTTCAAAATTTTATCTATTTTATTTATAACATATTTATATATTCATTTATGTCCGTTTTATTTGATGTCTTTTTTCAAAATTTTATATATTTTGTATAAATTTATATATTCATTCTTAATTTGTAGCTTGTTTTAGAGAACAATTTTTTGCGCCGTGTAGTGGCTGGGGCAGTGAGTTTGTTGGGGGAGTGGGGAGGGGGGTTCGCACAATGCCACACCAACAAAACAGAGCACATTATTTGAGTCGGAGCGGAGTCAAAAATTGACCGCTAACTGATTTTCAAATTTACGCCCACAACAAAAGCCTAAACAATGTGGCAAGGAGGGGCTGGGCGAGGGGGCTTGTAGCATAAGGGGGTAGGGTGGAAGGGGGGAGGGGGTGAACCGCACCTACGCAGCTCGTTACAGCTGAATGAAGAGCGTGCTTGTTGTTATTGTTTGCGGGGGGGATTTTTACGAATGGGAATTGGAATTGCAATTGGAATTGAGTCTCGACGCTTTTTGGTAACTTCCGGAAGAGCAAATGCAGTCACAGTGGCAGCAGCAGCAGCAGCAGCAGCAGCAGCAGCAACAGCAGCAGCAGCAGCCGCAAACAAAGGCAATTTAATCGAGCATGACTTTTGGTTAAACTTGTAAAAGCAACGCCTACACTCGGCTATGGATAGCTATAAATACACTGCGCAAAACGCATTGAGTGCGGTTCAATGGTCCCGAAACTCCACAGCAACTCAACTGGTTTTGATACAAATGCAAAATGGATTATTTTGTGCTTGAAATAAATCGGTTTTCCGAAACCAAAATTATTCCAATTACAATGTTTCACATAGGTAAACATTCTGGAACTGGAGTATTATCCTATATCGATGTTGATCACAAAAATCATGAAAAAATTAAATAAAGTTTTCGTTTTCGGACAAAAAACACAAATTTTTCTTAAGCTTTTAGCCCAGAAGTATGCAACAAAAATATGTCTTAAACATTTTAGATCTCAAATTCTAAAATTTTAACCAAAATTATATAATTATAATTATTAGTATTAAACGTATAAAATAATTATTCATGCAAAGGTTTTCCCTGGTTTCGATGCTCACAAAGTTATTATCAGCTCAACTTTTGAGATTAGATTAAAATACAATGTGTACTATATTTAATAGTTCCTTGCACTTTATTTTAGCTTAATTCCTATTTTTGATTAGCAAGTTGAATTCGTTTACGATTCTAAACTATTTAGTTTAGCTTTAGTTGGTTGAACGAATCACTGCTGATTTTGCTGAGTGTAGGCTGCGCTGGTGTGGGGTGGCAACTCTGGCTCAACGCCGGATGTTGGGAATTTTAATTTGTCGCGTCGTTTAAACGCGAGCGGTGACAGGCCCAAAATAAAAAGGGTTCAGACAGAGGCGTAGCTGCTGAGTCTTGCAAGGGGCTGGGGCAGGCACAGGGGGATATAGGGGAAGGGAGTGGAGGAGGGGGGGGGGAAAGTTTAACTAGTTAGCTAGAAAGCTAAGGGTGCAGGGAGGGGAGCGGGTGTTAAACTTTAACGCCGTCAGTTGGCGTTACAGCAGCAGGCAATGAAGCGTTGCTTATAGCATATGCCACGCCCACAGCCGCCCACCCACGCCAGCGACAGCCGTAGCTGCCTAAGCTAAGGTTGCCCCCTCAACCCGCTCACCCCCCTCCCTTACCCCTCTCGACCCAACCCTGTGCACTTAGCACACTGTCAGTTTGTGGTTTTAAATTATTTTTGAAAACGATTTTTTGGGTGGTTTTTTATTAGGCAGCTCTCTCTCTCTCGCTCTCTCTCTCTCGCTCTCTCTCTCTCTCGCTCTCTGCTTACATCACATGTGCTCTTTCGCTGCCTCCCTCTCTCCCTCTTCCTCTCTCCCTCTCCCTCTCTCCTAGCAGCTATCTCCCTCTGCGTGTCTGTCCCTGCCACATAATTTATGTTCGCGCATTTGCATTTTGATGGTTAAACCGTCGCGGCTCCCGCTGGCTACCGCCCCCTCCTTCTCTCCTACGCCCCTGCCAGTGCACCCTTAACCCTTTGTGTGTGCCACACACACACACACACACATGCACACACACGCACACTCACCTGCATGTGTGTGTTTTTATGACCATTTGTAAACCGAAAAATTGAAAACAAATTTCCACGTATTGATGGTCGCAATTTAGTATGGGCACGGGGTTTCTTGGGGGGAGCGGCAAGGGAGGGGGCAAGGGTTACAGTCAGCAGCGAGTGTAAGAGACAGTGGCAGGGGCGGGGGCAGTGGCTGGAGAGGGGACAGGGGGGGTTCGTTTTTATTTTACTTTGCTGGTTGCGCATGAGAAGATAATCGTAAAAAGGGAAATTGTGCTTATGAAATGATCAAAAGCGCACGGTAGAACCCCCATCTCCCCCTCCCCTTCCCCTACCCCTTCTCCCTGTTGTTGTTGTTATTTATACTGTTGTTACTGTAATTGTTGTTGCTGTTTAGCTTGATTAGGCCGCCGCTAGGTGCTGACAGATGCAGCTTTTTCAGCAGCTTTTCGACTTTTCGATTTTGTGCTTTTTTTTGGTTTTGTTGTTGTGTTTTTTGCTTTGTTCTTTGGCTTTTGTGCGCTGTTTTTTATGCTCTTGTTGTGTAGTTGTTGCTGCTGCTGTCATTTATACACACACGCATAAAAAAGGGTTTCGCAGTCAGCAGATTGCACTCTGCACCTGTCTGCGAAAGAGCCAAAACTGCTTACACTGATTACCATAAGTTTGACTTCACTGAGAAAAAAAAAGCTAGAAAAAACGGACATGTTTACAGCACAACTAATTAATATTAATAATATTTAATGAAAAAAACTGAAAACAAGTTTTGCTCAGACCCGAAATACATTCATACTTTTCAGTCCATGTTTGGTTAAAGATCCTACCTGAAAAATTACTTTTTTCGTAGCCTACAAACCCATCTCAGGATATGCTATACACAAGTAGGCAAAAGTATTTGGACATAACATAATCTTTTTTCAAATTTCGTTAATTTCTGAGTTTAGGTAAAAATATTAAGTTTCTTAATGTTAATGCTTAGATACATTGACAATTTTTTTGTATCTAATTTTTTAAATTACACTTAAAATGATCGCTTCCAATGGTGGCATAAGTATTTGGACAAAATATTTACTTAACATTTCAATGTAGTAATATTGGAATACATATCTTAATACACATTATGCTTAAAAATAATAAATTAAATTAAACAATGGTATGTATAAATACTTTTGCCTACTTGTGTATTTTGTTTCAAAATGTGCAATATTGTTATATTAATAACTTTCGTGTTAATTAACCGATTTCAATACGCTTTTCGGCGTATTTATGTATAATGGAAGAGAGTATATATTACAATTAATAAACTTATTTGTTCAATACAACGCTTGTTATTCGGTTTTAATCGATTTGGGCGTAAAAGGGGCGTGACAGCCAATATTTGAAATAAATTTGATCTGCGTATTGTTGAAATTTGTCTATGTTGTTCAATTAGTTACTTTAGCTCTTATAATTACTGAGATCAACGCTATTATACAGATCGATAATCTAAGAATATATATTCTTTATAAGGTCTGTCACGCCTCCTTGGACGTATTGCATTTAAAAAATATAAATATTTTATTTTTTATGGGTTTTGTCTATAAAAAACCACAATAAATGCCAGTAAAAACTAGTTTATACTAGAAATCGCCAGATTTTAGTTTACAAATATTTTGAAAAATATCTTTAAATGAAACTATGAAAATTAGAAAAAAAAAAATTATGAAAGGTAAAAATCTAAGCACTTTTAAATGAGATTTATGACTATAAGCATTGCATATCCGACTCTTATATTGGCAACACTGAAAACAAGTCAAAGTTTGTTTTATAGCTATTTTTGGATAAGGCTAAAAGCAAATGCAAATTGAAAGAAAAGCCGCACATAAATCCCATATGCAAATGGGCAGATCATTAGCTCAAGTTTGGCTGTCAACGGGAAATTTTGTGGCCAGAGTTGAGCACAAATCAAATTAGAAAATCCAGGCGAGGGCTGGGGTGCTACAGGGCGCAGGGTGTTAAGGGCAACCTCGCCGTTGACAAGTTGAGCATTTTAATTGTCGACATGCGGCCGCTTAAGTTAAATGTCAACAGCAACAACAACTGCAGCAACAACAACAACAACAACAACACCAACAACAACATTTGCAACCCTTTCGGTAGTGCTGTTGGGTGTACGGTCGGTATGGTCGGTATGGTCGGTATGGTCGCAGGGAGACGGTTGTCTTTCGCACTGCACGCAAAGAGTCAACTTCCTGTGCGTATCCACAGAATGCGCTAATAAAATATGCACAACAAACTTGAGGCAATGCCAGCCTGACCCCTCCCACTACCCTACCCGCCCCTCCTCCCACCACCCCTCACAAGCGCACCTGCCACAGCCCTACACCCACAGCACCCTCTTAACCCCCTCTCAACCCCAAAGGCCCGCGCTTGTTGGCCGTCGCACGCAATGCGCTACGCACCATTGTGCAAAGGGTTAAAAATCGAAAGTATGAAAACAATTTGCCCTACACTGAGCGAAAAACGCGCAGCACCAAAAAAAAAACCAGTAAGGACGGAGCTACAGTCGGACGTAACCGACTGTAGTAGACCCTGTATTTTGTGATTTCTTCGCTGCTTTTTATCCGATGGTAATGCAATGCACAGCATTGATGGAGAAGGCCATAGACTACGTGCATGCCAAATCCCGTATATTTACCATTAAAACTATAGCTTTAAAACCGAAAACTGTTGCTAAATTCTTTTTCAATTAGCGGTCCAATGTGAAGAGTTATCAAAAAACTTAAACATATTTTATGTAACTGTTGCATAGGAGAACCTAAATACCAAAAAATTGTGTTGCTAGCTCTTCTAGTTTCCAAGATCTCGTTGGCTGCTCGCGGTTAGTGGGTGAATGGGGAGCGATATCAAAAATCTAAAACAAACTTGATCAGCGTACAGCATAGAAGAACCTACATACCGAAAATGGTGTCTCTAGCTCTTGTAGTTGCTGAGATCTAGGTGTTCATACGGACAACAGACAGACAGACGGACAGACGGACATGGCTATATCAACTCAGCTCGTCGTCCTGAGTCAGAATATATATAGTTTGTGGGGTCTACCACGCTTCCTTCTGCCTGTTACACACAGCTGTCATTTGCACTAAATTAATAGACCCTTTTATTTTTTTAAAATACAGGGTCTAACTACCATAAATAACCATCTATTTAATGAAAAATTGCATATGTCAAAAAAAAAATACATGTTGAATATTCAAAATAAATATAAAAAATTTGTCAATGTAATATACTATTTATGGCCATTGTTCGCGGTAGGGGCGTGGCATCGAAAATTTGAAATAAACTTGTTCTGCGTATGGTGTACACCTTTCAAAAATTACCAAAACGGCTGCTCTAGCTCTTATAGTTGCTGAGATCTACGCACTCATCCATACGGACGGACGGACGGACTAACGGACAGACAGACGGACATCGCAAAATCGACTCAGCTCGTCTCACTCATCAAGAATATATATACTTTGTGGGGTCTACCATGTTACATAGATCCTGACAAAGTTAATAACCCTGATTTTCCCATTTTTCAAATGGGCACAGGATATAAAAATATTAAGATGAATGTGAAAAAAAAAACAGACTAAGACCTGAACATTTTACAATATTATTTAGTAAAAATTATAAAAATATATACATTTATTTGCTTATATTTGTATCCCCAGATAATCGGAAAATTTTATTTCATTTTATTTTAAATATTTTTTGCTTTGTAAATGAGAAATAATGGAGTTTACACTGTGTTTTTTCTCCGAATGTAGCTTGAAGTCCTCCATGTTGTTCGGGCTGTTGTCGTTGCTGTGTTAAATTGTTGGTCGTTGTCGCTGGCGCTGTGACTGTGACTTCTCTAACCCGTCAAACTATTATTATGATCATTATTGGTTGCTCCGACTGGCAACTCCGAGGCGATGACACCGCAACACAAAGTCTGGCAACGCCCTCCGCCTCCCACCAGCTGCTTGGGGTTCGTTCCATTAGCGTCGACTCCAAGAACTTGTGGCACGCACTTTTGTGGTCCTTTGGCTGTCTTGTTTTCAGCTTGTTTTCCTGTTTTCGTGTTTTCTCATAAATGTTTTGGCAGTAAAACGCAACGTTATGATAATGCACATTGACAGGCAGCAACTTGTCACAGACATGTCATGACATGGCACAAAAATTCCAATTGATGACTAGCTGCGATTATAATGGGCGATTTGTTTTGTTGCCAGTCTATTTTCCATTTTCTATTTTCTGCTCTCAATGCTTATCAGTTGCATTTCACGCACATCAATTGTGCCTTTGCCGGAGAAGAGGACTTCTCGCTACCCCTCAATGTAACGAGTTGTTAATCAAGACAACGAGTAGTTTGTTTTGATTTAAAATGAGCATTGTTGTTTGCCCTGAAATGTTCCAAAAAAGACTCTACACAAAAGACTTACCACGCGGAATAATGCTCAGTAACTAGACTTCAGCGAGTTACGAGTAACGAGTGGAATGATGTAACAAATAAACTAAGCGTTACCAATTATAATTCAACATTCTGCAAGTCTATGCATGTTTTGCAGGAAATAAACAAAAGAGCATTACATGGGAACACTCCATTGTATAAGCAACGAGTAAGCCACTCGTTACTATTTATAACTAAAAAAATGCACAATAAGCAAACCAATAGAAAGTTTTTATAATTAATATGAATTGCTTAAGGATATAACAGAGCTAACTTAACTACTCGTTGTGATATACTCGCTGCTTGATGTGAATAATGCCCTCATTGAGTGCAACTGCTAGAGCAAACAGTCACATAATTCTTGTCCCAAATTGCGGGGCTGTCAGTTTTTCGGAAGTCAAGAGAGTCTGGGGTATAGCCAAGTGATGTCCACATCGCCATAACCCTTCAACGAGCGACTAGTAACGAGTAACGGTTGTGTGAGCGTAACTGTTGGCGTTGGTGACGGCGTTCGACGGCGGCAATTAATAATACGTAATTTATGCACTGCGCATTCAATGCGTATTTGACTTTCGCCCCAAAACACTCAAACTTATTGACAGCAAACAGCAAGAAAAAAGAAGAAAGGAAAAACGCAAACGAAATGAATCGTAACGAGTAACAAAATAATAAAAAAGGGTTACGCTTTCGGTTACGTTTTAGGGTTTTAGGGCGCATTTATTACCGCACTTGAGCTATCAACAGCCAACATTCACATTCACATTCATATTCATAGTATTCACATTCTCCTAGTGAAGCGTTACAATTTACAGGCGTCTCCAGTCAAGTGTAACCGAGCTATTTGGGCATACGCTCTCTTTCAATTACCAGAACCCCCGAATTAACCAACTATTTATATCCGTCTGCATCTGTATCTAGTTCTCTTAATCCCTGAGCGTAGCTTTCGTGCCTTATTCAATTAGTTGCTGATCTCCCAGATAGCGCCATATCCTTGCGGCTTAAGGGTTACGGCTTAAGGGTTAAGGGTTAACGCTTCGCTTAGTCCATCGAGGTTAACGATAATCGCTTAATCCCAAAAACTGCACTTGTACGAAGGTCTAATAGCCCTACTTGGAGATTACAAACTTTGCGCTTATTGAATTAAGTGTTACGCCTGCAATTATTCGTAGCGCAAGCCCGATAAATTCTTAAATTAATTGATAGCCTGTTTTTGCTTTGCTAAATTCATGTAACTTTGTGGTAGAGCTCTTAGCTTTCGATGCTTGTTGTTTCAAAAAATTGCATAATCTAATTCAACGTATTTACTGAGATATCAGCCTGACAAATATATCGTAAGCGCCACATTTGCTACGAATTTCAAACGCATTATTACGAAAAAAACGTTCTCCTGTAAAATTTGCTTTTGCTGCTTACAATTTTTGCGCGGGAAGGGCTCGATGTATTGGCATACTTACAGGCGATACTTACCTTCTGGCTTCCATTTTCACTGCATACCTTTCCGAAAGTGGTAATATATCTTAATAAAAAAATGGGTATATTACTATGAAACCAATTTTCTACTACCTTCTTGGCTGCTTGACTGGTTATAGCTTAAAAAACTTGAAACAATTGTTCGAATTATGATATATATATATTGACTTATCGTGAACTATACCATGGATCTTATTGAGAGGTCCTGTGGAAGGCACCTCTTCAGTCGTCTGTATTTTTGAAGCTAGTTCTTAATATTCTCACTGCTTACTTTCAGCTTTGTAATTGTAGTTGAAGCATAAACTACTTTTGTTTTAAATTTCCAAAATCGGATTATATATACTTACTTTCAGATGAGATATATTCGGAAATACAATTTACTACAATATATTCTATTTGGCATTTTATTTGACTTGACAACGCAATTGAATTTCCAGTACCGCATAGGATTTGCCTACCTATTGCGCACAGTGGGGCCAGTGGCGCAGTGGCACAGTGGGGCAAGTGGCAGCTCAATGATGACACGGCTTTATTTGCACACGTTCTGTTTGCACAGTATTTATTGGATGCTGCGGCATGAACAGCAAGTGTTCAACTGCTCATTTGTGTAAATAATTTGAATGCGCAGTATATGAATATATATCCATATATATACATATATATACACATATGTCCATATATATATGTCCGATTTTAATTGTGTGTTTATCTGTGGATTTTCATAGCGAGTGTCCTTTGAGGCTGCGCTCCATTTGGCAGTCGTAGGCGAGGTAAAGAATGTTTGTAGAATGCATAAAATAAATACGAATTAAAAAACACAAAAATACGAAAATGAAATATATGGACAGGGCAGATCAGTCGGACGTAACCGACAGTAGGAGACTCTTTACTTTGTATAAATGTACTTACAAACACAGTCAGAGGAACACACACAAAGCTACGAGCGTATGCATGCCACACCAGCTGCCTATCGCTTAGTGCCGCAAATTGAATGTGGCATATCTTCGGTGTTTCTTAATCGATCGTAATGATCGAAATTTACAGCATCGGTGGGGAATGTCATAGGCTACGCCCATACCAAATTAAAATTATGTAGCTTTTATATTGTGGCTGCAGTGGCACATATATACATTTGGGGAACATTTTCTGTTGCATATCTTCTCTGTTTCTTATCCGATCATAATGAAATTTTCAACAATGGTGGAGAATGCCAAGGGCTACGTACATGTCCAATAACATGTTTGGGTGTTACACACATTTCCTCTTTGCACTAAGTTAATAAACCCTTTTTACTTTTTTAAAGTGAAGGGTATAAAAATAATGCTGTTGGTAAATATGTGAATAATTCGGCTGAATAAAACACGGATATCTTGTTGCATGTTGTTGTTGTTGATGTTGTTGTTGTTGTTGTTGTTGTAATTGTATTCGCATTTCTTTTACGTTTTTTAGTAATAATTTTTATTAATTTGCTTTGTTTTGTTGTTGTTTAATTTTAATATAATTGCAGTGACATGAGGTGTTGTTGCTTCATCGTTACGTGTATATATATAGAGATATATATATACTGTACACATATATACATATATATAAATATATATATATATATAATGCTTGATGCTGTTATTATTTAAATTGTTTTTTATTTTCATTTGTAGTTTTTATATCATTTTTGTCGTGTGTTTTTTTTTGTTTGCATTTGCATTTGCATTTCATTTTTTAAATTTAATTAACTATAATTAATATTGCTTTTGCGTATAATTCATTCAAAAAACAGCTAAACAAACACAAAAAAAAATCATTTATATATAGAGTTGTGTATATATATATATAATATATAGTAGGTATATAAGTTTATATAGGTTATAAGGAAAACAAACTGCGCTACAAACTGATTTTCTTGAATTTTACTCATTTTCAAATGCTCAAAAATGTACATTTATTAACTTGCATTTTTTTGCGGTGTATGTGTGCGGGTTGTGGGCGGGGGGCGTGGGGCGGGGTGGGAAGGGGTGTGCTGCGTCTTTGTTGCTCTAAACTTATGCGAGGAACATGCGTTGAATGCCTTTCAAATATAATGTATAAACTTCACTTAGATCGAACAAAAAAAAAACGTTCTCTGTACATACATACATATATATATATAAAGTAGCTGATATATAGGGTGTATATATATATATATATGTATCGTATATGCTAAAATTAAAAACACACACAATAATACTAAGTAGCTATACCAAGTCTGTGCTAAAGAATTACCTTTAGATTGTATGATATATGTATACATAAAAAAGTATCTTGTTCTTTGGTTTTAGAACTTAAACATTAAAAAAAAATAAAATAAAATAAAAAAAAAAACTATAAAGAAAGTAAAATGATAAAATATAGGGAAAATAAACTTAAAATTTAAAAATATATGCAGAGCTCTTCCAGTTGATGTGTGTGCTATGAATTTCTCTCTGTGTAGGCCTTAGAGTGAATTTAGATACTATGAGTATTCACGAGGTGTGTTCCAAAGGAGGGCTGAGTTGGGTTTATATCGATATACATGATTCTAAGCAAATATGGGAACAGTCGGATGCTATCGACAGCGATTGAGTAATAGGTAGAAATAAATAATCTCAATCGCTTCACTCTTCACGGAACTGAAGCGCATAGCGACGGCATTTTCAACACATTCGCCGCCATTTTGTACATTCAAATCAAGTCTTACATTTCTGCCCATAGAAAATGCCATTGAGCAATTCCTATGGTGCTCATGATATACGACTCGTAGTTTTTACGTATTTACAATTTTGACAGAGACGAATGTGACGAATGTGTTGAATGTGTAGAATATTTTTGCGACTGTAAGCTGAACCTTGATATACTCTAAATTCATTTGACAAATGCTGCTATTTTTATGCTTTAGAAGCCTCACATTCGCCGCCATTTGCATTGTGTACGCGAATGTGAATGTGCTGAATGTGTTGAATGTGTTGAATGTGTCGTACGAAGAGCCTACAAACTGTATCTCAAAAAACGCTAGATTCGCTTTTACAAATGCCGTTGTCTTCTATCTTTTAATAGGATCAGGGTGAGGAGGATTTGGAGGATGTTGGTGCTGTAGTGCCATGGGAAATAAAATATCTATAAATTACGCAAAACTTGGTTTCTTCTTCTTGTTGTTTGCTGTTGGATTTAAACGATACACGGTACTTAAGAACTACATAAATTAGCTGTAATTCATTTGCTTTTTTTTATTTATATATTTATATATATTTTTTATGCATTTTGTTTTTATGTAATTTTTAATTTTTATATATATGTTTTTTTCTTTTTTTTGAGATTTTTAATTTTGTATTTATTCACTTACTAGATAAAAAAAAAAAAAAAAACATTCTTCTTACTAAGCCTAAGAAAAAAATTGTTCTCTTTCGATTTGCTTTGTTTTTTATGCATATTTTTTGTTTGCTTGTTTTTTAGCTTAATTTTGCGGGTTGTTAAAGGTTACAATTGTGTATATAGATTTACAGATATATATATAGGGGTGTGTGTGTGTGTGTGTTTATCGTTAGTTTATAGAGGGCGCCATCTTTGATGTTGCTAATTTCTATGCAAAAAAACGCACAATATGCATATGTCTATATATATATAATTATGTGTGTGTGTGGAGTCTTAACTGTATGCGTGTGTGTGTGTTGTGGCTTAACCTCAAACTCTCTAGAGATACAGCGCTCTCTCTCTACTCTCCCTCTCTCTCTCGCTCTCTTCCTCTCTGTGTGTTTTACATTTATATAAAGTGTTTTATGCTTGGACTTAGCTGCTAAAAAGTATGTCAAAATATATATGTTCATATATTTTTCTGCTCACTGGGCAAACGCGCTCTCTCTCCCTCTCCCTCTCTCTCTCTCTCTCTCTCTCTCTCTCTCTGTCGCTGTCTCGCTCTTTAAACTAGGTTCTTCAAAAGCTGGCGCATCACAAACAAAATTCATAATAATTTATAGGCTAAAAAAAAAACATACAAAAAATTTGTATCAACTATACGCAAAGCTCTATAGGGTATATAGGGTATACGCGACTGTCGCTGTGTGTGTGTGTAGGTGTGTGTGTGTGTGTGTGTGTGTCTATATGCTACAATTTAGTTATTATTTATATAGATTTACAGCTCAACTGCCGCCAGTTGCGAGTGTGAGAGGCGTTTTGTTGTTGCTCTGCTGCATGCGGATGATCCGCAGTTTCATCCGCTTCTTCGTCTTCCACTTGTTGTTGTTGCTGTTGTTGTCCCGGTCAGACATCGATGTCGAGCTCAATGACCGAGCTGCGCTCCTGCTCCTCGTCGTCGATGTCCTCCTCCTCCAGCTCCAGTTCCAGGCCGCCCTCATCGCAGTCGGAGCGGCCGTCCAGTAATTGTCACTGATCCGAGGCGATGTGCGGATGCGAGTGCGAGTGCGAGTGCGGATGCGGATGCAGATGCGAGTGCGGATGCGTGTGGTGCATGGACGCCGCCTCATCGGAGAGCAGCGCAGCGGCAGCGGCGGCGGCGGCGGCAGCTGCGGCGGCTGCCCCATTATGTTGCACCTCCAGGCCGTTGACCATCTTCTCCATGCTCTTGAGCTCGGAGGGCGAGTGTTGCGACTGCGACTGCGACTGCGACTGGGGCTGACGCGGGGGCTGCTTGAGCAGCGAGGGGGGCGTGGTGGGCGACATTGATATGGGGCGTGTGGGCGGCGAGTGGGAGGCAGCGCGTGGTCTCGGACTCGAGCTGAGACTTCGGGGCTCGGCCGAGGCGTTTGCCGCGCCGCCGGGCAGCAGATTCGGCTGGGCGTCGCTGCTGCGATTCGCATTGGAGCCGGGCGTGACGGCGTCGAAGGCGGAGCCCAGGCTGCCCGGCAGGCTGTACGGCGAGAAGCGATGGCTCTTCAGGCCCTGCAGCGGCGAGACCGGCGTGTGTCCGGCCGCCGCGTAGGCGTGTCCGAACAGCGCCGGATGCTGGGCGGCGAGCGCGAGCTGTGCGTTGAACAGCAGACCCGGATTGAGGCCTGCCGGATTCATGGCGGCCGCAGCCGCCGGATTGTGCAGCAACCCCAGATGCGGCGGCGGATACAGTCCGTGCGGATAGAGGTAAGGCAACAGATGCGGCGAGGGGTGTATCGGTGGTCCCACGGATATATTCGGCGCCGGATAACTTCCGGCCGCGTTCAGGCCCGCCGCCGCCGCTGCCGCTGCAGCCGCACCACCCACGCCAAGGCCGCCGCCACCGCCTCCGCCGCCACCGCCCACACCCTCCTTGGGACTGCCTGTGGAGGTGGGACGAAAGGCACCGCCGGTGCTGCCGCCGACGCTTTCCGAGCAGCTCGAATCGCTGCCGTCTCGCTCCATGTCGTCCGCCTGCAGTCGGCGGCGCAGCGCCTCCTCGTTGACGGCCGCCGCATGCTCGCCGGCGCCAGCGCCAGCCAAGTGATTGAACCAGGCAGCTAGGGCTGCTAAAGCAGCGCAAGCAGCGAGTGTAAGCGACGAGTAGCGAGTGAGAAGCGGCGAGAAACGTTTGATGAGCGTGGAGAGTGGTGTCAAGAGGAAAACGAGCAGCGATTAGAGAGCAAGCGAGTGAACAACGACGAGTAGCGAGTGAGAAGCGACGAGTAGCGAGTTTAAGTTTAATGAGCAGAGCACAGCATTAAGTAATGTGACACGCGTAAAATATGTTCAGTCGCAAGTGACGAGTAAAAAGTAACGAATAGTACACGATTTTTTAATAGCGATTGGCGAGTGACGAGACATGAAACGAGAAGAAAGAGAAAATGCAATTAGAAAATAGAAAAAAGTTTGAAGCAAATAACTTTGGATTCAGATATTAACGAAATCAATAGTTCTGCTTTTGGAGAAACTTACCCGAATGCTGGTGCGCATGCATCTGTTGCAGCGAGTGACTCAAAGGCAACAGCGGACTCTGCGGTGGTCCAACCACATCCAATAGCTTGTCATCGTCGTCCTGCTGATTGTCGAGCAGCGCGGCCGCATGGGCCGGATGCAGATGTGGCGGTCGTCCGGCATGGCCCAAATGCAATGGCGCCCGTGAGCTGCTCACATGCGTCGGATTCAATTTGTCCGAATCGGACCCTCGGTTGGACATCAGCGCCTGCCTGTAACAACAGTTGGGCGACAAACAATACACAAATTAGAACATCCAATGGTTCAAAGTGAAAGAAGAGCAAGATAATGCAAGAAAATATTAACTTTAACTTAAGCGAGTTACTACTCGTTGGTTCAACTGACTCTCGGTGGTTTCTGACTGAAATTTCTACTTATACATAAGTTTTAATGCTTCTTTTCTTCCTTGCTTAACTATTTAAATAAACGTTAACTTAACAAGAGCAGGACAATTCAAGGAAATATTAACCTTAACTTTAGCGAGTTACTATTCGTCAGTTAAAAACTGACTGTCGGTGGTTTTCGACTGAAACTCGTTCTTATACATAATGTGTAATCTTCTTCATTAAGTTTTTATGCTTCTTTTATTTATTTCTCTACATAGATATCCATTATATCGAATAACCGAATTACAACTCGTTGTTTTCGACCGCTCCGACCTATTCCCCTAGTAAATAGCCTTGATTAAGTCGTAATCCTTGCTGTGCGCTTCTCTCAACTTTACACCTTGACTATTTGGCGCTAAAAATACCGCTAGTTAGCCGCCTGCAACTGACAAAATCAATCAAACGTTTAACTGCCTAACACTACGCCGTAATTTGAGCTCCGGCCTCCCTTGATTTTCAGTCTGATTTTCGCGTTTTTCGCGTTCTATGTTTGTATATTTTCGCTATGAGGCTTTTGGGATCTAGACGGTAACTGGCATAATATTTTCGCTAGCCTCGGATATCTGTTAAATGATAAAACTACGCTTACGGCGGAGTAAATAAAGGCAGGGTGGGAAGGGGCAAGGGGATGGAGGGAGAGGTAAGGGAGTTAAAGGCGGAAACTTAATTGAAATGTAACAATGCAGGCAGGCAGGAAACAGGCCCGGACAGCTTTGTGTCTATCTGTCTGTCCGATTGTCTGCGCCCGGCAATGAAATTGAAAAATAATTCAAAACACGTTAGTGTAATTTAGTGTCTGCCCCGTCCGTAATACACCAGAACTTACCCTCCCCCACCCCTATCCCTGATCCCATACGGACAGTCCGTATTTTGCGCGATGTTTCGAGTTCCGTAGCTCCGATGTTGATGTTGATGTTGTTGTTGTTCACACATCAAAGCAACGCTGCTGGCAGCGCTTGCCAAATTGGCCAATTTACTAGAATACACACACATCTCCAAACTCTCACACACACACACACACACACACACGCGCACATAGGTGTATCATTATCACACACAGAGGGCGCCACCCAGAGGCGTCTTCTTTTACACTTAACTGTTTTTCCACGTATTTTCCAGCACAGGTTTGCTTCTGTGTGCAGGTGTGTATGTGTGTGTGTGTGTGTGTGTGTGTGAGTGTGTGTATATAGCTAATTTAATAGCAAATCAATTTGTGTTAATCCTGGCAGTATTTCGGCGCCACCCACTTAACAAGAAGAGCTCACGGCATAGCTGCCACAATCGAGAGCGCCCAAATGTGGGCGCAGTAAATAACAGAGTGCCCAAAAAAATATGCAACATTCTTTGTTACACTGAGCGAAACAGCAATAATAAGAAAATTCAAAAATCAAAATTGTAATTTAAAATAAATATGTTTAAAAATATTTTATAGAAATATTGAATATAAAAGTACAGGGTCTAAAATATATATGACTTTTATTTTTTGAAATTAATATATGCTATATGATGTTATATGATGTTATATCATCTGATAATTAATGAAGCACATTTGCCTAAACAATTTAATTTATAGTTTATTTTTTATTTTTTATTTTATGCAGTTAAATTATAATCAATTTTATTTTCAATGAATATCTGGAATGCGTTATATGGTTTCAAATTTGATTTCAGTGGTGTTTTTTAGAACTGATGATGCATAACAATTTTGTTTCCAAATTAAAATATTTACACAAAAAAAATCTGTATATCTAGCTTAAATTGTGCTTCATTTATACGAGTTTATAGCGCCCCTGACTCAAGGCGGCCCGAGCAGCTGTTCCGCTCCTGTAGAGCTTATTCTCATACGTAACTCGAGCATAAATTTCAGCACTCGAACAAAAGCCAAAAACTAAGACGTTTATCTTGAGGCATTTGTGTGTGTGTGTGTGCGTGTATGTGTGTGTATGTCACGCCCACTGTTAGACTGAGCAGGGGGGCGGGGGCAGGCGTCTTTATAACAATTTGCTGTGGCATAAAAAGTTCAGAGAAATTGCGCCTTAACGTTGTGCTCTGTAATTTCTGAATTACGTGCAGCTTAGGAGTGCAGAGAGGAGAGAGTGGAGAGAGAGGAGAGAGAGGAGCTGGGGGAGAGCGAGAATGTGAGAGATGCGCCAGCAAAATTAACAGCATTGAAAGCAAATAAAAAGCTAGCGCACATAATCTAAAAAAATGTTGCAGAAATTGTCCAGCTACAGACTACACTGAGAAAAAAATTAAGAGCTTATTAAGTATTGCAAGATAAAACTGAAAAATAAAATTGGAATTGAGCGAAAGATACTCGCCGAATTTAAAAAGAAATAAATAAATAAAAAATCCAACAACTTAATACTAAAAAAATGCAGCTATGATATTTTTCTGAGTGTAGGCAGCGAGACAGGAGATGGGGTAGCTATTATAGTATATGGTAAACGCATTTCAATAGCACAATATTTGCCAGAGCTGCTGTTAAAACGTTTTGCACTTTAGATTTCCACAAGGCCCAAGGGCAAACAGGGCATAAAAGGGGTGGTCTAGGCTACGCAGAGTGCCGTGGTCAAGGGTGAGAGTGAGGGGGGTAGGGATGGAAAGGGGAGGAAAGGGAAGGGAAGGGAAGGGGAAGGGAAGGGAGTGAGGCTAGGGGAAAAGCGCTTAAATGCGAGGCGAGCGGAAATAGCGCTCGAGTCGAGTTTGCAAACAAGCTGGAAAGCAGCGGGAGAGTTGAGCCAACAAAGAGAGTTGCAGAGAGCCAAAGAGAGAGAGAGAGTGATGGCGTGAGAGAGGAGGGGGGGAGAGGAAGTTAAATGGTAAATGGCGAAAAGTTGCCACCAATTAGCGCTGCTTGCTGTGAGGCAGCGACACCCAAATAAAAAAGGAGTTGAGCTCAAATGTCGTCATGGTATTCTAATTGCAGTTGTTGTTAATGAAGCAAAGAGCGATAGCGATAGAAAGAGAGAGAGATAGAAAGAGAGAGAGAGAGAGAGAGCGAGAGAGATACAGAGAAGAAAGGGTTTCAACCACAAAAGCGAAAAGTTGAGCTGCTTAAATGGTTATTTTTTGTGCCTTTGTGGCTGTTGACAAAACAGAGTTTTTTGGCCTAAGTCGCACTAATTGAAGGCGATTTAGGCTGGTCCAAAAGCTGAGGCTTAAACGCCCTCTCATCGCCTCCATCTCAGCAATCGCCACAGAAATTAGGCAATATTTTCTATAAATTATGGGTTTAATATTATCTAGCAAAAGTTTAAATCGCAGTTGTAAATTTACTTTGTATAAATTTGTATTCTTTTTTTTTTGAAAATATTTAACCAAAATTTAAAAACGTATTAAGCAATCAAAATTTTACAAAAAACCAATGAAAATTCTAGGACATTCCAGCTAATTTATTTGAATTTTCTTCTTTTTCATTTACAGCTGCTTTTTCTGGATTATTCCATTTTAATTCTGTATAAATTTGGCAGATTACTTGCTTGTTCTTTGTTGCGATTGCAATTGTCTATAATATAAGCTAAAAATATTAAGCATTTTAGTTTGCAGCAATCATGCAAAATTTAACTACTTATAGCAGAGCTCAAATCGAGTATACACTGAGAGAAAAATCAATAGTCTTCGCGCTTGAAGCAACTATTTCCGGTGTCTGAATACATAAGCTTTAATAGTATAAAATGTATATGCGAATGCACAAAATTGTAGCATACTTTTAAGCGCTGGTAAATCCTAAGTTTAGTCTTGTAGTGTTACTTTTTATACTTTTCACCCATTGAAAATGAATAAAAACAGGTTTAACAAATTTATAGCTAATTACGCTGTGATCTTGGCTAGAAAATAGCTAACTAAAAATAGCTATATCTGGATTTTAGCTGACTTCAACTTCAACCTGCACTCCAACCCTAACCTGATTCCTCATCAAGGCGCCTGTCACAGCAATGACCAGTCAGTTTTCTAGCCAAAAAAAAAGCCAAAGAATAGGCTGTAAGGGAGGGAGGTGGGGTGGGGGAGACAAGCTGCAGGATATAGAGACAGTCGGAAGGATGTTGAGCTAATGCCAATCAAAGGCGCTGTAAGCAGTTGCAAATAGCAGAGACTGCAAAAGACTTGAGGCACGAGCTGCTGCTGTCATTGTCAGACGGAGAGAGAGAGAGAGAGAGAGAGAGAGATAGAGAAAGGGGGGAAGAGAGAGAGAAAAAGAGAGCGAAAAAGAGAGAGTGAGGGAGGGGACAGAAAACACAGATTGAGTGAAAATTGATTTGTAACTATTAAATGTCATTCATCATTATGCTAAGTCAGAGTCAGAATCAAAGTCAGAGCAAACGCTGTGGCCGGAAACCGGAACCAAGCAAAGCTCCCCCTCCGCCCCTTCCCCTCTCCACCCCCTCTGCCCAGTGTTTGTTGACTTTTCGGTTATCCTTCAAAAACAATTGCAAAAAAGAAAGCAGAGCGAGAGCGCATTTGCCGGCAGGCACGTTTGGTCAACAGGAAATTGAAATCAATCCATCAATATGGATTACAAGCAGAGGCGTCGGCCAAAAGGGGGAGGCACTGGAGTGCGTCGAAGGGGGAGTGTAGAGAAAAGGGGGCAGCGGCAGTGGGCAGGGGGCAGGGCAAGGTGCCAGTCATCAGCAGCAACATCATCAGCCTGCCAACATCATCATTTGTTGACTTTTGTGACCACAAAGGCACCCGCTGGCCATAGCCGCCCCCCCTCTCCCTTTCTCCATATTCCTCGCTCTCTCTCTTTCTTCCTTTCTTTCTCTTTCTCTTCCTCTTCCTCTTCCTCTCGCTGTGCGCGCTTTGTATGATTTGCAATTTGACAAGCAGCAGGCTAATTAGTTCCGCACAGATTTGACAAAAATTAATGTCTCTGCTAAGCACAGTTACAGCCACAGATACAGCTACAGATAGAGATACAGATACACCTACGTATATTATACACTCGAAAAAAATAAAAAAAATATTCTGCAGCTGAATTATGCAATTAAAAAATTTTAACAATATATAGTATAAGTTTTGCTTCAATTTAGGTTTAGTGTAAAAGATAAAAATTAATTAAATACCCTGTTGTCACACATTTTTAATGGGTACAGGGTATAATTACGTATAATGCCGAACAGTCGGAGGCAACGTACAATTACAGCAAACAATTTGATTTACAATTAAAAGGAATATAGATATTATGTATTGCAAACTAAGCTAAAATTCGGCTGATTTTAAATGTATAAAAAATACATAAAAATGCGGATCAGTCGTAAGCAACGTACAGTCAGCACGGCTAGAAATGTAGCTATATTTGCAGCTTATTCCGCATGCTTATGAGTTAGTGTAAAATGGCTAAATATATAGCTAAGGTTTTTGCTCTTTTATGGCTAACTTGCATGTAATTTTGCGCAGTGTAGTTGCTGCTGCAAATCAGAGTTACAGCTGGAAAACTACAGCTTAACAAGCTAGACAAATGAGCTGTCTACTTTTCACTTGCTCTTCTCCCACTCTCGCTCTCTGCCACTCTCCTCTCTCTCACTCTCCACTCTCCTTTCTACACTCTCCCACTCTCCTCTCTCCCACTCCAATGGCTAAGCAATTGAAGTGCAGTTGAATGTGCTGATTAGTTTGCCGGCAAAGAGCATGACTAGACAACAGCCGGGAATAGGATGGGGCGGGGAAAAGCGGAGAGCGGAGAGTGGGGGAGAGTGGAGAGATGCTTCAGTCTCCACTCGGTGCTGAATTGGATTTGGAACTGTCCAAGCGCACAGTCAATAGCCTCTCGTTTATCCTACAAGTTGTCTGTATAGATATCTCTCTGAGAGATAGAGAAAGGGAATGTTGGAAAGGGAGAGGGGAAGGGGAAGGGGAAAGTCCTCTTAAAGGACACTACAAAGAGGGCAAAAAGGTTATACACATATAAGCAACTTAAGCACTTAGTTGAGAGCTAATAGGCACTCTACACTTTAGACTACACACTTCGCCAGCCACCAGCACTTCAGATACTCCAAGTACTCCAAACACTCCAAGCAGACCAAGCAGTGCAAGCAGTCCAAGCAGTCCAAGCAGTGCAGCAGCTTTAAACAATGCTTCAAGTCAAGTTTCTACCCAAAAAAGTACTCATAAATATAGAAAAAATGTTACAAACTTGTTTACAATGATGCATTATAAAACCTATTTTATTTTAGAAATTAAAATAGATCATTTTCTTCTTAGATATATGGAATATTTAATATTAGGCAGACAATCTATTTTACGATTTCCCTGCACATTTGAAACTAACACTTAAAGAGTGTGTGAAATTATTTAGAGTTTGTATAGGGTATAGGGTATAGAAGTGATAATCCCTCCCTGACTGAAGTCAGGGAAATATTGAAATATTGGCCCTCAAATCTACATTTTTTGACCAAATCCTTTCATGTTTGGTTTTTTCTGCATCATTTTGCACTACAATTCGTTTACGCATCAATTCTTACGATCTTAAAAAAAATTTTGGTTTCTGAAAATATGATATTTTTGAAGGAGGCTAAAATTTTTCGGAAAAAATTTTAATTTTTTTTCTATGATTTAACACTCTAATTTCAATTTCGCACTCAAATAATTGCGAAAAATCCATACCGCTCGAAAATCGATTGAGTTTTGGCAAAGTTATACGCATTCAAAGTTGCACAAAAATGGCTATTTTCCTCTAAGGAGTGATAACACCCCGAATTTTTCAATATTGGCCCTGAAATCTAAATTTTTCTTTGCTTGGGTTGGGTTTTTTCTGAAGAGCACAATTCCCTACTTTTATTATTATTCCTTATTCCTATTCCTTTTATCACTTATTCCTATTTTTGCTAGTTTTGGATGAATTTCCTAAATAATTGTCGAACTCTAGTGATACTCACTTCTTTTCCCGCTTGCCAGCACCAGTATCACGAAAGCCCTTCGCAAACGGATTGTTGTCGATTTTCAATTGAGTTATCTGCAAAATAGCACAATTAGTATTCGGATAATCGGGGGGATCTGTGGGGGATATTTACCTTCTCATTCTGATATGCAGTCACGGCTATAAATTCCGTCTCCTTGAACACGTACGTGCGAAACGTGGAATACGGTAGCTTCAGGATATCGTTGGCTCGCACCAGATGAAAGCGCGGCTGATATTTATGCATTGAGTTCAGTATGGTCTAAACAGGAGAAATGAGAGAAAGAAAGAGAGAGAGGTGAGCAGTGAGTGACAGAGAGAGCTAGATCGAGAGAGAGAGACGGGGATATTGGGTGTGTATAGGAGCATAATATGCAGCACTAGATGAAATGCTATATGTAATGTGTGCAAATTAAATAAAGTGTAGAAGCACAATTTAAACACAGACACAGACTCACACACACACGCACACACACACACGACACACACACACACACACACACACACACACACACACACACACACACACACAAGTCTTTCATATATATCTCAATATAAGCATACACTCAGAGAAAAGCAGCCAGAAACTCTTTTTAAATTCCATGATTAAAACAATTCGAAAAATTCCTTAAGGAATTCAATTATATTTCACACTTGAAATGTATTTTTCCATTTTGTTTTTAAATTTAATTTGAAATCAAGAACAAAATGTTTTATTTCAAGTTAAAAAATACTAAAATCCAGGTATTTCTACTTGAATGTAGCATAAAATATACTAAAAGAATGTATTCCTTCTAAAAAGAAAGAAATTTTATACATCCAGAAAATATTATCTAATAAAAAAATGCAGGAAACAAACGCGATTAATATAAGTAATACCGGGATTGAATTAAGAACATAAAAACATAGATTTAAATAAAAACGTTATTCCATTGAAGACTGAAGAATTTTAAAATAATATTTAGGGTCCTAAAACAAATTGAAACCAATATTTAATGCATAACAGCAACATAACTTGAATTAATAACGTTCTTAACTCATTTAAAGCTAATTGCGAACACATTGCTGGCTCGAATCAAGCAAGAGTGCCTGGGTTTTTGTGCTCAGTGTAGATATATGCGTTGTCTATAGCTACAAATCGTTGTCAAAGTCTGATGTCGAAAAACTCGGCGACATTCCAGGCGACGACCACCCACCAAACTGCACGAGTCTCGGAGCCCAACGGCCGAGAACAGAGACAGCGAGTGAGCGAAAGAGAGAGAGGGAGAATGAAAGAGAGAGAGAGAGAGGGAGAATGAGAGGGAGGGAGAGAGAGGGAGAGAGTCAAGTTTTGTCGTAAAATATGAATTTCTGTATGCCTGGACCCCCCAAAGGCAACAGCTAAAATAAAAGCCGCTGGCGACTGTTGCAAAAGGAACACCTTTTTAATTATCATAACTCGTCGCATCGACTTCGATTAAACTGCAACAACAACAACAACAACAACTGCAACAACAACAACTGCAACAACAACAACAACTAAAACAAGCTACAGAGCAGGGCTGGGCCTTGCCTTGGGCCGATTTTGTCTAGGCTCATTGCTGCAGGCAGGCAAGTGACTTTGGCTTTTTTCCCCTTGTTTCTCGTTGTTTTTTCTGCTTTTTTGCTTTTTTGGTTTTTTAGCTGCTGCGTGTGGACCTCACAAGCTGCTGCCAGCATTGCGCCATTTTGTATCATGTACAATTTTTGAAAAAACTACGAATAAAAAAATAAAAAACAAGCCGCAACTCACAAGTTTGTGTAGTTTGAGAGATTGTCTAACTGGCATGCCTGGCCGCAAGGTGTGACTAATAAGATTGGCTGCGATAAGGCCGTAACAGTACGTGCAGTTGCAAGTAACGAGTAGCAACCAGCGAGTGAAGCAAGACACGATTAGACCATTAACGAGTCGCTGAGTTGGTGTACCTCCAAACGAGTAGAGACAACAAGTTATATGTATAAGAAGTACAGTTACAACACCAAGTACTGCAAAGCGTAAACACGTAACGAATAGCAACAAACGAGTAAATCAAGGTACGAATGGGGAATTAACAAGTATCTAAGTTTAAGGTAAAACTAGTAGCTACAGCATTTGTTATACAATAAAGTTCAGACTAATTATTTTAACCAGGGCCATATTGACAAATAATATTGTAATTAAATAGTAACACGATACGAGTCAAATAAGAAACGATCAGAGCTTTAACGTGTGGCTGAATTGTAGATTTAACGAGTAGATACAGGATTTGTTTTATAATAATGATAGTTTTAACGATTATTTTTCTAAATGCATCAAACATGGCAACGAGTAAACAAGTAACGAGTAGTGGAAGTACTAGCAGCAACTAGCAACTGAGTTGTAAATGTAACGAGTAGAGGCAATTTGCTAGCACTAATTTTGGAATGCTTCAAATATTGTAATGGGTAGCAAACCAACGAGTAAATTAGCTTAACTAACAGCAGACATTAAAAAATGTACAACATAAAGATAACGAGTGGAGTTCACAACGAGAAGCAAACTAGTGAATTCAAAGAAAAAACAACGATACAACAACAATAACAGTAACGCGATTAATTAGACAACGAGTAATGACAGCGACTTCATCGCCAATAAGTCGAGTAACTCATCAAAGCAGCCACAAATCGAAACCCATAAAAGCTGTCTGGCTCCATGTCCGAGTCTGAGTCTGAATCTGAGTCTGAGTTGAAACTGTGGCGAATAAAGCGACTGCTGAAGTCGTCAACACATCAACAGATTTATGAATATGAATATGAATCGTGTGCTGAATCGCTGAATAAAGCGCACAGGCTGTGATCAATTGGCTCGCAAAAGGCATTTGCTTAGCTGCGATTTTGTTTTTTTTTTAATGGATTTTTTTGATTTTCTCATTTTAGTTTTGTTGCTTTTATGGCCTGGCCAAAAAGCCAGAGGAGCTTAAAGCGAATGCACGATGATTAATTGTTAGTGCCGCCATTTTGGACGGCGCTCGTTGCATTTGACTGGCGAGTGAATATTGTTTGTGACATGACCGATTTGGGGCGACGCGACTGTAAAAGGCGAAACACTTTATGGCCGGGGGGCTCATCAATCACAACGAGTGAGAGCGAGGGGGGAGGGTGAGGGGGAGGGGGAGCCAGCTAGTTGTCGCTTAAGTTAATAAATCGCTGAGCAAAACGCGTTTGTCGTTCTCAACTTGAAACGTCATTTGCTAATTTGCCTGCAATTTATTGACACATAAATTCATTTGGCCTGCAACAACTGTAATCATAATCATTATCAAAGCAAATTGCTCCCCCCTCCCCCTCTCACTCGTTCTGTCTCACGCCATTTTGTTGTGCGTGTGTGTGTGTGCGGAATTTATTGATAAAACAATTTGCATTATTAGCAACGGTTTTATTCAATTTTTATGCGCCCAGACAAAGGCGCAAAATTGTCATTTAAAATGTCATTCGCTGACGAGTTGTTATGACGAGTGCGCACTCGTTACCCCTGCCCCTGCCCCTGCCCCAGCCCCCTTTCAGTGCGATTTAAATGAAAATAACCGTGAAGATCGGCCATAAAAATAACAAATTAAACGTGCACACTGAGAAAAATTACGTTGCAATTGGCATTTAGCACTCTAAGAACGCGCAAAATTATTTGAAATATTATGAAAAATTCTTGTATTCTTGTATTCGAACTTCCAACGAAAACTTTAATTAATCGCCCTTTACTACAATCTTATTATTTTTAAATAACTAAAGAACAAAATTTAATAAAATAAACTAACATAAACCTATATTTTAGCTTTAATTATATTTATTTATTTATTTTTAATTTGCTTCAAGTCGTATCTAGAACATCTGTCCAACTTGATGGAACTTCCGTCTTATAAATAAGTTTTCGGCTCCAAAAAAAAAGTAAAAATAAAAGTTGTTTCAATATAATATATTTTTTAACAATTAAAAATTAAATGGTTAAAAAAATAAATTCGCTAAAAATTATATTTTTAATTTTAACAATTTATTTCAATTTAATTTTATTAATTTAATGTAACAAATTCGCATAAACTGCACTCTGGAAATGTGTTTTCTTCAGTGCTTTTTCAATTATATACATATTTGCAAATAGGGTGAATAAAAAAAATTTGATAAAAAGCTAAAAAAAAATTCAATTGTTCTTAATTCGAATTATTTTTTTTTTATTTTTTAAAGTTTGAATAAAATTGAATATTTTAAGTCTCTATTTTATTTGATGAGAAGTTCTGTCTGCTTATGTCAAATTGTGCATAATTGCTATTTATTTCTCTCAGTGCATATGATGCGCCAGCAGCAACAATTGCTGCTGTGATTGCTGCTGTTTTTTTCGTTCTCTTCTTTTTGCTGTTTTCTTTTTTGTATGTCAAATGGGCATAAACAAGTCTAATTAGAGCTGAAGTGCGATTACACGGATGTGCCTGTTGTTGTCGCAAATCAGCAGCAACAGTTGCTGGCAGTTGTTGCTGCTGTTGTTGCTAATCTGCCGTTTGTATTGATTGACAAATGCAATTATGCTGCTGAAATATTGTGTAGATTTTTACGTATATGATTGCTAATGCAAAAACCCAGCAACTGTTGCTGCTGTTGCATTGCAGCACGTTGCTGTTGCCAGTGTTGCTGCTGCTACTGCTGCTGCTGTTGCAGCAGGCACTTAATCACTCTATATATTGATCAAGTGACAAACTGATTGAGCCGCCGGCTGGCCACAACCAAAAAAGGCAAACAGCAATTTTGGTGTTGCTGCTGTCGCTGCAGCTGTTGCTGCTGTTGCTGCTGCTGGGCATACGTGCCGGTTGCCTTGGGGCCGCATCTTTCACGCTAGTCAGGCATACCCCACTCTGCCTGCCCACGAGCTGACAAGTTTGTTTTGGGCTTTCGCGTGTTGATTGCCCAAGGCGCAGCAACAGTTGCTGCTGTGCTTGTAGTTGCTGTCGCCTGATTGCTGTCGCTGTTGCTGTTGCACACTCATTGTTGGCATATTATCACATAATTTAACTGATGATGGCACTGCAGTTGCTGTTGATTGTTGTTGTTGTTGCTGCTGCTGTTGCTGCTGCTGCTGCTGTTGTGTGATTGCTGTCGTCGTGCTTGTTGCTGCTAACTGCTGTTGTCTGTCCGCTGTCCGCTGTCGCCTGTCCGCTTGGCGGTTGGCGTGCTGCTTAATTGAATGATCACTCACACTTTGATTTGGCATGTTTTGTTCACATGCAACCAGCAACCAGCAACAGCAACAGCAACAACAACCAACAGCAACAGCAACAGCAACAACAATCAACAGCAACAACTACCAGGCACAACAATCAACAGCTTTTACATGACGATCGCTAACGGTTATCGGACAGTCCTCACTTACGCACTTCGATAACTTTCGCTGCGTGAGTGAATGCCAGCAGCAACAGACCCCGCAGCAACATACACAGCAGCAACATGCGCAAATTCTGTGCCAATGTTGCAATATTGAGCGTTAGGCACTGCAAATACCTGTGCTCCACATGTAAATCTGCTTGCCTATCGAAGTATCGATTTATCGATATGTGTTTACACAGCTATCGATAAATATTTCGTTGTATTCATAGTTTGTATGATCAAAACTAAAGCTGTCTACTGATTTACGATTGTCTATTAAAAGTAACTCATCTGCTTATCGATAACGATAATTATCGACAGGCTTTTTATTTGCCTTAGCTGCTACAAAAGCGCTGTGTTGTAGTCTAGGCTTGTATGTCTACAACTATTGCTCGTTATCGATATGCGATAACGATTGTCAGCTCAATTAGGAGGCAGAGCAGCACAGATTACTTGGGCAGTTACCAAAACCATTTCGGGCTACCTGTTGCCCAATTATGGACATAATTGAAGGCGCCGACAACGGCGACAGCAACATTATTGTTGCCTGACGAGGCAGGAGAAGCGCTGACTAAGCGCTGCGGCTACACTGAGAGAAACAACTTCAAATTTGAATTCAATTCTGTTAATATGAAATCCTAGCGTTAAAATATGATGCGATTTCAACTCAAATCTGTTTCGATGTATTTTTGAATTTAAGCGTAAAACAAGAATCACATAATGCAAAATTTATTTTTATTTTTCTGAGTGTAGCCACTATACGTTATGAATTTTTCTTGTGCGTTTTGTTTTAATTTGTTGCTGAAAGCCTACTCGTAAATCGTTATCGATATGCATGCAGACCGAAAGAGAGGGAGGAGGAGACTGATGTAGAGAGGGGGGAAGAGATAGAAAGAGAGAGGGGGGAGGGAGAGAGAGAGAGAGAGAAGGCCATGCCATAAATATCGACACGAAAACGCGGCTCGAAACATGTCTTAATTAAGCCAGCAGGTCAGCGGCAGAGATGGTCGTTGGGAGCACGGGGCAGGGAGGGGAGGGGGGAGCGAGCTGGACCCACCAGATTGCATATAAATATATATACATTTATTTATATATTTATATAGCTGCATGTGTGTGCGTCTGTATCTGTATCGATAAATCGTTAAATTATGCATAATTTTATGGCCGAAACAAAATGTGTGGAAAGACAAAAGATACAAAATCCGTGCAGTAGCCGAGAGGATGTTGCTGTTGTTGCTGTTGCTGCTGCTGTTGTTGCTGTTTTTGTTGCTGTTGTTGTTGTGGTCTAGGCCGGTTCTGGCCAGCCACCCAACGCGTTGATGTTGCCACGATTATCAGTCGAACTTCATTGATCTCTGTCTCTCGCTGCTCTCTTTCTGCCGATTGATTGCCGATGCTGCACGCGTGACACGAGCACGAGTTCAACGATAGTGCGTAGTCGATGATCGATAGTATTATCTCAGATATTAGATTGAATATTAATATTTGATATTCGATATTTGCTATAGCTTTTTAGATGATCGATAGTTTTATATCCATATTCGGTATTTGATATTTGCTATAGCTTTTTAGATATATATATATTTATAATTGAGAAAAATTCAGTATTATATCCTTATTAAATATTCGATATTCTTCAAGACTTTTTCTTTACATAGTATTAATTATATTATCCTATATCAGATCAGATATTATTAAAAAAAAAGTAAAAACGTGGTAAAGTTTATTTTTCATATACTATTATTCAGAAAATGTTTATTGGGATTATTCGCTATATTCGCCAGAATCATTTAAATATAATTTTCCCAATTACTTTCAATTACAAAAATAAATATAATATTATAAATAAAATATTGGGTGTTTTTTATTTATGTTTAAAATGTGGCATGTAAAATTGTTTAATGGCTTTATTTATAGAATAATTACAATATAATATAATTGTTTATATTTGCAAAAATTCGCTTTTAAAATAGATTAGGATTAAATAAATTATGTACAATTAAATAATTGTGAAATTAATTTTGCTGATTCTAAGCTGACAATTTTGGTATTTTATGCAGCTGATAGTATAGTATTTAAGGGGTATTTTAGTGAGGCCGAATCACGCGGACAGATCTGAGGTTCAGGGAGCCCAAGTCGCTGATGAGCGTCACATTTAAATAATGTCAAAAATGTATTTACAATTTATAACAGTTCTGTTGGGGTTAGCTATCTTTTGGTGGTCGTCGTCGAAGTCTCGGATTGAATGGGAAATGTTAATTAAATGGATTTACATTTTAATGACAACACGAAGCGAGCGGCACAAATAAAACAGCAAAGAGACAAAGAAAAAACAAAAGAAAAAACAAAAAAGCAAAACAGAAACAGATTGAGATACAGAGAAGCCAAAGAGAGTTGTTGTTATTGTTGCAAGTTGCAAGTTGTTGCTGTTGGAGTCCTGCCTCAGTTGCAGGCAGCCAATTGCAAATTTGCTTAACAAAATGGGCGTCGTTTCGGTCAAGGCAAGGGGGAGAGCTGGAGGGGGGGGAGGGGCCTCAAAGCTCTGAGCTAATGATGCAGGCTCTGGACTATGCCTCGCTCTCGATGCCATGGCATTCACAGTTTGTTGCATGCAAATTCGCCACAGACGCCACAGCGCCGCTGTCTGCCCCTCCCCCTTCCTACGCCCATGCCTCTCCCTCTCTGTGTGTGCGTGTGTGTGTGTGTGTAGGCGCCGTCACAGTCGATTGAACAAAACAAAATGCGCTCAGCACTCGATACATATCGATTTGAAATTTGAATTTTTCGCATTTAAAATTCCATTTTTTTCGCTGCCTCCCCTCCCCTTCCGCTCTCCCTCTCTCCACCATCGTCCCCTCTCTGCCATTTTTGCGCTTCGCTGAGCCGTGTGAGCAAATGCGCAGTCGATAACGATGACGATAACAGTGAGCATGACAGTTGATTGGCAGCTATTGCTCTAAGCAGACTCCAAGCCTATTATGCCAGCGATATGTTTCGATTTGTTATCGATAACACCGCAGACTGTTGCTCAAATTGCCATATACCAGTGATATGATTCTATATATTATATATATCTATATATTATATAATATTAAATTTCTGTTTTCCAACTGGAAGAGCATAAAGAGAGTGAATGTCCAACGATAGACAAAAAAATCGATAAACCATTCTAACTAATAGTTGGCAGTGTATATCGATGAGTGTAGTTTTGATTACAGTTAATCGATTACATTTTGTATACTTCAAAAGTGGATAAAGAAATTAAATACCAAACGATAGACAAAAACTAAAAAATTCTATAGAGCAATGAGATCGATAGTTTGCGATTAGTTGCAATTATTATATTATTGATTATCGATTATATGAGTAGTCTCAAATGCCCTTATCGATGTATGCTAAATGCATATCGATATTACTTTATCGATGAGCTTCAAGTCGATTAGTTTACGCAGCAGGCAAGCGATAAACTTGCCAACGCACTTATCGCTGTCATAAATAGCGCTCACTTTCTCAGCTGCTGCTTCTTCTTCTTCTTCTTCTTCTGCCTGGTATGTTAACAAGTTTGTGTCCTAAGTCTTTTGATTTGGGCTTACAAATGAGCGCAGTTTAGGCTGTCATAGATAAACGAGACAGCTGCTAATGGTGTCTCTCCTACTCTCTCTCTCTCTCTCTACCCTCTCTCTCGCTCTCTTTCTCTCTTTCCCTTTCGCTCTCTCTCTATCTGCTCAATGACAAATATTTCAAATGACTTCAACACTTTGCCGCCTCTCTGGGCCTCAAAGGCGCATGATTTGCGTTTTATTGCAGCTAATAAATTGGCTCTGGCTTTCCGACCCACCGCCGTGTGGCAACAACAACTGCCTGCAACTGCAACTGCCATTTGCAACTTGCAACTTGCAACTGCCACCGACTGCTCGCGTTGCTTGTGGCACTATTTGTTGCGATAAGCAGCCGCCTGCCCCCTCTCTCGCGCTCTCTCTCTCTCTCCCTCTCTCTCTTCCTGCGACTCTCGCACTCTATCTCTAGGTTGCATGCCACATGCAACTTTGGCGGCAGCAGCAGCGATGCATGCGTGTGTGCATTTCAATGCAACACTGATAAAGGTGTTCAACGCTCGATGACATTAGCACCAGCCAAATGCCTCATGCCTCATGCCGCATGCCCCATGCCGCATGCCCCTGCTCTTCACTCAACTGGCGGCAGTGCTGCTGAGAGCTTTTCCCCCGTCAAATCTGGCTTTTTTTCAAAAGCATTTGCTAGAAAAATGCTCCGACTGTAGCATCGTCACTACAGCTTTTTTGAAATTTTACATTACGAATGGATAAGAAACATCGAAGATATGCAACAGATAATATGAATAAAGTGTAGGATCTTCTGCTGTCGGTTGCCTTCGACTGTTGCACTGCTTTTTAGTAATTTTTCTGAACATTTTTGCAGCTTTTTTCGCGTGTTCTTGCCACTAAAGAGTGGCAACACTGGCAGGCAGTTGTTGCCGCTGCTGTTGTCGCTTTGCCATATTTGTCGGCGCCTTTTGTTCTTCTTTATTAAAAAGGCGAATAATCATAATAAAGAACCAACAACGTCGTTGTTGTTGTCGTCCATTTGGCCACTGAGTTTTGGATGAGCAGCCGCCAGAGCCAGCGCCAAAGTCGAACTCAGAGTCGGAGTCGGAGTCGGAGGTAGAGTCGGAGGTAGAGTCGGAGAAAAGCGGGTTTCAGCTGAGCAGCAGCTCGTTCGGTAGCTGCTAGACTTGGACATTAATCGATAACACTTGAGTATTTTTTCATGTTTTGCAGGCGAGCCATTAAGCGATTGTCCCACCAGAACAGTTATTGTTTTTGTTGCCTCGCTGTGTATTTATTTGGGCGAATTCAACGTGTGTGTGGCTGAAACGCCACAATTTATCACTTGATTTAACACAAAACTCACTCAAATTTATAGCCAAAGGAAAGGAGTTGAAAACCCAGTTTTGGAGCATAGATATTCCATCTAGTAAATAGAATACTACCCATAATATTCAACAAATTCTACAAATTCCTCAATTGGAATTAACGTCGATTCGTCGATTTCGAAAATGTATTAAAATTAACAAAAAAAAAAAAAAAAAACAAAGTTATAACCAATTCCGACATATTTTATATTTATTTTATAAAATTCTGCCTAATATTTGTGCAAGCTTTATTGTATGTGTTTTATAGTGTAGTTTATTTATTTTATTGCTATTTATTATAGTATAGATTCTGCAAATTTTTTTTGTATATTCATGCATATTTTAAATTTTTAAAGAATTTTATCAATTATTATAGAAAATATTATAATATTTTTTAGAATAACATGAAACAAAATAAAATAAACGAATTCTTACAATTTTGATAGCAATTGTAGAATTTTTGAATCTTACTTAATGATTAAATAAATAAATTAAATAAGTAAGATTAAGATCAAAATTTTAGTTGTATTTATTATAATAGTTGTATGCTGGGACATTTTGAATTATATGTTGGAAATTATTAATAAATTATTAACAATTTGTTTTAAGGATTCCAGGCAGTTGATTATGATTTTCAGGGTAGAAAACAAATAATGTTATAGCGCAGTAAGCTTAATTCGATTTAGTTTTTATCAGATATTCAAACGGTTATTATTTTTTTTAGTATGAATAATTCTCTGCCTCTCTGATTCTGATTCTGACCCAAAGATACTTTAGCTTGGCTAATGTGACATTTCGGAAGCGCAAAGTTTGTCTTTGCGAATCTGATTCCCATTCCCAATTCGAATTCGATTTCGAATTCCCGATTCCCGATTCCCATTCGCATTGCCATTGACACTTTTATGTTTCTGTTTCTGGCCCCGACGGCTGCTTAATAAAATTCGAGTTAAAGCGTTAATGATGATACCAAACTGCGTGTGTATTGGTTGCATATATATTCCTTACCCCCAATCCCCCCATTTCCCCCAATTCCCCACAATCCCTCCGCAACCTTTCTGAACTTGGGCCAGACTGTGTTTATAGTCAACACTCGGCAATTACTAAAAGACAAATTTATTTGCACGCATGCATATGATGCGGGTTCAGCTTTAGCTTCAGGTTTTTCTACTGAATTTTTACTTATATTCTTTTACTTTTTTTATTTTTTATTTATTTTTTTTGGGTTCTTTAGGGTCTTGCTGAGGGCCAGGCTCAGGGTCTTCCCGAGCTACTGTGCGCTCTGCCCGTCTGTTTTTTGTCGGCGACTTGAACAAGTGTTAAGCATAATGCAGACACACTTGGCGTTGACAAAGAGAGCTGGAGAGAGAGACATAGAGGGGGAGAATGAAAGAGAGAGAGAGAGAGAGAGAGGGAGGGAGAGAGGATAGCCTTAATTGAAGTGCGTTCGCATCGCCTCATTGGCATTAAGTGTCGATAAATTAAGCATACGCAATGCGAGCACTTACTACATTCGTGCATATAGATATATATATAGATATAGCTCTTTATATCTGGGTAATCTGCATAATCTTGTGTAGATCTGACTACCGGGTTAGCATTTATGAATGACAAACACTTGTGAAAGGTCTAAAGAGATCTCTTCCCCGTCGCACCGCATAAATTGCCTTTAATTTACGTCGCGTATAAAAATCAACACAAAACATTTTATGTTAATGAAAATAAAAGTGGAGCCTCAATGGCCAGGTGAAAGCCCTATCGACAGCATCAACGCCATCAGCGGACTATATCATCATCATCATCATCATCATCATCGTTATCAGTCCAAACAGTAGCAAGACCGCACAGGCTCTGCTCTCCACACTGGAAGAAAATTCAAGAGTTTTCGTGCTTGAATTAAGCATTTCCTTATTCAAAAGTTCAATAAAATAGAAAAATTCTTGATCCAAGCAACAAAATTCTTCATTTAAAGTCTTCATAATCTTGTTTTTAAATTACTGAACTTTTAGGATCAAAATAAAACCTAATTTCTGTATATTTTCCTATCATTCTTTGCATTCAATCCTAACATAATCCAATTTCTTGCCTAAATCTAAATTCATGCAGGATTCTGTTCCGATTTGTATCTGAATTCCAGAACTTTATTTTAAAGAGTGTATCGATCAGAATTTTTTCGAGTGTACTCTGCCGGCAGAATTAATGATCAACTCCAATGCGCTTAATGAGCGCAATTTATACTGAACCAAAGCGTATAGGGAGAGAGACCTATTTGAAACGTATTCCAAAGCCCGCTTCGGCATTTCTCAACATGTTATTGACCTGGTATTGTTAATGAGCCAATAATGCAGCTCCTGCCATGGTTTTACCATAATGGAATCACACAGTTTTTCATATTTTGTATATACCACGAGTTCTATTCGCTAGAGCTGTACGCTTTAAGCTGCTTTAAGTTGCATTAAGAGAGCTTTAAGTATTGATTTTCTTAAGTTTAAATGGAATTAAATTTTAAGTTTCAAATTGCTTTAATTGAGGTTAAAGATATAAAAATCGGATATCCAAAACATTGCGCTTTAAGCAGCTTTAAACAACTTTAAGCTGCTTAAAGAGAGCTTTAAGTAATGATTTTCTTAAGATTCGATAGAACTTAATAAAAAGTTTTAAACTGCTTTAACAAAAGTTAACGATATCAAAATCTGATATTTGAAGCTCAAAATATAGACAGTGTAACAAAATATCTTAGAAAATTCTAGTCATGAGTTTAAAGTTATAAATCTATATTAGCCCTATTTAATAGACCTAAATATATTGAGCTTTTTTTTTTTTAGTTTTTATGCTTCTTTTAGTCTACTGAAGCTTTAAGCTAATTTGGCAGCTATAAAGCTGGATTACTGAATAGAATTATTGAGCACTTTTCGCGCCTCATTTTTATAGGGATTATCGTAAGCTGGCAATGATTGCTCTCCCTCTCTCTCTCTCCCCCTCTCTCTCTCCCTCTCTCTCTCTCTCTCCCTTTCTCTCTCTCTCTCTTTTTCTCTCTGTGTCTCTTTTTGAGTCATAAAAGCGAGTGCGTGTTACAGCTTCCAAATGTTTTAAGACGCTTGGAGTTTGGCGTTTTTGAAGGTAGCCGCTATCTTATCGAGGCGTAAGTAGTCCATAGTCGGTAGTCCGTGGTCGGTAGGGCTGAGTGGGTCGCATCGCATCGTCACACCATTAACTTTTGTTTATAACTTAATTTTGTTTGGGGCCAGAGCGTAAAGGTTTTCCCCATTGAAACAAATCGACACTTGTTTAATATTTAAATTTAAATTTTGATTATCGCTTCTCGTATGCATTATTTTTTTAATGAATGAAACGAGAGTGTGTCTCTGTGTGTGTGTGTGTGTGTGTGTGTGTGTGTTAGAGTGTGTGTGTGGGCAGCCTGAAGACGTGATCACCACACGCTGTGCCAGGGGCAAAGGCCCGGCTTTTTACGGCTAGGCCGGATAAGAAAGAGCAAGAGCAACAGGCAAACAGATGTAGAGTCGGGGGCAGGCAGAGCATCGCATCTATTTAAGTTCTTTGCTTAATTAACGAAGGGAAGAGGCAAAGCGTAGCGAAGAATGGGACATAAAAATTAATTAGCCAACCGAAAATAAGACTAAGAATGTATAAAACAACAAAATCCGATTGCATGGTCAAGTCGAAAAGATGCCTGACAGCTTCAACTCAAGACGAGCTGGGTGGGCGTAACGCAATTGGCGCCCAACGTGAGCTGGTACACCTCCAAACACTCCAAACATCCAAACATCCAAGAACTATAAGCTCAATCAATCGTTTATCTATCTTAAAGAAATGGCACCCAAAGTAATTCTGTGTAATAATTGGCGCCCAACGTGCTACCTAATAAATAATTTCATAAAACAATATGAAAGAAATTTAATTAATCTTGCTCTGACCCTCTATTGAGAAATTTGGCGCCCGAAGTGAGCAGTGCGATCATAGTTCTAACATAGACCAACATATTCATTAAATAAATTTGGTTCTTTTTGCCCTACCTCGGTAAAAAATTTTAAGTGACGTGAGCTTCCAAGTCAAGTTTTGATTAATTCGCGCCCAACGTGAGTCTCCGCCCACACTTGTTGCTTGTTTGGCGCCCAACGTGCCGACTGAAATTATAAATTCATTCAACAAATGCAGCTTAACTGCCGCTCCCGCTCCCGCTCCCGCTTATAATTAAGTGTAAATTTATGCAAATTTCTGTCTCATTTGCCCACTGTAGCATTTACCTGTTGATTAGTATTTCTTCGTTGTTTTTTTTTGTGTGTTTTGTTTGTTGATTGAGGAAATTGTCGTGGCTCTGTTGTTCCAAATTGGCAGCTAATCAGTGGCTGCCAATGCAACGGAAATGTCAAAAGCAGAGGAAGAAATGTCTGCCTTATATGGGAGAGAGTTGTGCCAGCGACGGAGACAGCGGAGACAGCTAGGGTTGCCCCCACAATTTCCGTGCGCTATGCTAATCAAGCAGACTGACAATTTAGCTGGCCCCCAAACAGAAAACTAGAAACTAAAAAACTAAAAAAAATAATAAATTTATAACGTGGCTGTGGCAACAACAGCAGCAGCAGCAGCTTCCAGCAACTGCTGCTGCAAAGCCATAAAAATGTGCGTTAATAACATTGCCGCCAAAGTGAAGTTGGCTATAAAATGGCAGATTCATGTGACGATGACGATGACGATGACGACGACGATGGCGATGACGATGACGATGTCGATGACGGCGATGATGTCGATGATGGCGATGATGGCGATGGCGCTGCTACCGACGCGTTTGCTGCGAAATACGACCCTGGTCGGCAGTCGCTGCTGTTGCAACTTGCCACTTGCAACGTGCAACTTGCAACTGGCAAACGCATTAAAATTTACGTGCCATAAATTTGCACAGACACACACACAAGCGGAGCTCGCATTTATGCGTTTAATGATAAAGCAGAACGCAAAACTTTTGCTGCCTCTCCTCAATCCCCTTCCCATTCCCTCTTTCCCTCCCCTTCCCCTTCTCCCACTCAGTTTCCCTCTGCGTTTGCGTAGCGTGTTGCAAGCGGTAGCCAGCGTCCAAGTCCAAATGGTTTTCAGCAGTATCTCGATTGGGTTTGGTTTATTTAATGCATTCTTTTTGGGGTGCTCTACCCCTACCTCGGGCCACACAGGCGTAGTGCTGGTGGTCTCCAAAACGACTGGCAGATCGATAAAAATACAGCCATACAGCCGAGAAGTCGGCGGGAAAAACACGAAAAACCAGCGCTATCAAAAGTGACAAAGCTGCTGCTTTTGGCGCCCAACGTGAGACGCGGCCATTAAGCGCAATTTACGCGATTTTGTTGCAAACATTAACTCAACTCGCCAGCTCAAAAGCCAATTTGGCAAATGTTTCAAACTATCGGCATATTTTCAGAATTTTAGAAGCACCTAGCGGACTTTATAGCGTGTAGAGCGCAGTTTATGCCCATTAAACAAGCTTGCCATAGCTTGAATAAAACTTTTTTAATAACTGAGCTACTTACTAAAAAGATTTTACATCTTACGATATATCATATTATTGATAAGTTTATTTCTTATGATTAAACCATACACCGATTTATTGGGCCAATATAGATATGATTTATCTAAAAGCATCTATAAACTAAATTGCACAACTAAGTTATAAAATATATATTATTCGAACACCTTGATATTAATATCTGGTAATAATTATATTATCAATGCATTTAAATATTTTGAATTGAATTCGAATTGAAATAATCTGTATGCTCTTAAAAATATCTCTTAAAAAAAGGTTTTCTATTGAATATATTTAAAAAATGTCGTTTTGAAAAAACCATCAAAAATTTTTAATTTAAATTTTATAAAACTTGAACCAAGTTGTTTGTTAATTTGCAATAAGATTTAGAAAATAACTTTAATATCAATTAAGAAAAAATTGAATACAAATAATTATCCCAAATATCGATAAAAAATTAATTATAAATTATGAATTAAAATTGTATATGAAAAAAATTGAATAATATTTTGATACAAATTTTTAATTACAATTTAAGTAAAATTGTTATATTAGAAATGAGCAAAATCATATTTAAATTGAGATTTGATAATATTAAATTTATTAAAAATGTTGACAGCGTTTAATTTCTATAAATTTGTTGCAGTGTATAACCTTGTTATTTGCTCCAAAACGGACAAGTTGCTGTAGTTTTTTGTTGTGCCTAATTAACAAGTCTGCGTCAAATGCGCACGCGCAACGCCAGCAACAGTTGCAGTTGCAACAGCAGCAGCAGCAGCAGCAACAGTTGCAACAGTTGCAACAGTTGCAACAACATTGCAATTGGCGTCGTTTTGGTTGCGGCACGCACGCTTCATGCAAAGCAGAATTAAAGGACAAACTGGACAGCGAAGGAGAGGCAGAGAGGGAGCAGAAGAGAAAGAGGGGCAACGAGAGACATTTGGCGACTAAGCCGGCGCCTGTTGCCCGCGTGTTGTTGCAACAGTTGCTGCTGTTCGTGTTGTTCACGTTTTTTGCGGCGTTGCTGCCTTGAAGATGAATGTGTGTCGTTGTCGCTTGTCGATTGTTGCTGTTGCTGTTGCTGCTGTTGCTGCTGCTGCTGCTGTTGCTGTTGCCAGCTCGTTGTCAGCTCTTGTATTATTGTATGTAATTGGCTCCGGGCTCTTTAATAGATGGCGCTGCAAAGGCAGACGGCGTCACCTGTCGCCTACTGCACCTACTGGGCATCTACTGCTCGGCATCGCCATCGCCATCGCCGTCGCCATCGGCATCGGCATCCGAAAAAGCCCGAAAAGACATTTGCAAATCTTTTGTTTCTCATGTCCGAGATCATTTCTCATATAGGCGACGACAAGAGGAGCCCGAGGAGCCCGAGGAGCTCGAGACGACGACAAAGGCATACCGCAGGCGCCAGGCTTCACATACAAACAACCAACAACAACTGCAGACAGAGGCGCTCAGAGGGACAGTCAGGGACAGAGGGACGGAGGAACAGAGGGACAGAGGAACGGAGGGACAGTCGGAGACAGGCGAACAGCTTCAGGCCCAAAGCCTCAAACAAGGCGCTTGGCGCTTTTTATGCCCGGTACCCCGAGCAGTAACAGGGCATGATAACTTTGCGCGAAGATATGTAACAGGCAGAAATCATAATATATATTCAAATACACTCAACGAAAAGCAGGGTACAATTTAGCTTACTAACCATTCAAAACTGTCTTCCAAATTCGGCTTTCATTTGAGAATAAAAATCAGCACACATTTAAGTCAGCATTTAAGTCAACATATTAGAGTGCACTTAAAAAAAGTTAAGACTTGCCTAAAATAAAAACATTCTGCATTACATGAGCATTACTTGAATGAAGCACGCTCTTAGGCAAATTAAGTAAATTCAGAACACGATTAAGACTTTAATCAAGTAATTTATAATATATTGCATTTGTAAATAATATTGTACTTTATAGTTAATAGATCCCACGAACTACAAGTGTAAGAGCAGTCAAAATTCAAATGTACATAGATATATGCTTTGCGAATATCTAAAATATTCATAATACTGACTGCCAAGCCCACCTTGGGCCCGAATCGCTAAAAATCGTATAACAAGCGTGATATTTTAGCAAGAAGTTTGTTATTTGTCTTATATACGCTTTAGCATTATATTTAGCTAAACTGAAGAGCGCATTAAGAACCGTTGATTAACAGCAAAGATATTCAGGAAACAATATTCCGAAATCTCTGTCTCGCTCGCTCATTGCTAGACAAGGTATAAAACGATTATGTGAGAAGTAGAAGGCAGGCTATTTTACAGTGCGTTACCTCCGACTGCAGCCTTGCCGCATTTTTCAGTTTTATTTTATTTTATTTGTTGTGCCTCGTTTTTGGCATTCACAGAAACGAACGCACGAGCTGTCTGAGCAGCGCCTGAGCTAGCTAAAGAGAAGGAGACACAAAAAGAGACGGTGGGAAAGAGAGAAGAGAGAGAGGGAGAAAGAGACGTGGCGGCATTGTCATGGTCATTGTCTTTTATACGCTTTTCGGGGCGACATTCAAATCTTAACGTGAAATCAACGTCTGCAGCGCCACAACAAATTCGAGCTGCCAAAATAATAAGCAGCAGCAGCCCTAGAAGCCCCTAGAAGCCCCCACCGCCCCTGGTAACCCCCTCTGCACTCAAGAACACCGTCCAGACCCTCCAGTGGGCAGGAGGGATGCGAGAGCGAGAGCGAGAGCAGGACAAATGCCATGCATTGTCGTATCGTGAAGGTCGCTGTGCAGTTACACCGTGCGAAAATATACCCCATTAATGTTTATACAAAATATTGAAAAACTTTTAGCTGTATAAAGCCTTTTGCTAGCAATATACCAAATTTAGTATGCCTAGCTCTGATAGATCCCGAGATCTGCACATTAGAGTAAAGTTCCAAATTACAATATTTTCAAGTGCACTTGTCGCGTTTAATCGAACATTGTTTTTACCATTTTTAAATCACAAATGAAACACAAAATTTTAAATATATTTTATAATATCTAGCTAACATAAAACACGGATTAAAGCGAGAAGGAAGTCTTTGTTCTATCAAAACAGCATTAGATGCGCAAGTTTTTTAACTGAACACATACCGAATTTGGTATGCCTAGCTCTAGTAGATCCCGAGATCTAAAAATGTATACAAATTAAAAAATGTTTGAAACTATTTAAATTCTATCTAAACTGTAGAGAGGGGTCTATTTGCAATGCTGCTTTCTCTCAGTGTACTAGCTGCTGGCTGAGCATTTGATGCTGGTCAGTCGGTGGTCGCTGCTTGCCATAAAAATTCAGCAAGGAGCAGGGACGTAGGAGTAGTACCAAGGGGGCGGAAGGGCGTTGAATGACAGAGAGAGGGAGAGGGAGAGAGCGGGACAGAGGCAGCTGAGCACGGCGCTGAAAGATAAGAAATTTTTGCTGAAAACTCGTGCTTGCGCAGCGCGTGAAAGAGAGAGAGAGAGAGAGAGAGAGAGAGAGGGAGGGAGAGAGAGGGAGGAAGAGAGGGAGAGCGCAAAAAGGGCAGCGAGAAACAAACAAGACAAAACTTTGGCAAAAGCTAAGAAGTTGGAGCTGCAGACGCCGCAAGAAGTTGGCGACGACAGACATAGAGATGGGACAGACCGACGGACATACGGACAGACGGAGAGACAGGAGACAAAGAGAAGGAGAGACGGAGAGTAGGAGAGACCGAAGGAGCGACCGGTTTCATATTGATGACGACGATGAATTTTATTATTTTTTTTTTTTTTGTATATTTTTTTTGTTTTCTTTCATTTTAGTTTTTTGTATTTTGGCGACCGTCGACCGCCTGCCTGCATAAAATTTGTTTGCTCAAGAAGCATGAGAAACAGCAGGGGCAGCAGACCCCAGAGAAAGAGACAGAGAAAGAAACAGAGAGAGATAGAGGGAGAGAGAGGGGGAAAGACTTAACCAACGGGAGACTCAATACAAATTGGCCTTAGGACGGCGGCAGTTTAGATGCCTATCAGTAAATAGAACACAAATGAAATTCATCGATAGAAATCGAAATCGCAGGGCGCTTAGGCAAATCGAAAGGGTAAAAGCAAAGGAAAACCACAAACGGAGCGGCTTGCAGACAACATTGTTGCTGCTGTTGCTGCACTGAGAGAAAAATGCATCGAGAACTTCCGCAGTCAAAAGTTCAATGCGAAAACCACAAAACTCTTGACGCAACTTTTCTGCTTTTAATAAAATACAATTCGTGCTTGATTTAATTATATATTCTTATTTTGAATAAATTTTTAGCTTAAAATAAAGTTAGATTCGTGCTTAATTTAACTATTTATTCCTATTTCAAAATACGATTCGATTTTAAATTGTCTTGATTGAATCGAATTCTATGACAATTTTTGTTTGTTTTTAATTTAAAAAATTTAGATAATTATTTATTTATCATAAATTAAATATATGCATAGTCCAAATTAAATCTACAAATATTATATTAAATTCTTATTATTTTAATTTTCATTTTATTATTTTTAGTTTTAATTTTTAATTTAATTTTTCTTGGCCGACTGGTCTTAGTCGACTTTTTAAATAAATAAATAAAAATAAATAAATTAATATTTAACTGATATTGAGCTTGCTTATGTGGTGTATTTTTCATATTTGTTTTAATTTATTTTAATTATTAATTTATATAAATATTAATATAATATTATTATATAAATATTAATATAATTTATGGTTAGCTGTTATAATTATTTATAATAACTTTTAGCATAGAAAAGATTTTGTTTTGATTCAAGTTTAAATTCGAGCACAAAACAAATTTCATTCAAGAGCTTTTTTTTGCAGAGCGAATCGCTTACGATTTCTCTCAGTGTGCTGTCGTGGCAACCATGTGATGGAGTACACATGTCGCCCTGCACTTCTTGTGGCTTTTGGCACGACAGCAGCAACAGCAACAGCAACAGCAACAGCAACAGCAGCAACAACCGCAACAGCAACTGCTGCAGCGACAACAGCAGCAACAACAGCAACAGCAGCAACAACAACAGCAACAACAGCAACAGCAGCAACTGCTGCAGCGACAACATGGCCAACAGCGACACTCCCAATGCCAGCCAATGGGCTGACCTCTGGCGCTCACCCCAACCCTCTCTGCCCCGCCCCTTCCCTATCTGCCCCCTCTCTGAGACTCTGCTACTTGAGCCCCACGGCAATCAGTTGCAGACAGCAGCAGCAAAATGGCTTAAAATTACAAGCAATGCAACACTTAGAGGCAGCTGCAACAGCAGCAACAACACCTGTATTACACTGCAAGAAAATACATCACACATTTTAAACGCGCGATTTTTTTTTTGCCGAAAATTCTAATTCGAATAAATTGTAATTTATTTTGATATATGTATTTTAATGTAAATTCAATTCAAAAATCAACAGCAGTATTACACTGCTAGAAAATAATTATCTACTCAATTTTAGTAATATTTATAGTAAAATTTCAAAGAAACCAATTTATAAAAAGAGTGAAATTTCAAAGAATTTATTAATTTGAAGTTTATGTAATTCTCCACAGCTGCTCCACTTTCTCACTTCGCTTTTCTTGCAGTGTATCGAGTACAGCCCAAAGCTCGCCTCAAGTGTAACCGCCTATCAGCTCTGGGCTTTGACATCGGGCGCTCCACGTCGTGAGCAGCGGGTGGCCCACAATGGCCGCCAGTTGGTAGCACCGCCTGGGGGGATCAGGAGGAGTGAGGAGGTGTGGAGGAGAAGAAGGAGGAAGGGGAGGAGGAGAAGAAGAAGGGCGTACTGGCGTTGGTAGAGCTACCGAAACGGTGCTGCCATTGGTGGTGGTTTGCACTAAGGTACAATGGAAGCTATTGCTCAAGTGTGTACACTTAGAGAAACGACTTGGTAGAAATAGATTAAATAGAATTTGATGTTGCGAAAACTGATGAGAAAATAAATTGGTTGAATCTTTAAAATAAAGGAGAACTTTGTAGCACTAGGTCAAAGAGTTGAGAAAATAAAAGTGAAGCACATTTTGTAGACAATTAATGGAATTATTGAATAAATAAATTGTAACAATTAGAACTTATAATATCTGAAATATATTTTTTTAGATATGTCTATAGGTAATTAAATTTAAATTAATTAATTAATGAAATTTCAAATGAGAAGAAATTTAACAAATATAAAGTTATTGAAAATATAACAATTCAAGAAACATATTTAACGAATTATGAAATAAATAAAGAGTATAAAATAATTTGAAATATTTTTTTATTTTAAGATATATTATTTTAGAAATACCTATAATAAAATGTATTAAACTAACAAATAAATTGAAACAAAACTAAACAAATATGCAATTATTGAAAACATGCATTAATTTTAAACGAATTTTGAACTTAAGAAAAACTAAATATTTAAAGTTGATTTCGCTTTTCGAATATGAATTTAACTTGTACTAATTAAGATAAATTGTAAAAAAAAAAAACCTAAAATGTCTAGCTACTTTTCATAAGCTGCAAACTGCATGAACATTTAGCTTTTACTTTAGATTTATTTTTTCACAAAATAAACGAAAACTTTGAACAACGAAGACTGCTTGCGATTTGTTCATAATTGGCATTAAAGCTTAAGCCCGAGCTTAGCACAAATAGAGTTGCATTGGTTGGATTATGGGGATTATGGGGATTACGAGGTCGGTTCAGGGTCTGTTGGAGGCACCTAACGGACGGAGGCTTCTTCCCACATTCGAGTTATCAGCTAATCTCTGCGCTGTGTGGGCTCCTCTTCTCCCCCCCCCCCCCCCTTCTCCTCTCCCCCTCTTCTGCTCTTCTGCTCTCATCAAGTGGCTCACAATTAATCAATAACAATGGAAATCTGTAGCCCCAGGCATCGCATCGCATCGCATCGAATCGAGAGGCAGAAACAAATCCAAATAACACATAAGAGCCTCTAATCCTAGCTAATGACAATGTTGATGTGAATTTGGATGGGGATGTTGATGTTGATGTTGATGATGTTGTTGTTGCTGATGATGATGATGATGATGACAAAATGCCAAACGACAAGCCATACAGCAGCTGCCTGGAGGTCTGCGGGCTTCCAACTGTCGACAGGTTGCTCTCTCATGGTTCACAACAATCAAACAAAAAAAAAAAAAAACCCTAAAAAAACCCAAAAAAAAGGTCAAGTGATGCTGAGCTGAGCCTGTCCCCAGCTCATTCTCACATCATTAATTACAAAATTATTGGGTTTTTAGCCGCACACACACAGGTGCACCCATGTATGGCCGCAGGAACTGTAACAAGACCTAAGACAACGTCTACGGAATCCCCTACGTTTCTATATAGTATTCTAGTAATCGTGTCCATGCATAAAAATTATATTTAAAACAAATACCAAAAACTAAAAACAAAATGTTAATTTGAAAATCTTCGTGGTAACTGAAATTCGTAGCCCAGCACTTGGCGGGTTTGTGAATATTTTCCTATACCCTGCAAAGCAAAGGCTGCACTGTGGGCCAACTAGCTGAAATTCGCTTAAAAAAAAAAACCAAAAAAAAAAATAAATAAATCAATAAATTGTGGGAATTTTTTATTATACTAAAATACTAAAATAATCCTAACATTCTGCACTTTAATCTTAACTTCTTAAATTCAAATTATATATTATAAAAAAATCTTAAATTATACTCAAATAATATAAAATAATAAATCAAATAATAATACTAAAATACTATAATATAAATCGGAAATTTAAACAATTTTTCAATTTACTAATGCATTTTTTTTACTATTTTATGCATATTCATTTAATGCATACATTTTTAGTTCAGTTTAAATATTGTTCCAAAATCAACTGTAGAAATACCATATTATTTATGCAAATTGGCTTTTACAGGGTATGCTGTTAGCCTGTCATAGCCACAGTACCTGAACGGTCTGCTTCTGCTGTCTATCTGTGAATCTTGTAGCTAAGTTTGGCCTGCGGGCGGCCTAAAGATATTAGCATGCTTGATTATCTGTGAGACGATTGCGAGAGGGAAGGCTTGGAGAGTGGAGAGTGGAGACTGGAGAATTGGGAATTGAGAATAGCAAAAGAGATGGATGCTTCTCGAGCAATTGATAGTGCCTGATAATTACGCAGAGCACGCTCTCTCCCTCTCCAGCTGCACTCAGAAAAAGGCAGCCAAGTTGAGATCCATCCGAAAATTGTTAAAGAAATTCTATAATATTATATATATGTATATATTGTTTAAAGTAAGAATCGTACTTTAATTCGAAAAAGTCAAAAATATTTGAACCAAAAGTATTTTAGGATTTTATTAGGAAAATATTTGGTAATCCTCAAGTTGCTTCATATATGCGAAGTAAAAGAATTTTAGACACAGGATTACTTGAATAATTTAAATCTAGATAACAGCATTATTTATCCTTTTCCTGCTTGAATAACTTAAGCATATGCTGATTGTTTCTCTGAGTGTAGCCATATAGTGTGTTGATATCTTTCCGCAATAATTGGAGTCTAATCTGAGTCACGGCGATGATTGAGATTCAGACAAGTTTTTGGGGAGAGCAATTAAAGAGACCTCAATGTGTGTATTCTGTGTCTGATGTCTGAAGACTGAGGAGTGGAGAGTGATGAGTGGAGAGCTGAAGAGTGGAGAGTGGAGAGCTGAAGAGCAGATGCCATGATTAATATGTTTTTGAGTAGTTCTTAGCTGCAGGCTGAAGTTAACAAGCTACAGCATCAGTTCTTGCTCGCCTCTCCTCTCCTCTCCACCCCTCTCCATACCAGTCTTCTCTCCCATCTCCTCTTCCTTCTCCTCTCTCTCTCCACTCTCCGGCTTTTGTCTGGGCAAGTTGACAAATTGTTTGTAAATGGCTGCCAGACAAAAACTGGAACACACGCACTCCACGGCCGCCGGGCACTTGGGAAGACTTGGAAGATACACTATATCGGATAGGGGCTACCGGGGGGCCCAAGAGAGCCTATGAATGAGCATGAGCATGAGTATAGGCATGGGAATGGGAATGGGAGAGAGAGGGAGAAGAAGCTCTCGGCTTGCCCCAGAAATTAATGATTAACAATTTCAGCTGTTTGGTTAATCGACAAATATAATCCGAAAAAGCTCCCGTTGAGCTTTTTAACAGATCATTAAGGCAATGCGTTGAAAAGCCGAGGCTTCAAAAGCTTTGGGGAGAATTAATAAAAACCAAGGCTAGGCTATCAACGAAAATAATGAGCAAATAGACTGAGCTTGAAAGCTTTATCAGTTTCAAAAAGCTCAATTGGAGCTTAGGAAATCCCAAAGAGAGCCTTTAACTGAATTCTTAAATATTTCAAGTAAACTAGAAGCTAAAGTGTCTACGAAACTGAAAGCTTTAAGCAAATGCTTTTTAAATAAATTAAAAACTTAAAACTAATGCTTAAAACTTACAAAGCTTTAAAGTGAATAAATCTTTTTCATATATTTAAAGCACTATAGGGAAGAGGTTTAATCAAGCTCAACTTACAAGCAGCCTGAGCTTTTAAATGGCTTCAAAACTGCACAAAACAGGAGCTTAAAGCAAAGCTTTAATAAACACTCCATGAGCTGCTTACTGAACAGCACTTGTGATATAATTAACAAGCTTTTAGCACTTCGCAATGGAATCACGTGAGAGCAAAACACGTATAAATAATCCCGGCATCATAATGGCAATCAAGTCAAGGCGCAGCTTTAAGAAAATCCAATTAAAAATCAACACAAAAAAAGAGGAGAAAATTGTGCCGCACAAGTGACAAGTGCAGTGGTGCATGTGGTGCGAGGGATTCCCGCGAATCCAACTCCGAGGCCAACTCCGACTGCGATTCCGACTCCAACTGGTGACAATGAGCATAATGGGGCTGGCACTCTGCACTCTGGCATAATAATAATACGTTAATAATGGCTGAATGACTGAATGAATAAGTGAATAACTGAATGAATAGCCGAGTGAATCGGTGAATAAGCCACCGCATAAATGAGCCAAGAGAGACGCGCAACGCTTGAAGAGCGCGAAACACTCCAAAGACATTAGCGCACTTCAAATATGCCCTGGCCCATAGAAAAAACCCCTTCTGAAAACTGTCCTGCCCCGCCCCCTGAACGTCCTGCTACCCGTAAACAGCCGGGCAACAGAATCCGGCGTAAATCTGCCTAAGCGTAGGTTCAGGATAAGCGGAAATGCGACTGCCACTTATTGAACGGAAGTGTTTTATTTTACCAAATGCGACCACGGCGGCTAATGAGCCACGTTAGAGCGAGACGGGGAGAGAGAGAGAGAGGGAGAGAGAGAGAGAGGGAGAGAGAGGGAGAGAAATAGAGAGAGGGAGATGAAGAGGGAGAGAGCGCTATTCTATTGATTGCCCGCCAATTCAGAGGCGAAAGCTTTCGGGTGTTTGTCAAGTGTCAAGCGAGCTGTGTACTGCAGGGTGCTGAAATGCAGACCTTATGGTAAACCCAGGGTACTACCGGGAGTTACAGCTTCAAAGTTTCAAATCTGAACTTGAAAAATATAACAAAAATCTATCTACAACAAAATATATTTCACTATTGTCTATAAGGTTTAAAAAATCTGACAACTACCAAAATTTATCAAGTGTTGAGCGAGCTGCGTACTACAGGGTGCTGAAATGCAGACCTTTTGGTAAAGCCAGATTTCCACAGGGAATTGAAGCTTCAGAATCTACACTTGAAAAATATAAAGTTTAATGCTAGATAATATTAAAACACATTTTAATAATGCTTTAAGTTAAATCTGCCAACTTCGATATTTATCGATTTTTACGATGTATCAAATTTTGTAGCTTGAGCAAATTGTGAAAATACTTTAGGCATGGAAAGGAAAATGCAAATGATTTCAAGCTTTTGCAATTGCAGATTGTTTTATGTGCACTTTGATTGCAACTGTTTCTCGCAGTGTAACAATTTGCCAGGCGAATGCAAGGCGAGCAAATGAGCTGAATAAATTAAGACAAAGCAAAGGGCGCACAAAAAACGCGTTCAACTTGAAGAGCCAGATCGGGCCAGAAGAAGCCACTGAAGAGTAGGCGAAGAGAGGAGAGAGAGGGGGCGGGAGGGTGTGGCAACTGGCGATGACGATGGCCGCTTGACAAAAGACACTTGAGGCTGAAACAGCGAAGAATGCAAAAAAAAGCAGAGCGGCAAAAAAATGAAATAAAAGTTAAACATAAATAAAGATGACGAAGCACTGCCAAAGCGGGACGGCAAATGAGTGCGCGAGCGGGACGGCAACAGCGCGTGTAAGCAAGAGAGAGAGAGAGAGAGGGAGAGCGAGTGCAGTCATGGCTGGGCACAATGGCGGAAATGTGTGAATCGAGGGCAAAAAAGGCGTCAACTCTCCCTGCCTGAAGTGCGAGAATATGCGAGAATGTCTCTCTGTATGTGTGTGTGTGTGTGTGTGTCTCTGTATGCGTGTGTGTGTGTATATAATTAGCGCAAAAGTGCGAGTGTGAAAAGCAGGCGAACGTGCGAAAGAGAGAAAGAGAGTGAGAGCGCAACGCAGCGCGTTTTAAAACGCGTCACAAACGCGCCTTTCTGCCGTCTTTCGTCGTTGTCTTGAGTGCATTTTAATCGTCAACAACAACAACAATTATACACTAGACAAAATAGTTGTGCATAACAAATGCATGCAGAGTTAGGCTATATAGCTAAAAGGGGAGGGGGAAAGGGGGCAGAGTGGGCAGCCAAGGGTTAATTGCTAACCCACTTTGTGTGCAGTGTGACTTTGCTGCGCTTAATTACAGCCCCGGCTGCACTGCAAAAAATATATAAAAAATAAAAATAAATACAAATAATATCAGTTTTTGTTTTTATGTGAATTTTATTTGTGTTTTAGCCACAAAAAAACGAGCTCAAATTGTTTTATTTTTATTATCAACAAAAATAAAAACTACAAAAATATTATATTTAAGACAAATATAATTTAATTTTTTGCCGCATAAAAAATTGTGTTTTATTTTGCCCAAACAATGTTTACATAATATAATTGTGTTGAAATTTAATTATAATTTATAATATATGTATATATATATTAATAAATAGATTTAAATTATAGAAATTAATGATAAACTCGAAAACAGACAAGACTTTTATTGGGCTCAAAAAAAAACTAGAAATGAGAAATAATTATATCAAATTTTTTATTTTTCTGCTAGATATGTGGATTTAACTATACTATTTTCAAACATATGCTACACAGTTTTTTGTCTCAGTGTAGACGGCTTTGCTCCTACACAACGTTTGGCAATCACATGCACAAATTGCTTTATAATCGTCATCAATAAATGAAGCCTGCGCTATGCTGAGGGGTCATTAGGCCGTCAGTTTGTCAGTTTTGTTGTCAATATGCCAAGACTTGTATAACACATAGTTCAGTTATGGAATATATATATACAGATATGTATATGTAGTAGTGTGAGTGCTTCAAAATTGCTAAACAAATTGAGTTATCAACGGAGTTGCGTCTAGGGAAATTTGCATAACAAATCACATGAGGCTTGACCTGTAGAGCCCCAGACTTTTCGGAGTTTAAGTTGTAAGACTATTGATAATATTTAAAAAAAATAATAATAAAAATATTAAAATTGATATAAATATAATTAATTAATTTTAATTTGTATTGTTTTATTGATTTAGTTTTTTTTTAATCCAAGTTTTACGTCTATGTTTCATTTGTGAATTTAACAAATTTTCTACAGCTGAATTCTCCTGTACACTTCAAACTACCCGGGCAATGCCCGTTAATAGCCTTTGGTTGCATTGTAAGACAACAATTTAATAGACATTAGACTGTTATAGACTGCAGTTAGCCCAAGAGCCTGTTAATGGGCTGAAACATAAAATCGCATTTTAACATTTAATAAAAATAGATTACATAACATATCTCTTGACCTATTTTGACCCAAGGCAAGCAATATTTGTTGATTATTCAACTCATGATCACACTGTTCCATTTCGCATTGATTTCCTGAAGTTATTTTCCTGGTTCTAACGAGCATACTGCTGAAAATAATCATAGTAATATAATGACCTTCATTATGACAGAACATACGGGAGTATTTTAAAGTAAAATTCCCAAGTTCATACATTAATAATTAAAATTAGGGGAAATATAAAAAGTTTAATAGCTTTCAAACTTACTTTAAGTCATAAGCAAGAAAGCAAGCCAAATATTTAATTTTTATGGTTGAAAAAAAAGGGAATAGATAAATAAATGATCTAGAGCGTCCAGGTCACATTGTGTTTCTCATTTTTAAGTACTCACAATAACTATTTACAACTAACATGATCTAACTTAATTAAATTAAAAAAATCTTGGTCTAAAAACTGTATAATAAATAACATAAATGACCTAAAGAAGGTCATATTTTGTTTAATCCCAAATTTTGAACATTGTTCACTTAATTAATTTTAAAAAATTAATCCTAGTGAAATGTAAATTTCTTAAATTGTATATTAAAAGCAAGTGAAATATAATAAAACGACTGATTTATTGAGGCTGCTTTATTATTGTCATATCTACTGCTGCGCTGCAACTCTGTTTGCAGCGCTGCGGCAACTCTGGCTGTCTGTGCGAGGGCGCGTTTTCATTGGAAAGCAATGTTGCATGTTGGTACGTGTCACAAATTATTAATAATCTATAATAAAAAGGCATAATTTCAGCTTGATAATGAGACGCGTGTGGAGGAAGCGCCAGAGCAAGGGGGCAAGTAGGGAAGGAGGAAGGGAGGAGTGTGGAGCAGGGAAGGGGCAACAATCCTGTGGACAGAGCTAAATATTTGAAAATGCATTTACAAAATTTGGATTTTGCATTTTTATTCATCATTCCATAAATCATCGAGAAATGAAGTTGCCGACGCAGACGCATACTAATTTTGTGTTTTTGTATTTTTGTTTTATTTCATTTTTTGACTGCTTTTGGTGGTTGGCCACGTTGCGCCCATTTTGTGGCAAGGCAGGGGGCAGGGGTAACTGGCGCCAGGCGTGTGCAACTGTAGCGCCAGTTGCCAGTTGCATGCCTCATGTTGCTGGTAGTTAAATTTTTGTTGGTTTTTCCAACGTGACGCCTGTCAGCTGCCACAGTCAGCTTAAGCCAAGAGGAAAAAACACACAGAGAATTAACTGAAACGCCTCAGAAAGAGAGGCAGAGAGAGAGAGAGAGAAGAAGAGAGAGAGAGAGAGAGGGACAGGGCCAAGACAATTAAATGCCTAATTTTGTATGCCCCGTGCCCCCGACTCTCAACTCAACTCAAAACTCGAACTTTTCCCATTCCCGATTCGTTTCCCGCTCCCGTTGCGTTTGTTTTTCCAAATAATTCATTAATATTTTCATTTTCTGTTTTCATTTCGACAATTTTGTTTTATTTTCTCTCCGTTGTCGACGGTAATTATGACGTGCCTGGGTTGCATGTGCAATGTGTTCGTTTTTCCCTTTTTCCTTGTACTTCGCACTTTAGATAGCCCATTCATTATCCACTAAACGTGCACAACTTTTCATACACTCGATAGATTGCGCTGCAAATTGGCCAAAACATCAAGAATTTATGCCTGTCTATGCCTGCCAAATTTTAGCCAGATTCATAGTCGATTGAGGGTTTCAGCAAAACCCCAACTGGTTATAATTCGCATCTTATTAACAGAACTCGGCAAATAGTTAAGCCATGTAGCTCAAATTTGGAACACGCAGGTATACTGACCAAAGCAATGTTTTTAACAGATTTTAGCTGAAACTATATTAAGTTTGCAACAAATATAGTCAAAATAGTATTATATATAGTATTATATATGGGAGATTTCTAAGAAATTTTGACCAGTTTCCTAGTTTTATTGGAGAACAAGCCATAGCAAATTCTAAGCTGCAGCAAAATACTACAAGAAAATTGTATCTTCATTTAAGTTTATTTTATTTATATCAATGCATAAATAAATAAATGATCTGAAGCGTCTAGGTCACTTTCTAGTGTTCATTTTTAAGTATTAGATGACAAACCTTGGCAAATTGCCAACTGAAGTAAAGAACTATAAAAGTAATATCTTTACTTTTGCTTACTTTTATAGATTTATAAAAATTCATTTATAAATAAATGATCTGTAGCTTCTAGGTCACTTTGTAGTACTAAGTCAAGTACTATGAGAGTTGTATCTTTAATTCAAACATGAAGCGACAGGTGTTGATAAATTAATATTAGGGACCCACCAAAGCGAGTCCAATAAATAATGCCTAGACTTCACACCGCTTTGCGATGCATCCCGAACTGAAAACCCAGCGCACAAAACAAGCAACAAATAAATTGTGCAACGCCAAATGTAGAATGAATAAAATGAAAAATGAAAAATGGAAAATGGTAAATGAAAATGGTAAATGAATTAGTTATTGTTAGTTTCGTTTTCAACGTCGTTTTTCCAGTGCACTGCACAAAATACAGCACACACAAACACACAAACACACACACATCGAAAGCGAGGGCAACACTCTGTCGAGCAGGTAGCATTTTGCTATTCGAACTGTTCACATAATGGAGTATAATACCCACACGCCCTCCTCCCTCCCCGCCTACTACCTCCTCCCTCCTCCCTCTCTCTCTCTAGGAACACTCTGTGCTCGAGTGTGTCTAAGGCGTGAGTTTTCAACAATAATTGCTCGCTTTGTTCTTGTACCGTTATTGATAGCTGCATAAATAAAACAGAGCAGTTGGCAGAGCTGGGGATCGGGTGGCATTGGCAGATACCCTGTAACTCGGATAAATTAAATTCCATTACAAAATTTTATACAAATCGATAGATTTAAGAACTTGGCTACATTTAAGAAATTTGCGCCTTAATACTAAAGCTGCCGCTGTTCTCAGAGCTGAGTTCGGAGAGGCTAGTGGGAACAGTTTTGAAGATCTGTCGAATATAATAAGGCTATTCTATAGCTTATGATGTCAAATTACTATATTTAAGGAATAACCCTGAAGTAATTCAATTTCACAGCTGCAGCTGTTCTCAGAGCTGAGTTGCGACAGGCTAGTGGGAACAGTTTGATGAAATTATTGTTTCTGTAATATTCTATGCTGGAAAATGATGAAATATCAATAAATTTTTTAAAAATATGACAGCTTAGCATTAGTATGTGCAATTTCCAGGCTCCAACTGTTCTCAAAGCGAAGTTTCTTTGGGATACTGGGAACAGTTTTGAAGCTGTGGCGTTTAACTAAAGTTTTAACTAGGTGAATGATGTTATATATGTTGAAATATCGTATGTATAGCTAATTTGGTAGCTCCAACTGTTCTCAGAACTAAGTTAGCCTAGTGGGAACAGTTCTAGAATGTGTTCATACAGCGCCGACGGCACAAATTAATGAAATTAATTAGCGCTAATAGCTTCACTCGCTCTGTCATATCGCACTTGTTATGGACAAAACTTAATTATGGGTCTGTTGCCATTGTTTATTAACAACTTTATAGAAGTGAAATCCCCTGAACTGAAATCAAATCAAATAGAATAGAATAGAATAGAATGGAATGGAAAGGAATGGAATGGAAATCAAATAGAATAAAATGTGATAGAATGAAATGTGATTGACGCATTGTTGCGACTACATTGTTGCCCATTTGCCCATGTGACACGCAAAAATCATGTCACAAACACAACATACGGCAACAATTATCAGATATGGCAACGCCAAGCCTTTTTCTAATGAGACAACACACAATTTGCGTGACGTTGCAACAAACTAAGCCCAATACACAAATAGTATATGAAATAAAAACCACAATACTATCAACAACATCGGCTCAAACGCAATTCACAATTTGTTAGTCAATTAACTCAACGCCAGGTGGCGCACAAGTGCAGAAAAAATTGACCACTTCGAACAAGCTTTCTAAATTATATACGTATATCAGATATTTAAATTTGCAATATACTTTTATTCTCTGTAAAAATAATATTTTTTTTGTATACTGGTATTAAATTTTTCAGGACGTAATTTCTTATAATTTTGGTAAGAAATTATGAAGAAATAGAAACATTTGCTCTATTAGAAATAATAAGTTATACTATATTTGTTTTATTTCAAGTATTGTTCTTAAATTTAAACATTTTGTGCTTAATTCAATCGAAATTTCAAATAAATTCGGATATCAAAAAGTTCAACCGCACTGAAAGCTTTTAAACACTTAAATAAAACAGACTTTCAGTTGGACTTAAGTGATATCAGAGCTTTGTAATCGCTTCAAAAGCAGCTTAAAACGAAACAACGTTAAGCCTAAATTATTCTAAAGCTGCTGTGATTTCATGCAATTGCCCAGCTTCTGTGAAAGCTCAAAGCTCATTAAAGCTGCAAATGTAAAATGTTAAATGTTAATTGTAATGCAATGGGAGAGGCAAAATGTGGCACTTAAGAAGCGGAAAAGAGCTTTTTCTGGCTGGAAGATCTGTGTGGATATCAGATAAGCCATGCGAATGCCAATATCAAAAGAGACAGGCAAATAAATAGAGATAAAGATGGAGTGTAAGGTGAGTTGGGAACCTGCTACTGATTAGATTTCTTTATTTTGTTTTCATTTGTCTTCGTTCTGTTTTCCTTTTCTACGCCAGGCGCCAGTTGGGAAGATCGTTTGGCAAGAAGCTGTGCACGGACGGAAGTCTACGGGCTTATCTCTGGCAGATAAGAGACGCCGACGGGGAGAGGGGAGAGAGGGGAACAGCTGTTGAAACAGAGAGTGAGAGGGAACGAGCAAATATCTGAAATGCAAATAGAAACAAAGGCAAACACGACGAACGCTAGACCAAAAGACAAAGGCAAACAGACGGAGAGACCCAAAAGACTCGGAAGATTTGTAGACTCTACTTAATGTAAATGCAATCAAAAACAAGAGAGACTCAAGAGGCAGAGCAGAGGAAGAGGGGAAGAGGCAGAGAGCAGAATGAGCCCGAAATGCGGTAGCTTATTTGAGGTGTTTAACTGTCACCTAAGACTTAAGTAGTCAAGCGATAATGCCAGACCAAAAACAAAACAAAAGCCAAAAACGACCAACGACCAACGAAAAACGACCAACGACAAGTGGCGCTTGGCATATTTGCCCAATCAACAACAAAAACAACAACAACAACAACAACAACTTTAACTCGAACTAACCAAAATGTTGTTGACAAATACGCGACGCATGCCCAGGCCAGACCAAAACGCTGGCTTATTACCCAGAAGCAAAAAACAAAGACAACATACACACTCCAATAATACCCTAACCTCACAAATTCAGCCTGAAATTCATCTTTAAATAGGTGACATATCTTACATTATCAAAACCAAAATCAAGTTCAATAAGCTTATCAATATCAACATCTTAAAGAACTTTCAATAACTGTTATATTCCATATAAATAGCACTAATACCCTAACCTCAAAATTCATCCTAAAATTCATCTTTAAATAGATACATCTTACAGTATCAAAACCAACATCAAGTTTAACAAGCTTGTCAATATAAACATCTTAAAGAACTTTCAATAACTGTTATATTCCATATAAATAGCACTAACACCCTAACCTTACAAATTCGTTATATTTAGATTTAAATAAAAATTGTGAAAAAGCAGCGATGCTGAAAAGCTTGGAAAACTGCATATCTCTGATGTTTGCTGTAGCTTATATGTCTTTTTTTTAGAGCATGTATAAAGAGAGCGAGACATTTGAGCTAAAACTGATATACATATTTAATTATATCGATATTATTCGATACATCGATATGTATAAATAGTAAATACATATTTAAATTCCAATTTAATAATTCCGTTTAAATAAAAATTGTGAAAAATTGTGGAAAATTGCTTAGAAAACTGCATATCTCTGGTGTTTGTTGCAGTCAATATGCCCGCTTTTATAGCATGCAAGGCAGCAGGGCAAACAAGTGTGGGGTGGGGAGGGAAGAGGAGAAGAAGGGAGAGGGGAGAAGGGAGAGCGAGGCTAAACAAGCGCATTTAGAAATCTATTTGCATGGCATTCGCTGGCTGCCAGCAAATATTGCACTTCCGTTTCAATGCAATCTCTTGCTATCTCACTTCTCTCACTTCTTCCACTCTTTCTCTCTCTCCCTCTCTCTCTCCTTCTCTCTCTGTAGTAGGCCGAAATCCAAGTCAAGCTTGTCTATTTGCTTTGGGCTAATGGAAACAGCAGCTGCTGGCAGCCAAGCGCACGCCCCCCGCCCCCTCTTAGTGCTGACTGTTTTTTCTTCTATTTTTTTTTTTGGCAACAATGGCACATACAGGGGAGGGGCATGGTGAAGCAGGGGGTGAGGGGGCGTTGTTGCAACCCACGCACAGCTGCTGCTCATTTTGCGAGGGGGGCTTGGGGTCCATGAAGCGCTTTGTGAGACGATTTAAGCGTTGGATTTGCTCAGTTTGCACAAAAGACGCACACAGCATGTGAGCAGCGACGCCGACTGCGGCAGCGACTGCGGCAGCGACTGAGGCAGCGACTGCGACTGCGGCATTGTCCTGAGCAGCGACGGAAACGGCGCTATAATAAATTTGTCTTCAGCTGTCGTCGGCCTCAATTTCTAAGCATTTGTTTAGACATGCACACAAAGGGCAGACAAATAGCAGCGGCAAGACGGCAGCGCGGGCAGAGGGGCAGGGGAGAGCAGAGCGCAGAGCGGAGAGAGAGGAAAGAGAGGGGCGCTAGCGGGAGCTACCCTGCAGCGCAGCAGCCGCAGGGTATTGTCGGCTGGCGCCCCGTCGCCAAGCTGTCAGTCAACAAAAAAAACGAAAAGAAAAGAAAAAAAACTACGACGTATGCGCAATATCAGCAACACGACAACGAGCTAGGCCCTACACTCGGAAAAAATGCAAGCAACTTTTAATTTCGCATTTCCAAAATTTAAAAAATGCATCAAAAATATTTGAATGCCCTAAAAATATGATAAATTTGAATACAAAAACGAAATACAAATCGATTTTATTTAAAAATGGGAAAAAATTAGATTTATTTTATTAATTATTTAATGAAAACTTAGTTTTAGATATATGGGCATAATAAATAAAAGAATATTAAAAAAAGGCCCAATTATTTAAACATTCGAACATACAATTATTTAATTATAAATAATTCGTTATGAAAAAAATAGATGAAAACAAATTAGAAAATTAAACCAATACAAAAAACAGAATATATAAAAATATTTGACAATAGTTTATTTAATTTTTTGTAAATTTATTAATAATAAAACATTAATAACATTAATAGCGTTAATAATGTATGAAAATATGTAAATAATATTGAAAATATAAAATTTAAAATTATTGTCAAATCACTTTTTAATTAAAAAAAAATAAAAAAAAAACGTGTTCTGTAAATTAATAATAATATTTATGATATATGTACATAAAAACAAAATATAACAATTAAAATCAATTGTTTATTTAAACATTTTAACATTAAACATTTTAAATTTAACATTGTCAGTTCAATGTAGTCGAAACCTACAATGTTTTTTTCGAGTGTAGAATGCGTGGTTTTTGGTTAATTATGTTGTTACTCTCGCTCCCTGCCGCCTCTTGCCATATCCTTGCTTAAGGATGCGTCTTTTGCACGCACTCGCCAGTGGGCGTGTCCCCTGAAAAGTGGGCGTTTAATCTTGTTTCTGAGGCCACTAATCGCCCACATTGATCAGCTCAGCTCAGCTCAGGGCTCAGTTGAGTTCAGTCGAGTCGATTCGAGTCGAGTTGAGTTGAGGCGAATTTAGGGCTGTAGAATGCAAGAAAAATGATGTGGACCGCCTTGAGCTCAGTTTGAGGATCAGGATCTATGTTCTTAGCTGCCTCTGCTTTGTTCTTTTCTTGTTTTTTTCTCGTTTCCTTTGCTGTTTCCCTTCCCTATTTTGTCAATGGGTAGGTAATCAGCGGTGCGGGATTAACAATCATCGCCTCATCATTAGGGCGTAAGCCATTCCTGGTCTACTTTTTGTAGACTATTGACTTTGCAATTTTCTGCCTAGCTCTGTCCCTTTCTGCTGCCCTATCTCCTTCTCCCTCTTCCTCTCCTAGGGTTTTTAGCGGCCTTTTGTTCTCAGCTAATTCCATTTCATTCCATTCATTTCGCTTCAGTCTCTGTCGTATCATTCCTCAGCTCACTTGACATCTGTCTGTCAGTTGTTGACGTCTTCTTTTAAGAATTACTCTCTCCCTCTCTTTCTCTTTCTCTCTCTCTCCCTCTTACTCTCCCTTTCTCTTTTGGCTTGCCTTCCTTGCTTTTTTTGCGATCTCTAATAGGTTTTAATGTTTCTTCTAATGCCTCTTTAATTTGTTGTTTTCTCCTTTTCTGCTTTTCTTTATCCCCTACGGAAATCCTTCGCATCTCTCTCTCTCTCTTTAACTCTTTAACTTAAAAGCTCTTTACATATCTAGTTTATTTTCATTTAATACTTTAATCAACGATCCTTCGGTAAAAGCTTTGAGCTTTAAGCTCAACCCAGTTAAAGCTCAGACAGAACACTGTGCCAAATACCAAGGCACATTTTTATGTATTTTCATTTGAAACTCTGCCGCTTCATGTATTTCATTTATTTGTGAATACCCTGTAAGCTGACAAATTGTAGTCAAATAGGGCATGCCAAGCCTCTAAAAAATAGGTAAGTCTTGTAGAGTCGGAGAATGCAAAAGCGATACAGATTTATCGATGTAGCGACTTGTCGATACATCACAAGGCATTTGAAAATCATTCTTAGTGTCTATGGTGATTACAGGGTATTTAAAACATGTTTTATAAAGAAAAACCGTAAAATAGTATTTAAAAATATGCAGACAATTCTGAACATTTCGATTACAGGGTATCTTTCAGCCTGACAGCCCAACTGGCAGTCGACTCAGTTGTGCATTAAGCACACCTAGCTATTTGCATTTTGCACAATATCTCGACATTTTTGCCTCGTTTTTCCTGCCCCGCCTCCAGCGCCTTGGCCGTATTTGAATATTAAAAAATTCCGAAACATAAAAGGTATTTTTATTTGTGATATTTTGTCGCACCTCAGCGACAACGTACTTGCCACCTCGTCAACGAAACGTTGAAATTAAGTCAAAAATGTGCCCAGTCAAGTCAAGTGGCACCCGACAACCGACACCCGTCATCCGGCACCCGGCACCCTGGTACTGCCCTGGTATGACCCAGCCCTTGGCACCCTCTAGTTCTTTATTTTTTAGACGTATCACAGTCGGTGTTCTAGGTTTAATTTAACATAAAAGCGCGTACGCCATTAGGCGGCTAACCTAGCTAAAGAAACTCTCGAAACACCCTCTAACAATCTCTAACCCTACACAGGGCTCTACACTGACCGAAAAGTCTTACTTAAATCAGGCATTTCAATGAAAACTCGTTATCCAAAAAAGAAATTCTTCTTTCGTCAATTTTTTATTTATATTTTGAAGAACTTTTAAGTTGAATATTTCATTTATTGAAAAACGATTCTATTCCGATTTTTACTTAAACTCTTGAACAAAACGAGATTAATTTAGGAGAACGAATCGTGTTTTATTTTTCTGAGTGCACATTGAAATTTATGAGGCATGCTCAGTTTTTTATTAGATTTTAACTAGCCTAATATATAGAGAGCTGGCGCCAAGGGTTGCTGCAGGGTTGGGCAACGTGCCAAAAACATTAAATATGTTAATTAGTTTCAACGCCCCACCCAAAACCAGGACGAAAACAGGGTATACAAAAGCCCAAATGCCCCTCCTCGAAAGTGCCTCAACTTAAGTCGCCTCCGCCTACTAAAGTTGAAACTGTTCCATTTCCAAAAAAAAAGAAATCAAGCGCAAAAAACTAAATGTTCAAGTTTTAGCACTAACAAAATTTTTTGACTTCCAGCCTATTAGCTCTGTCTCTTTCTCTCTCTTTCTCTCTCTCTCTCTCTCTCTCTCTCTCTCTTCATTTCTCTGTCTATCACTTTCTGAGGAGAATGAATGATTTGACGAAGTTTGTTTGCGCTTCGAAATTTCAATCTTGGAGTATTTTGGATTCGAACAATACTCAAATACTCCAAAATTCCTATTGTTATAGCTTACAGACTCGCTAACAAGTAATCACAACATGGAAGCTAACTTTCGAAGTATGATCACTCAAATGCAACTTTTTGAGTCTTAGGGTTCTAAATTCAAAATTCCAGTTTTGAATATTATATAACAATATTAACTGTCTGCTTAAGAATTTGAACTAACATAAAAAGACGCAACTGTACCTGATTACAGCTCTATTCGAGCAGGAAGATGAGTGCTTCCCATGAGGAACAGTCGGATATAGCTGACAAAATTGTGATATCCTTCGGCGTTAGAGTATAAACAGCACGAAATGGAATCAAAACGAGAGGAAAGTGGTGCGAGGTGGTGCGGAGTGGTGCGGAGTGGTGCCAGAAAGCAAAGCAGCGCTTAAGTACCGCTGGTCACGTCAACTTAAAAAAAAAACTATAGAAAATAAACAAAAAACACAAAAATTTCAGAGCTGAGAGAAATATGCTAATGCCTTCTGCCTAATGCCTCAACACGATACACTATATAGAGCATGTATGTGTGTTTATATAAATATATACACAGAGAAAAATCAGGTGCTTGAATTAAGAATTGTCCGACTATAGCCTTCCGCTTAGTCCTCACTGGTTTGTCTTTATATATCAGATTTTATTAACGATTCTATTCCGACTTTTCCTTGAATTTTAAAACAAGGCCAACTACATTTACGAGCATTATCGCTGTTTGTTTCTCTCAGTGCATATCTGTATATATAGTGTACTATATATGACAGATGTCGGGGCGCAGTCGCCATGACCATGGCCATCATTGCCGCAGGAATCTGATGGCGTTTCGTTTTATCTGCGTGTAGCAAGCTGTACGCAATTGAGGTTAACACTTGCCTATTTGAGTGGGCGACACGATAATGCCACATGCCGCATGCCACATGCCACAGCAGGCGGAAGGCGGGGCAGCTGACGTATAGCAAGTATTATGCCACAAAGGCAGCTAAATATCCGAGCCAAATATTCGAGTTAAAAGTGAATACTCAGATAAAACCGAAAGATACACCATACATTTAATTCGGAGTATTTTCAGTGTAATCGTATGAAAAGCTGCATTACAAGTGCTGAAAAAGTAATGCAGTGCAGCTGTTGCTTTCTATTTGAGATATCGTACTACATTTTTGAGTAAGAATTATAATCTAATAATATATAAGATGATGACGCACTTGGCTCTTGATGACAGTTTAACTTACAAGTAATGCCGAAGTAATGCAAAATTGTAAGTCAGCATTTATTCGACAGAAAGTTAACTGAAATTATGCTCCGAAATCACTTAGAATTTACCCACAAATATTATTAAAATAATTTGGTTTTATTGGTGATTTTTTTTAAATTATTCTTCCACGGGTTTTTCTATGAAAACTCCATTTATTTTCCTAGCATTGTTACCAACGTCTGAGAAAATATTTGTAAAGTAATTTTTTTAATGTTCCTAATGTTTCCCAAACTTTTTCCTAACTACTTGTTCTGCATTATTCGCTTATCCTCGGATCGGTTGGCATTGAAGTTCAGACAGAGGATAGTCTTTAATCGCAGTTCAGGACAAGTTCTAGCGGGAAGTTGTCGTTGGCAAGTAGTAGCCGGCGTTGCCCGAGCAGACAGCAGCACACAAATTGATGCCTAATCTTGCCACAGAGCACAAAAGCTGATCGCAAACTGATAGCCAATGGGTTTCCTCATTGGGTTTTAGGGTTATTTATAATATTATAGCCCTTTGCACACACACGGCACTCAATGCGATCCCCTGACTGAAGTACGGCTGCTGCTGAGCACCCTCTGGCAAAGGTATAAGGCAAAAGGTACTACCCCTACCTCAGAGCACCCCGGTACCCGAAATTCCCTTCAGCTCTTTGGGTGCGTGCGCTTGTTCAATGTCATGATATATGCTGCAGATAAAGAGCCGCAGCGCCGCAATTGATGGCATTAGGCATTAGATAAGAAATCAGACATTTATAGCATACCGAACAGACGCAGATACAGACGGACAGACCGACAGACAGACGGACAGACGGATGGACAGACTAGTTGAGGTAGCATCATTATTATTAGCTTAGGTTTTTGTGTTTTCAACCCTCGAGGGTTGCTGTTTATTTGGCAAGAGTTCACTGAGCAGCAGCCATTGCTAAGAACTATTAGTTCACCTATAAATATATCTATTCTATATATATATATCTATCCATATATTTATAACTAGATGCTCAGATGCAAGTGGAGAACTGCAAAGCAGTGGTAAAAAATTAAGCAGTTGCAAATTCAAATAAAGCAAATTAATGAGATGAATAGGTGATATAGCGCTAATTTAAGCGGCTTTCAGATAATACTCCAAAAATTATAAAATCTATATATATATATATAAGCTATCAACAAATTTTTAGTGCAGTGTATAAATTGATGTATGGATTCTATAAATATGCCATAAACCGCAGAACTAAGTTGAATATTTTAATAGAACTTTACATGGAGTTATCAATAAATAATATAAAATGTTATATTGAAATTGAATCAAAATTTATTTAAATCGATCAAAATACAAAACAAATAAATATATTTAAGAATGATTAAATAAATAGAAAAAGAAGTTAGTAAAATAGAGCAGAACATATTTTATTACTATTTCTTTTTTAATACCTTACGATACGCTCTTTTTTTTTTGGGGTAAAACCCACACAGATGCTATGCTATGATTCAGTTCTATCGCTAGTTTCAGCTGGAATTTAAGTTCGAGCTGTTAGTTAATTGCTGAGACAATTTGAGATATATATTTGCCGGATTCCTTTTGACCACGAGCCAAGGGTAGGGCAAAGGATGAGGCGCTAGGGGAAGTCAACATCAAAGCAACCTTTTAAGTTTGTATTTTCGGGCCAAACACCTAGAAGGCAGGCAGGCAGGCAGGCACAACTACCTGACTATGACAGACAAATTGGCCATATACCACTCACACACCAACACTCAGAAACACATTCATACACTTAGAAAAACGCAGTCAGATTCGTGCTATAAAAGATAGCTCTTGAATGATGCCAGAATTGTGCTAGAACTCAAACACAAATCGAAACAAAATCTTGCATAATATCTGATTAATCTAATAATATCTGATTAGTTTAATAATTAATTCATTAATTAATCTAATAATAATTTAATTGAATAATTTATTTATTAATTAATTTATTAATTAATAATTTATCTAATTAGGCACAAATCGTGTTTTATTTCAATCTTAAAAGCACATGAAAATAGAAAAGGAAACTTGAGTAAATTTTGATTTGGATTTAGAGTTTTCTAGCTCATAGAACTTGGACAACGGAAATCCCTGATTCAAGCTTGATTTTTCTCTCAGTGTATGCGCTAAAACACGCACACACTCGTGAGCAGTTTTCGGCATTGCGCGCGCCGCCTTTGATTTTCTAAACGAATTGTTTCAAGACAGAAGAGATGGAAGAAATGACAGGGGATAGGAGAAGGGTAAGGGACAGGGGGAAGGGACAGGGGGCAGGGTAGCAAAAAGGCTTGTGACAGCAGGACATGTGAGCTGTATGCTCTGCCTGTGCTTCAATTAATTTGATTTGCGTTTAAAAGTCTAGCCTGCGGAAATGCTGCTCTCGCTCCGCGCTCTTAACAAAAACTTCCACTTCAGCCTCAGCCTCAGCGTCAACTTCAGCTGCAGCTACAACTTGCCACTTGAAAACTTTACTTTATTTGTCAACTTGAGTGTGTGATAAATTTTTTTGCGCCCAGGGGAAAGGGGCGGATTGGTAGGGGTAGGGGAAGGGGGAGGGGAGGGGAGTTGGCATGGCTGAATGGTCACACACACGATGCCCATTTCAAGATGGCCAACTATGCTTTGAACTATGATGGAACTAATGGCAGCATACAGATCCCCAGACGCATCTCTAGGCAACTGCTGGTGTGCTTTGAAGTGTCCTACACTGTAACAAATACCGCTCAATCCTCATTTTATCAGATCGATTTTCAATTTATAGAATTTAAAAATCGCAATGAAAATTCAAATTTATTTTGAACAAATTTTATATATCTTATTATTTTAGAGCAGGAGTTTTCAGATTAGAAAATATACAAAAATATAAAAACTTAGTTATATTACATTGTGAGAAATACTAGTCAAGTTAAGGTACGCTTTTTTTTATTCTTAACAAAAAGTTTATATTTTATTGATTTGATAAAAGTTGAAGATTTTTAATTGAAATAAATATATTTGTTTTTCAATTATTTTAAATAAATTTCATTTCATAGACAATTGAAATTTAGACACTACTTTATGAAGACTGCGCATCAATCAGCTGTCAATCAGCGCTATGAACAGTAAATACACAGTTTATTAATCATTCAATCAACTTGGAATTTATTAAAGCAGCTATAGCTGCAAGGAGAGTCAGTTCTTCAGTCAATCAGCTGGAACATCAGCCATATTTTGACACTCTCAATCAGTCAATCAATCAATCAATCGTCAGCTATACAGTTAATATTGTATTTCTAAATAAAATAATGCAGCAAAGAAACATTGAACAAACTCTAGTTTTAAAGAGCTCACCAAACGAAAGAATTGATTGTCAATCGATCAATCAAGATAATATCGATTCTACATTTTAAATTTGAGGCAAGTTTTCGCGCAGTGCAGCATTGCCTAACACTTGACAATGCATATGTGCCAGCTTTGCTGAAGTTGTATATTATGGAAAGTGTGACCAGAGGGGATCAGCACCATTATGTGCCTTAATAATTGCCAGAGTTGTCGCCGGTAAAAAAAAAATGTGAATTTCCTTTGGCAGCTTCAGCAATTAAATGCATTAGGCAACACCTCGAGACAAAAAACAAAGAAACAACAACAACAACAACAACAAAAATAAAAACTTGCCAACGAACCACCCTTTTGGTACGGCTCAAGCAACATATGCTTTAGGGTTGCAACATGGCCGACAAGCGGACACACACACACTCACACACACACTCACAGAGGCCTAGCTTAGGGGCGTTTTAAAACGCGCGCGTTTTTATGATAATTTTTTTGTTTTTTATTTTTATTGTAATTTTTTTCTGTATCGAAACTAAGTGCATTTCAATGTAGTTGAGCTCCAAAATTCCGGGGCTGTTTTGGACGTTGGTTGGTTTTGGGGTTAAGGGGGTTACAAATAAGCATGCAGGCATGTTCGGATAATAAGCCTACAATTATGTACCTGCCGTTAAGTAGAGGGGGGCGCCATACACTGCAAAAAATATGCTGAATTTGACAGTTTCGCTGAATTGGCAATTTATGCTAATTATTTTGAATTGACTTTCAAATTTATCATAGTACAAAATTTGCAGGAGAATATAATTATACCTTGTATCCATTACCATTGGGTAAAAACAGGGTTAATAATTATTTATTGTATGGATTGTATTTTTAAATAGCTTCCTTCTATATGTAGTATATATTTGAATTTATTTATTTAGTTTTGAAATAATTTAATTATTTCTATATTTATTTGTTATTATCATTTTTATGGAACGAAATTTCGTTGTTTTATTATATTTGTTATTCAAAATTTAATTATTATACTGTTTAAAATTTAAATTAATGATTTTGTCCTAAATTCATATATTTTATATTTTTATTATTATTTTATTATTTTCAAAATTACGTAATATTTTATTATATATATTTTATAAAACTTTTAAATAAAAATGTTTAATTTGATTGTCGTTTTAAAAACAGAATATTGTAAGATCATTCAATCTCAATTTTGGTTTATTCTGACTTGGAATTATTCGTGTTTATTTCAAGCTAATTGTTTTTCAGCCAAACAGATGGGTATTTCTCTGAGTGTAGCTGCAGCCCAAGGGCCTGGCTGGCGGGAGGAGGTGTGACGACTTACTGTTGTTTTGACACGCAGCCAACGGGCTTGTGAGCAGCCAAAGTGAGACAACGAGACACCTGACGCTGACCTCAGCCGAGGCTCTGACCTCAGAGGGGGCGGGGGAGGGAGGCATAGAGGAGGACAGAGGGGGAGAGAGAGGGGGAGAGAAAGGGGGAGAGACTGCGCTGCTGACACGCAGCACACACGACCGCAGAAAAGTGTTAAATTATAGATTTGGGCCTCTCTGGGCCTTGTCTCCTCTATGTGGCATGACACAAGTGGGCGTGGCCGCGCGGCACACAAAGTGGGCGGGGCATAAGGGCGGCCTGAGAGCGGCGGCAGCTGCCGCGGACACTTGGAGATATTAGCCCGAGTTGCAAGTGCCGTCACATTGCCAGCTAAAAAAGAGACAGAGGAAGAACAAGAAGTAGAAGAAACGCTTTCCCCCCTCTCCCTCTCCCTCTCCCACTTTCCCTCCCCCTCCCTCTGCCACTCTCTGTCGGCATGCTGCGTTTGAACTAAGCGAAATTAATGGCCTACACAGGCTACTTAGCGTAGGCCCACGCAGAGAGAGAGAGACCAAGAGAGAGAAAGAGAGTGCAGACGATTCAATGCACTGCAAAAAAAACTATTTGCCAATTGATCAGCTTCATAATTTGCATATATTTTCTCTGAATTACTCACTAGAAATTCGATAGAGTGAACACTCAAACAAACCCTTCCTAAACCGATAGATTGAACAACATTACGTACCATGCCAAACATTCTACGATGTTTTCTGCATATGAAGTGAACAATAATTCAACAGAATGCATACTAATCCGATAGAGTGAACATACAACAAATAAAGTCTCTTAATTCGATGGATGTAGAAAATTATAAAAAATTCACAAAACGCATCAAAAGATTGCAGAAAGGTTGCATTATTCACTAGAGTGAACAGTCGATCGTTTGAGCGCCTTAAAATACCTACGCGAAGAGTAGAACAAAAAAAAATCACATATCTTCCTTTAAATTTGAATTCGGAAATGAACTAAGCTTTGATTCCGAACATTTATTCCTAAAACTTTTTGTAGCTCTTATATTTATAAATATATTATATTTATTTACATATTAAATATACGAGGTTTTTTAAATTTTGTAAAGTAATTTTAATATTTTGCAATCATATGTTATAGAGAAAAGTTAGAAATAAATCTATAGCCAATAAATCAAGTCCTAAAAACTATATGACAAGAATTACAATCGATACGCTGAATTAGTTTGCGTATAGATTTATTGGGTTTAGAGTTTTTCGCGCAGTGTAGCCCTTATGGCAGTCTGTGGCGCTGCGCTTGTTCGGTGTGCGATTTATGACTTGGCATGCAAAAGAGGCAGGGACCCGAACAACACCGCGAACACACAGCGCGATCGGGCATTGGCGGACGGAGAGAGAGAGAGAGAGAGGGAGGGAGGGAGGGAGGGAGGGAGCACTGATGACATGACAAAACTGCATGGCGCCCGCCAGCAGAGCCGCAACGGGTGGGCAAATAGCCGCTTGATCAATAAAAAACATATATCCATCTATATATGGATGCGGGGTGGGGGGCGGGGAGATGAAAATTTGCTCAGCAGTTGATGAAATTTACGCGATCGGCGTCGGCGAAGTTCAAAGAGGCAAGAGGCAGCAGCGGAGCCTTGATACCGGACACTGGACCACCGCATGAAATGAAAAGCTTTGCCGACAATTTGTTTGGCGCTCGCCAAAAGATTGAGCGGGACGGCACGGCGTGGAAGGGGCAGGCGGCAAGTTGTCGTCCATCCGACCATGCGACCATGCGACCATGCAACCATGCCACCATCCGACCATCCGACCATCCGAGCATCCGACTTCTGCCTGCCTGCGTGTGAGAAGTTTTAGATAAGCGGCCCATCCGCTTGCGTACTCCAAACGTAACGATGCAAATTCTTGTTTTGCCCTGATAACGCAGGCCGACGGTAGCTCCGACTCCGACTCCAACTCCGAAACCGACTCCGACCACTTTTCCGACTGGCGCCCGGGCGTTGGGCTTCCTCTTTTGATATATTAGCTGGCAGATGCAGTTTGATAATGTTTCGCTTTGATGTGGCGCAAACAAACGCGCGCCTCTTTTCGAGAGTTACAAATGAGCACCCTTTCCTCCTCATTCGGAGTACTGCCAACACGTAGCGTGTTGCAAGCGCCCTTACTTTGGTACTGCAAAAGAGCTGCTGCTAGAAATTATTTAAAACAACTCCGAAACACTCCGATTCACTCCTAAAATCGTATAAACGCAACTCCCAAACAGCTTTATAACTTTAAACCTCATTTAGAGATACTCCGAATAACTCCGAAGAGCAAATTCATACACATTTAAGCAAGCATACCACAAAATCACTGCACAATCATAACGTATAGGCCCAACCATTCACTTCTAATCGGAAAACCTATTCAAAACAATCATACCACAAAAATCACAACCCATTCAGTTTGTATGCGATTCACTCCAAAGTTAACATGCATGCCAGTCTGTGTTTGTTGGAAATTTTACAATTAGAAAATAATATGTATGAGTTTATATCAGATACTTTGTGGGAGCATCTTGTTTAGGCTTAAATAACTAATGCGGTAAACAAAGAAGACGTACAGTACTTACAAATCCATGTTTATCACTAATATTGTTGGTCAATTTTAATTTGTGAAATGAAACAACTTTTTGCATCCATTGCTCACCCGTTGTGGGCGAATCTGGATGAATGTACATGCGTTTTGGCATTTCCGGATCCGCTTTACCAGCGACCATCCAGCGACTGAAAGAAAAGGAAGCAACAGATAAATATGGAAGTAATGCATACAATTTTTGGATTAATAGAAGAAGATTCATCGAGAAATGTCATATAAGTAATGGGAAAAAAATAAATAAATATCAAATAAGATTTAAAGTAAATGAGTTAAGGAGGTCGTCCGTTCTTAAATTTTAGATACATAATTAGGAGAATTCAATAATCAGATATAGAGAACCTATAGATTGAGCTTAAGTAATAAAAGGATAGTTTGTACAATTATTAGAAAAACATAAAGATAATGTCGAGCAAAACACAAAGTAAAATCAATTAAATTTGCGATAGTCTGTGAGAGTTATATTTATTTTAGAGATATTATTATTAGAGGTATAGAAAACATTTATTATGAGAGAAGTTTGAATTAAATTTTACATAAAATAGGATTGAAAAGTAATGGGATATAAGATATTTTGTAGAGAACTGTATGTATTTAAAATATGGTATTAAGAACGTAAGATAATCGAGAAGGCTAGATCTAAAATTCCACTTGGGGAGACTTACCTATTATGAAATTTATAACGATAATCGTCCGCCGCAACGATATCCAGTAGCAATATGTATTTAGCCTTGGCATCCAGGCCCGAAACACGAAATTTCATTTGTGGAAACATTTGTCTGCAAGCAAAGAAACAATGGAAAGAGATGGCATTAGTAGGAGCCGAGCCATGGAGCGAGGGAGAGAGGGAGATAGAGGCGCCTCTTGCTTTGGGGTAATCAAATAAAACATTAATCAGCTCGCGCGGTTTCAAGCCTAAACGCCTCAAGTTTCTCAAAGGGGGGCCACAGCTGGGATAGAGTAGGAGTTAAGCAGATATAGAGTGAGAGAGAGAGCGGGAGAGAGGGAGGTGGGCAGAGGGGAGAGGGAGCGTAGCACAATCATCATCATCATTATCAGAAAAGCAAACAAAGCACACGAAAAAGAATCGAGGAACACGTCGGACATTTCAGGTTATCAAGTGGCGCCAAGCCGCAAATTGTTTCAGGCTGCTACGAATTCAAATTGCGCGTAAAGCCAGAGCGACAGAGAGAGAGAGAGGGAGAGCGAGAGAGAGAGGGAGAGGGGGAGAGAGAGGGAGGTAGTCTACAGTCTACGGTCTCCAGTCTACAGTCTGGGATCTGCGCTCGTTGATTAGCCCGAGTCCATGTTCTGGCCATGTTGGTGGCAATGTGCAAACTCGAAAATTACATGCAGCCTCTCTCTCTCTCTCTCTCTCTCTTCCCCCTCTCTCTCTCTCTCTCGCTCGCGATCTCGCTCGGTTCAGCCACCCAAAGGCAAAGGGCTGCACCCTCACACACACACACACAGACAAATATGAAAATTATAAGTTTAAGTAGCAATCACTCAATCGCTCTTGCCTCATGCCTCTTGCCTCTCGCTCGCACGCTGCGCCCTTCTCGCTCGCACAGCGCCAGCGCCTCATGAATCAAATTTAACGAACGTCTTGTTCATGTTCACAGATCATCATCAGCTGCGCCTGCATTTTGATAAAACCAACAGGAAAAACCAACAAAAGACCCAGGAAAGAGACAAAAGAGCAGGCGCAGGCTCGAGACGCGAGACGCGAGCTGTATGCACAGGCAGAGGCAGTGGCAGGGGAGTGGGAAGGGGAAGGGCGGGGGCCTCGAACTGGGCACTGGGACTAGAGCCTGAAGACCTGGCACGGTTAACAAGCCTGAGACTGATGTCTCGACTGCCTAAATGACCAACTGACAGTGGGACGGACGGATGGACGTAAAGAGAGAAGGAGGGACGAAGGGATGGCCGGACAGGAGGAGGGATTGACGAACTGACTGACGTTTGCGATGTTTCTATTTAGAGCTGCTGCAGTCCTGCCTCTCGCTCTAACTAACTGCGTCTCTATCTGCTGCAGCAAGTGCCTGCAGCTACACTTGACAAAATAAAGGAGTGTTTTTGCAAATTTTTTGAATATTTCTCAAAATGAATTTTTTAATATTTTTCCTAATTGCCTAAAAGTTTTTGGAAATATATAATTTTAAATAAAACTAGTTTTCAATTTACCAAAAATAAATGCAAATATATTTTAGTATTATTATCCTAAATGATCCTATTATGATACCATTTACAATTTTATGAAAAATAAATTTTTCAATATTTTTCCTAATAGTATTTGATAACAAATAATTTTCAAAGTAAGAAGTTTTCTATTAAAAAAAATATGTAAATATTATTTGGTATTATAATACGCTTTACAATTTTATATAAAATAAATTTTTCAATAGTTTTCCCAAACGTTTTTTTGGAAATAAATAATTCTTAAAGAAAGTAATTTTCTATTTAAAAATACATTCTCCCAAAGTTATTAACCCTTTTTTCCAATTTTAATGGGTACAGGGTATAAAAAATATAAAGTTAATTGATTTAGGTAAACTAAGTTTGGCAAATTGTATGCTTTTGAAATTCTCCAGAAGATGAAGAGATGTTTTTTGGTGTTTATTTCTCGCAGTGTATGGGCTTTGGGTGTACGGCCCCACGGTCTGCGACTGCCGTTTTTCGACTGCAAATTATTTTTTATTTGCCAGGCTCACAACACGAGAGCGACGACGTTGCAGCAGCAACAGCAGGAGAGGAAGAGGGAATGGGGAAGGGAGGGAGGAAGGGCAGAGGCAGAGAACGAGGATGAGAATGGGGCAGAGACTGAAGCTGAGGCTGAGGCTGAGGCTCAGAGCCGAGTCGTGTGTGTTGGCTGCTTTGGTTGGACTGCTTTTGGCCAGGTCTTTGGCTGTGCGCTTCTTCTGCATGTTTTTGTTGGTTTTTGCCTTTGTTTTGTTTTTTGTTTTTGGGTTGTCTTAACTGAATAGCTCGTTAACATTATTGAGCACTTGGCGCCAGTTGTTGGCAGCTTGTTATGGCCATGGCCAAAAGAGAAGACGCAAGTCGCGCCACAGCCCCAAGCAATGGCAACGGCAACGGCAACGGCAACAACTGCAGCCAACTTCAAGACGTGGTCGAGAGGCTCCAAAAACAAATCGGCCCACCACACGCGCACTATGTGTCTGTGTGTGTGTGTGTGTGTAGGGAGCTAGGGAGGTGGCAAGGTGGAAAGGAGGAAAGGGGGAGAAAGAAGGCACAGCAAACGACAACAAAACGATTTGCTCTCGTTTGTGTTTGCAACATTTGGTAGCCGTGGCCTGTACTGTTCCCACTTCGGCCGCTGTTCCCACTCCCTCTGTTCCCACTGCCTCAGCTGCTACACTCGAAGAAATATGCTGTGCAATCATGCTGGAATTTTTGGCAATTATACAGCATATTTTGCTTGCTTTCTGAAAACTTAAAGTACTTAAAAAAATAAAAATAGTTTTACAACTCGTAATATTTAATATTTTTAAATATATTTCATTAAAATCAATTTAGTTTTAAATTATTTTGAATGGATATACATTTTTCTATAGTTCTGTAATGTAAAACGCTTTTATTATAATCATTAAGATCATATTGCCTATCAAATTAATATTGCATTTGGTTATTAAAACTGTTCTTTTTTTATATTAAAATATTTAATTAATTTTCATAAGTAAATGCAATTTTTATGCATTTATTTGATTAGTCAGGTATTATTTTAGTCGTACTTTCATCAGAAATTTCAATAATTTTTTTTTTAATTTTGTAAGTTAAAAAAAATGTATTTAAAATTACTATGATTATTTAAAATTATATTAATGATCAATAAAAGCCTTGATAATTTGATTGCGCAATCTAAAAAAGCTATAGGACAGTTAAAAATTATTGTCATTTTATACTTAATTAAGCAACGGTAATTTAAAAAAATGTTTTTGTATTTGTAATGGATTTTATTGGCATTAGTTTTAATTACCATTTTATTCGGATTTATAAATATATAATTTAATTTATTTTCTGTAAATGTTGAAATACTCTATTAAAAAAAGTTATTAAAAAATAGTAAAAATAATTGAAAAAAAAATTAATTTTTATTAAAAAAATAAATAAAAATTTGAATTTAGGTTGTGGAGGTTTGGTGAAGTTATTTCTGCGAGTGTAGCGCCTGTGTCTCTGCTCTGCGACTTCTGCGACTCCGTGCAAATCGTTACGTGTAAAACTTGCACCTTTTGACCAAAAGTTGTTTGTTTTTCTTTCTTCTTCTTTCGTTTGTTTTCTTTTTTCCTTGGTTTTCAGATCGGCGGGGCCCGCACAGAATATTTTGTGGCCTCGGCTAATTCAATTTCAATTTCCCTGCCCTGGCAGTTGCCTGGTTTTATGGGCCCCTGCAACGAGCTGTTAATGTGGCTTGAAAGTGTTTTGTTGGCTACTTGGCTCTGGGGCCTCTCTCGACCCTGAGCCCATAATTAAGCCTAATTAAGCCCGAGTCGCGCTCTCGCTCTCTCGCTCGCACACTCATGCCCTCTCGCTCTCATATGTGCGCTTATTGAGGTTAATGGCTAATCAATTAGCTCCGGCTTCAAACGGCGCTCATGGGCCTGGCCCTAACCCTGATCCTGTGCCCCTTCCCCTGCCCCTTCCCCTTCCCCTTCTTATACTCTTCTGCCTGCCTTTTTTTTGTGCTCATAAAACGCTCAGCGATTGAGTTGTAATTGGCATTTTCAGGGGGCATTGACAGCGGCTGATAACGGAGCCGAGCACCCAGCGACAGTTAGGACAGTTAGGAGATAAAAAAAAGGTAAATGCTTCCCGAATTACGTAATGCAGCTGCCCTACAAAACGCAGCCAAAAAACAGCTGTAGAGCGAAGGAACACGAGGCGAGAGAGCGACAGCGAAAGTGAGAAGATGGGAAGGTGAGAAGGTGAGAAAGTGAGAAAGTGTTGTGCATAAATTGATTTCATTTTTCCCCAGATTATGTATTTTCCTTTTATTTTATTTATGTATTTTTGTTAAAAATTTTTACATAATTTATTACGTTTTTTTTTTATTTATTGTGCTGTTTTTTAAATTTTAAATATATTAAACAAATTTAAATAAGCATTAATATTCTATTTTTATTGAAAACAACTTTAAATATTATTTGTATTTCAATATTATTATTCGCATATTTTTTTAAATTTAATTTGATTTAAATTTGTTTAAGGAAAATTAAAATATACATTAATTTTAATTAGACCCTTTACTTTAAAAAAGTAAAAAGGGTCTATTAGTTTAGTGCAAAGAGGAAATGTGTGTAACACCCAGAAGGAGACGTGGCAGACCCCACAAAGTATATATATTCTTGATCAGGACCACAAGCCGAGTCGATATAGCCATGTCCGTCTGTCCGTCTGTCTGTCTGTCTGTCTGTCCGTCTGTCTGTCTGTCTGTCCGTCTGTATGAACACCTAGATCTCAGCAACTATAAGAGCTAGAGAAACCATATTCGGAATTTAGGTTCACCTAATCAGTAAGCAGTACAAGTTTGTTTTAGATTTTGGATACCTCCTCCCCTTCCCCCGCAAACCGCAAAAGGCTACTGCAGCCACAGCTTTAAAGTTATTGGCTTGTAATTTGGTACATAACTAGCTTATGACATTCTCTATCGACGCTGTAAATTTTGTTTCGATCGGATAAGAAACAGCGAAAATATGGAACGGACAATTTGCCGCACTGGGCAGAGGGGGGGTGGTGTGCGTTGCATACGCGGGTAGCTTAGTGTGTGTGCGTCTGATTTTGCTTGTATGTACATATACTCAAAGTAAAGGGTCTCCTACGGTCGGTTACGTCCGACTGTAGCCTCCGTCCCACTGATCTGCCCCGTCCCTATATTTTTTTATTAACAAAATTGAACAAGAAATATAAAAATCAAATATTAGTTCCAAAATATTTATTATTCTAAATTCAATGTATCGTATATCTTTGTTTAACTAAAATTATATCTAGCATGATATATGACTTAATATTTATGATATGAAAAAAAAGTATTAACTTTAAATAAATGTTGCAAATAATTTTAAAATTTTATACTATTCCCAAATTTTTTCCGATTTCTAATTTTCCCGAGTAGAATTTTAATTGAACTCCTTATAACTTTGGATGCAAGTATCGTAATATTTCTTCTCTGCTCGCAATGTCTTTTCCGCTACCTCTCGCTCCCTTTCTCTCTCTCTCCCTCTCTCTCTCTCTCTCTCTCTTTTTGCTCTTCTTCTTTTCATTCCTGTGTGTTTTTCCGGCTGTCCTCTGGACTATCAGGCGCTATCAACGCTATCAACTGCCAGCTAAACGGCGTCTATTAAGGCACCTGTGCGCGTTGCTTTTAGAAGCTGCTGTTTGCACTTTATCTCCCTCTCTCTCTCTCCCTCTCTCTCCCTCTCTCTCTCTTTCTCGCAGTCTCTCTCGTTTAGGGCTGCCTGCCAGAGGAAGCGTCAATTGTCAATGCATTTTATCTCTGAGTCAATCAGACGCGGCGCAGAAAAAAACCCAAAAAATGTAAGACAAAAGATGCAGACGTCAACAGCTGATGATTCCGATTGTATATATATCCATATATATATAGCTATGTGTGTGTGTGTGTGTGTGTGTGTGTGAGCAAACACGATAAATGTTAAAGCAGAGGCCCTCGGCACCCTCTGCGACCGTCTTCTTCTTTTTGGCTCTGGCGTCGTCGGCGTCTCTCGTTTTGGGTTTTGTCAACAAGCAGCGCGGGGATTAAAGTAGCACCTGCAACCTGCCAAAAGGTACCGGCAACCGTCATGTCAACAGCAGCAACAGCAGCAGCAACAACAGCAACAACAACGCGAACTGTTGACGGTTCTCCTTTGTGGTACGGCTTTTTGCCAGGGCCCTCCGCATTGTGTGTTTTGCTTCTGCTGCACGTTAATCTTGCTTTCTGGGCAAGTTTGTCAACACATTTTGCTGAACATGGCATTGCATTTCGATAACTATCGATAACTCACTCACAGACAAGCCGAGCACCACAAAAAATAAACCCAAAACTGCCTAAGGGTGCATATCTTTTGCATGGCATTACAACAGTCGCTTTACATTAATCCCTAAAAAGTGACAAACATCCAGAATTTGCACTAAGCAAAGCGAAGCGACTAAAAAATACCCTGGTACTATCGAATTTCTTATAAAAAACTGTTTGAATGTTTTTCTAAAACAAGCTTGTTGCTAAAGTTTGCCATTAAACTGGTTTTAGCGTTTTTCTAGCTAGTTTTTGAACCTAGCTTTAATCGCATAAGAACTTTAGATATCTTAAGCTTTAAGCAAGCTAAATGCCAAAATTCAAATCAAAATCTTGTATAGAACCAGAGATCTGCTTAGAGTATTACACGCAAACGATCAAAGACTGCCTTTTCGTGGTTTTGGCTTGTTTTTAGCGGTTTTCCAGCTAGTGTTTGAGGCTAGCTGAAACTGACAAGTGTTTTAGGCTAGTTTAAACATTAAGTAAGCTCCATGCCAAATTTAATAACCAAATCTTTCATAAAGCCAGAGATCTGTTCAAAAGAGTAGAAGCAAGTCCATTGTAAACCCACTCTTAAGTGCAGTTTACCCCAAGAACTTCTGCAAAACCTTATCGGAAACACATGAGAAACGCAGCATCGAAGAGAAATTACAGCTGTCCGCATTTTAATTTGAATTTTATTGAATTGCAATTGCATGCAAATTTGTAATGTAACTGCGCTTAGGCCTGTCCCCTACGTAGGCTCCATGCGAAATTTATTTGACAAATTTCCGTGTGTTTTATTTCAGTTTATTTATTTTGCTTCTCGGTTTTTGCTGGCAGGTTGTCCAGGCAGCTGCATCATAAACGCTAATTACCACAGACGGCGCTCCGGGTTCATAGGGGCTTCGGTTTTTTTTTTTTTTTTTTTTTTGAGGCATTTCGGGGTCTCAACTTGAAACGTTTTGCAGCCAAATTAGTTAAACCAATAAACTGACAGGCGACTCGGGGTTTCCTTATGCCACATACATAATTCCAGCCTATATAATAATAAAACAATTTATGAAGGCATAACAACCGAAACTCTGCACCTCCTGCCAGTCCCCAGTCCCCAGTCGCCAGTCCCTAATCCTGCCCAGACCTCAGCGACGTGTCCAGTTTGCGTTTCGGAGTTGGGAATTCGGAGTTCGGAGTCGGGACTGGAACTGAGGCTGTCAGTCGAGGCTGACACGCCCACAATGCCTGGGACGCGTCTTCTGCTTGTTTTGTGCCTCAAAATGAATGGCCATGTCATTAAGATGTGCCCCGGACGGACGGACAGACGGACGGACAAAGACATGCACAGAGCGAAAATAAAGTTCAAATTCAATTTCAAAACTTCCAATGTCAATAATAAAAAATAACTTAAAATAACAACGGGAATTCTTAATAAGAGACAGGCATTATATAAACTGTAATCCAGAATTCGTCTCGTAATACAAATTAATTTAAAATAATTAAAAAAAAATGGATAAATTGAATAATAAAATACACAGGAATATTAAATTCTTATTTCATTTGTCTTGATTCATTTTTAAGTTAGCATTAACCTTAAGTTAGATCAAGAACTTGTTTCCAAACTATAAAAGGTTTTTCAATTATTTGTTTTTTTTTTAGGAGTTTTTCTCTCTGTGTAAGACGAAGACTGTAGGTTGTAAGCGCTACCCGCTGTGTTTTTGCCTTCAAAAATACTCCAATCCTTGTGGCGCTATACTCCATCTCTCTCTCTCTCTCTCTCTCCCTCTCTGTCTCTCACTCTCTCTCTCTCTTTATCTCTTTTTCTCTCTCTCTTTTCTCAGGCACTGTGGGAATATTTCAATTCCAAGCGCCACAAATTGCGATTTTTTGAAGCACACTCTCTTTTTCTCTCTCTATGTTTATCTCTTTCTTTCTCCCCCTCTCTCTCTTTCTCTTTCTCCCTCTCTCCATATTCGCTTTCGTTTTCAACAGCTCTCCGTTCTCTTGCCCATAAATTCTTTTCAATATATAAATCAAATGCATGTAATTACAATTTGGGCGCTTAATTACGCGCAGAAGAATTGCGTGAAAGAAGACGAATGTTATCGGAAATTGAAGGGGAAACCCGCACTTCAGATACTCTATAAAAGCGGATGAAGGAAAATTTTATTTAATTCTGAGCTTTTCTTTGTAAAGCATTGGAAAACTTTTGTAAACTTGAGTTAAGTTGAAGAAGCGTGAATGGAAATTTGTATTTTATTTTCAATTTTTCAGCAGAGAGTTAAGTTCGCTCAGTATTTAAAACAAGATAATAACGGATTTTCTTAGAATATTTCGTAGGTATAGGAATAAAATACATAAGTTTGAAAGGGGATTTTTTTAAATTAGAATTTTCAATCGTAAACCATTTTGGCTTACAATAATTTGTTTTGAGATTTTAAAAAACTTTTTAAAACTAATTTTAGTTTGGGATTAATTCAATCAATTGGATTTAGAATTGCCAATAAGGAATTTTATAGTATAATTCACCATTTTATTTTCTATATTGTAGAATCCAAATTCGATATCGGGAAAACTTTTTTGATCGAATTGGAATATTCGATTTTCCGATTGCCAGAACTTGGAGAACTTTGAACTTAGAACTTGCCTAAATTTGAGCACAAAGTAAATTCATTTATGCCTGGTTGAAAAAAGCGTAGTAGCGTTATCAGCATCTCCCCCTTTCCCCTTTCCCCTCTCCTTACCTTCCCTTCCCTTCTCTTCCCTTTCCCCCGTCAGCTGTCAACATAACTCAGCGCGTCTTCAGCAGCAGCCTTGATAAGGTACAGCATGAAAAATGTTTGCGCCAAGAAAAAAAGCCAAAAAAAAAAAACACGCTGAACCCGTTGGCCCCAATGTTTTTGGAGCTAGCGATTAGAAAGAGAGAGAGAGAGGGAGAGAGAGGGAGAAAGAGAGAGAGTACAACTTTATCTGCGTTTGTTTGTTGTTTAATTTAATTGTTATGAATTGAAATGTAGTTGGACTTAAGATAAGCTGAGATTCTGTTCAGGGGTCATCAGAGTCTGTCCGCCTCTCTCTATCTCTGTCTCAATCTCTATTGCTATCTCTCTTCAACCATATTTGTGTCTCTCTCCAACACGAAATTCGACAGTTTCGGGTGTTGATTTATGTGGCATTTGTTGTGACACACAGATCTATGTTCGTTGTGTGAATTATAGTGTTGGCGATAAGTTTTATGACAGATATTTGAGACAAAAAAATACAAAAAAAAACCCTTGATTTTTGTTTTAAAATGCGTTTTATTTATTATTTTACGGTAATTGAAATAAGCAGCATGTAATGCCTAGAACTAAATTTTAATACATTTTATTGAAATTCGTTTAATTTCAATGATATAACATTTTTTACTTGCATAGAAATATAATATTTGCGTTTTCATTTAATAGAAAATGGGATTTTAAAAGATATAAATATAAACTACTAAATAATAAAAATACATTTAAATTAAGTATAAAAGATAATTAACTTATTTTTATCACTATTTTTATTTTAATTGTTTGTAAGTATTTTAGATTAAAACGATTCTTAATTTATAAAAAATTAAACAAGAATTTTCAAAATTATTTGGAGAATATTTTCAAGTATTTTAATTGTGAAACTACTAGCTTTAAAACATTTTAATATAACTTAATTTTAAATTATTTTATTTTGAATTCATGGTGATTCTCTCTCTGTGTAAATGCTCTGCCCTAAGCTGGAAATCTAACTGATGTTTTTGATTTATTGCGTTAAAATATTTGACCTTGAGACTGGCAGGAAAGCACATACAAATGTACGTATTCCAATTAGAATTTCATGTGCATCTCCAATTGGAAGTGGACGCTTTTGTTTGCTGTTTGTTTGATTGTTTTCGTTTTCATTTGTTGTTCTCGTACCCTGTACCCATGAAATGCTTGAAAACAGGGTTAATAACTTTGTGTATATGATTGTATATAAAATGCAGAGGGAGGCGTGGCAGATCTGAGAAGCTATTAATGCTATTTTTGATAGGTATGTTTGTAAACCACACGTAGTTCAAGTTTGTTTCGAATGTTACGCCCTCTTTACTCCCTAATTGATCGGAATAGCATAACAAGCGCTGTTATTCCAAATATATATAATCTGCAGCATTATATAGATCTATGCTGAAAAGCGCAATGAAATCGGTTTACAAACGCAGAAGTTATTAGAGAAACAATATTGCAAACTTTGCCTCGCTCGTGTAATATTTTATAATTTCATAAATTTATAAATTAATATTTATAAATTAATATAAATTTATAATTAAATCTAAAACATAGTGTGCAGGGCATTCTACAGTCGGATGCGTTCGACTGATCCGCTCTGTGCTTGCTGGCTTAATTTTTGTTTATTTATTTATTTATTTTTTGTCATAATTGCTCATAATTGCCGCTGCTGTCAGGCACACACACACGCATACACACACACACACACACACACACAAGCACACACACACACACATATAGACACACACACTGACACACTTGTACGCCATTTTTCGCCAGGCATTGTATTTAATTTTTGGCCAACGTCGCCATCATTTTCGGTCAATTGACACAGGCAAACAGACAGCGACAGCGACGGCGACGGTGACGGCGACGCGAGCAGCGACGCAGGCAGCGGGCAGCGGGCAGCTCACCCTTTGCTCTCTCACACGCTCGTGCGCGCTCTGTCGCACACGCTGCGCTGCCTAAGCCTAAGCTCTCTGCCGCTCTCCCGCTCTCGCGCGCTGTTCATTTGCCAGAGCGGGACAGACAGTCAACGCCCACGCCTGCCAGACTCTCTGCATGTGTGCGTGTGTGAGAGCGAGAGTGCGTGTGCATGCGCATGTGTGTGTGTGTGTGTTTTGTTGTTTGCTTTGCGCTTTGCTTAATTTTTTTGTCGCTTGCTGGTCAGTTGTTGTTGTTGTTGGCCTCGCACTCGCACTCACAAGAGCCTGCATAAGCTTTGCTCATTTCATTATACACTTGCCGACTGCGACTGCGACGTCGACTGCGCTGCCAGCCTCGTTAGCATGCAAGTTGTTGTTGTTGTTGTTTTTGTTGCTGTTGCTGTTTAATTTTGATTCTTATTTTTATTCGCCAGATTTTTCATATATTTTTGGTTCAAGTTCCTTGTACCCTGGGCAGATATTTAATGAGGGTAGTCCGCACGCAAGCTTTAATATTATTAAATGCTTCGATTATTGTTTTTATTGTTTAATTAAATAAATATCAATAAGAAATAGTTTAAATCACGATTTTTATACCCTGTTTATATATGCATTTGGGGTAGTCCACACGCAACCTTTAATATTATTAACTGCTTCGATTATTGTTATTATTGCTTCTAAGTTCATTTTAATTAAATAAATATCAATAAAAAAAACAAATTTAAATCATGCTCCTTATACCCTGTGCATATATACTTTTGGGGTAGTCCGCACACAAGCTTTAATAATGCTAATTTTTTATTATTATATTATATATTATATTAATATTTAACATATTTATAAATTCAATTTATATAATATAAATATTAATAATAAAAAATTAGGCATTATAGAATTTTGTTTAAAATTTCCCAGCATTATTTCCATATTATTTTCCCCACTTCAAACCCGTAGATCTCTGGTATTATTAGCGCTACGGTTATAAAATTTGGCAGCTGGCTTAAGCTAAGCCTAAAGCAGCTTCTAAATTTTAGCAGCTATGTTTAACTATATAAACCAGGGACTGCAAATAATAATTATGAGTTTAAAAAATTAAAGCCCAAAAAAGCCTAAAAAAAATGTGCAAAAAATACACACTAGTTCTTTTTGAAAGCCAAATTCGAAAACTCAATGAATTTTTTTTCCAATTAAAAAAAAACAATGGTTTTTTAATTTTAAAAATGTATTTAATTAATAAAAATAAAAAATAATTTTAAAACGCTGCATGAGCTGTTAAAAAATACAGAATTCCAACAAGTTCAAATGCTATCAGTTTTTTTTATTTATTTATTTTATTTTCCTTAGTTAATGTCGAGCACGCTCGACTGCAGCCTTGCCATTTGTAGCAGTTTTTTTTTTATTTGTTTTACGTGGGCTTGGGCCGGCATTTTCTGCTACTTGTCGCTGATTTACAGCAATTTATTAATAATTTTTATTTCATTCTCGGTGCCTTGTGTTTTGTTTTGTTTTTCCGCTTTTGAGTGCCACGCCCCTTTCGCACACAGCGCCCACCGAGTGTTTAATATGCACGCCGCTGGCAGCCTGGCTTGTGTGATTTTTCGCACAATAATCAAAGGCCGCAGCAGAAATAAAAAATATAGGAAAAAATATTATTATACTAGATAGATGTATAATTTTTTTTATTATTTTTATTTTTTAGTTTTTTTTTATTTCAATTGCAACTTTGTGTCATTTTGAATGGTTGTTGTTTTTGGATTCAATTTGCTGCACACGCAAAAATTTAATTGGAGTCGACAAACCCGACAAAATCGCGGGGAAAATAAAATTGCAAAAATTGACAACAATCAGAAAATAATAATCTGTTAAATTGTTTAGCGCTGAGCAGCGAAGCGTGAGCTTGTTGGTATTATTTTGGTATTATTGTTGGTTAAACAGGTAGTGCTGATACTATTCAGATGCATCAGCTGCATTATCTAATCGGATATATTTCATCTCGAACTTTGCTTCGTTTTTGCATGTTTCCAGTTATATTTGTGTTTGTTTTTTTTTAACTTTCAATTCATCGCCTAATTTATCAATTAATTTTCGATTAATTTGAGAAATCTATAATATAAAATGTAATAAGAAATAATCAAATAACCTTATTAATTAATACCAACGGTATTATTTGTATAGTATCAATTTTTATACCCTGTGCCCATTTGAAAAATGGGAAAAACAGGGTTAATAACTTTGTGCGAATGTATGTAACAGGCAGAAGGAGGCGTGGCAGACCCCACAAAGTATATATATTCTTGATCAGGATGACAAGCTGAGTCGATATAGCCATGTCCGTCTGTCTGTCCGTCTGTCCGTCTGTGTGTCTGTCCGTCTGTTTGAACGCGTCGATCTCTGCAACTATAAGAGCTAGAAAAGCCGTTTTGGTAATTTCTGAAAGGTGTATACCATACGCAGAACAAGTTTACTTCAAATCTTGGATGCCACTCCCCTTCCGCCCACAACGAGCATAAAAAGAATTCATTTGCCAATTTAAGAGACACAAATCGAGTTATATAAATTTTGTTTTCAGTTGTTCGTAGGTCTATATCAGGCGCAGATAGGGCTTTTTTCAAATTTTGGTTGCCACGCCCCTTTTACGCCCTAATTCATAAAAACTGAATAACAAGCGTAATATTGAACATAGAACGTTGTTATTCGGTATATATACTCTCTTCTATTATATTAAACTTTCCTGAGAAGCGCATTAAAATCGATCAATAAATACAGGAGTTATAGGCGAAACAATATTGCAGGCGTTGGACGCTCGCTCACTAGCAGCGCGGCCAATTAAGCGGCACATATAGGAAGCGTAGCAGAGAAAGCATTGCTGCTACGCTGCCTATGACAGTTTTATACAATTTTATAAAAAATATAGGGCACAGGGTATAAGACAGTCGGGCCCGTCCGACTGATCTGCTCCGCCCATTCTGGTTTATACTTAATATATTTTGTTCTTAAATACATGTTTTTAATAATTTTGTTTGATAATTTATTTTATTTATATCTTCCTTTAATATATTTACTATGTTTATAAAATATATTTCTATATCATGAGGGATTTATTTTGCCTATTTTTATATCCGATTAAATATGCATAAATAAATTATTTCTATATATACCAATTTCTTCCCCTTCTTTTTGCTAATACGGTTCAATGTATCGTCAAGAGACTCATAAAAGGAAAGACACAAAAATGGGATGCTAAGAAAAGCTGCCGGAGAGCAGGAAAATAGCAGACAGCGTAGGAAAAGCCAGGAGGAAACGCCAAATAGGCAGAGAGAAGTAGTCTCAGCTCTACTAGAGGGTGCTCTTGGCCATACCGAACCCTGTTGGTCGCTATTTAAATATTTATGCCCAAGTTTTAAATATATACTTCTGGCTCCGAAGGGTGTTTGTGTTGACTTCGATTTTTTTTTTAGGTTTTTTTTAGTATTTTTTTTAGGATATTTTTCTTAGATTTATAAGGAAGCCACGACCAGTCTTGTCTTATTTTTAATTAAATTGTGCGTCAAATGTTTTCAGCTCGTTGATTTGCGCGCAGCTTAGAACTATTAGGGGTGGCCTGCCCATGGGCGGAGGGGGTGTCGGAGAGCGGGGAGTGGGGAGTGGGGCGAAGGGGCGTGGCTAGCAGCGTGTTGGCGTGCTGTCAATGTTTGCTTGGCAAAGTGTAAGTAATTTATGCGCATTTAGCGCTTAAGTGGGCTTAAAGCAAAGCCAAAAAGATAAAGAAAGAGCTTAAGAAACCAAATGGGCGTGGCCCCAAAATTTGTTTATAGAAATGCCAAAAGCAGCTGGGGAGGAAGAAGCGTGCATTAGACGCTCGAGTTGCGTCGAGTATTTCAATTAAGTTGAAGAAGAAGAAATCTTCGGCCCACACTCCCACCACAATTTAATGTCTAAATTATGGTGCCAGGCGAACATTAACGCGTTCTGTTTGCTCTGGCATACGGATAACCCTCGGAGAAGAGAGCGGAGAGAGCGAAGGATGCGAAGAATTGCCAGAGGGGGCAGAAGAAATATGCGCGGAATGGAGAATGAACTCGGTGCCAGACAGGACAGACGTGGGGCATATGCCAATGCCACACATCCGTTGAAAACGGCAGGAGAATCGGGAGGAGAATCGGGAGAATCGGGAGAAGCGTAGGGTGCAGCGAAGAAGAAGCAGCAGGAGGAGTACGTGTCCGCGACTAATAACAGTCATCACACACGTCAGACACTCATAAATCCTCAAAGTCAACAAGCCAGGCTAACCACATAACGAGCTGCAAACTGCGGAGAGGGAAGAGGAAGAGAGGGAGTGAGGAGGAGAGGGAGAAGGAGAAAGAGGAAGAACGACAGCACAGCATTGCAATGTTGTTAACATTTGCAGACTCAAAACTGGCTCGTAGTCGCAGAGATCTTCGCTGTTTTTGCTGTTCTTTCTAATGTCCCCACACACAGAGCTTGTTTCTTCTGCCTCTCTCTCTCTCCCTCTCTTCCTCTCTTCCGCTCTCGCTGTCCCTGTCTCTTCTGTGCGCTTTGCCTCAGCTTCATTCATGGGTGGCTCCAGCCAACGCAATATGTTTATAAGCATAATTCTTATTTATGATCGCACAGCGATAAGTTGCCAGTCTACAGTCTTCTGCCAATTCTTCTCTCTCTCTCTCTCTCTCTCTCTCTCTCTCTCTCTCTCTCTCTCTCTCTCTTCTCTGTCCAGCGTTTCTTGGCTGTTTAAATAAATCAAATCAACACGATTCGCAGAAACACTGCGCGTTCTGATAAGCGCTCGACAATGCGACAACCTTAACTAAAATCGGAAAATCGGACAGAAGGTAGCGTCGGAGAACCGGAGAGCGAAGAGGGTGCTACGGCAACACCTGTTGCGTGTAGTCCCATCCACCAGCAATTTGCAATTTTATAGCGCATAAAAATTGAACAGCAGATATTATAGCTAAACGCTAGGCGTTTCGAGGCGGTAATAGCCCAAAAGAATGAACTTAATGAGCTCTGATCGTAACAGCTGAATAAAAAAACCGGGTAAATTCAATAATGAGCAAAGCTTTTAAGACCAGCAGCTATAATTTATGTAACGGCTTCAAAAGAGCAGAGAGCAACCACAACAGTCTATACCACGAGGTGTATTCAAAAGTTCGCTGTTCACTCTATCGTATTTGGACAAGAAAAGCAATTCTCTCAGTTAGAAATCAATAAGCTAAGCTCAGACGGTGCTATTTTATGCTCTACAGCAGCAGAGCCTAGCAGTAGTTATTGTAGGGTCCTCAACACCCTACTCTTTTTTCAGTTTATTCTTTTGAGTGCCCTTAAGATGCAAATCTTTAGCTAAAGTCTCCAGTTGAGCTGAATTTTCTTTCAATCTTGAATATGCAGCGCTCTATACGAGTTTCCATAGGGTGCTGAGCACCCTAATCTTTATATATTATACTCTTTTTTCTTCCTTTTTCCTCTTTCCCCTAAAACAGATAGTTAAGCTCCATAAGCGATTCTATAGGGTGCTGATTGATAGGGTTCACTCTTTCGAATGCAGGCATACATTAAGAAGCATAAGTATTTTTATTTGTATATTGATGTTTATCTACAACTAGAGCAGACAGATAAGCCATAGAGCTGTTCTTACGGCCCATGTACAGACATGCAACACCCTTTGGGTGTGTTTATAGGGTGCTGCTAAGTACTGCCATAATGCATGATGGCAAAACTATGAATTGAGCCTTGCGTGCGACAGTTGTGCTCAAGGACTTGTGTCTTGTGTCCGTCATAAGGACGAAGAAGCAGAGAACATGGCTAAGCAGACGCGCTACACGCATATTTCTTGCGGTCAGCCCTACACCAAGAGGAATGAACAACGCACAGAGCAAAAACCAACACAAAAAACAAGAGAGAACAAAAAAAAGAAGAAGCAAACTGAACAAGAACGTTACAACTGCTGCCGTTTTGCTGCCCTTTGGTTGCGACTTTCTTGCCCAAAGCCAAACTCTACACAAGGTGTTGACCAAACAACAACAAGAGCTACAACAAGTGGCAGCAGTCTTCGTCTCCCTCTCCCTCTCTGTCTCCCTCTCTGTCTTCGTGTCCATCTCTGTCTCTGTCTCTGGCTGGTAGCCGCTGCCAGTGCGGTGCCCCCTCGGCAGGCCTAGGAGCTGCTGTTGGCCCGGTTAGGCGCATAAAAAACGTTATAAATAACACGCTCGAGCATTTAACGCGCCAAACATGTGTTCCACTGTCCAATTTGTGGTATGTTTACTTTTCATCAGCCGGAGCCCGAGTAGGAGGAGCAGCAGACAGACACTCTGATCGACAGTTAAGACCAATCTCAAAACCCAAACTCAAACCCAAACTCAAGCTGCAAAAGGCATCGCGAATCTGGCCCAGAAGAACAGCTGATGCTGCCTGCGATAGGCAGAGCAAACAAGCCCAAAGCATAACGCCCCAAATATTATCAGATGCGAACGCCGAAACCATTTACTGCTGACCCAGTGGTACCTTTTCAGAGGGTGCTGCTGTATATCGGAAAGAACCGGGCTCTATACTCTCTCTTAAAAGCTTCCACGCTCATGAGACAACACTAGTTACTAAAACTAGAGCACTTCCTACTTTTCATAGGGTTGCAGTCATACCAATTTTTTATAGGGTGCTGCTATGATATTTTTTTGTTTTCCATATTTTATTAACTATATTTTTATTGGCTTTAGCTACTTTTTTTGCCAGCTAGGGTAGCCAGGGGTGGGCGTTGGAGTGGAGAGGTCGCAGCAGAAATAGGTGGGGAAGAAGCAAGGCTGATGGATCGCCCGAATGGACACAAAGCAGAGCAGATAAAAAAGGCAGACGCAGGCGCAGACAAGACAACGATGCGAATTGAATGCGAATGCGAATGCGAATGCGAATATAAATGCGGCTTATACCTGGCGCTTGAGGCGAAGGTAGAGCGCACAGGGTTGCATCTATCGAGGGTAGCTGGCGATCGTACAGCAAGAGTGAGCGAGAGGAGGGCAGCTTAAGAAAGAGATAGAGACAGCCTTGAAAACAAAGCAGCCTCTAGGCAGGACATGCCGCAAACAAAACGCACATAAAGCATGGACAGCTGGACGGACACGAGGAACAAACGAAACAAAAGCAAAAACAAAACAAAAACAAACAAACGAGAACGAATGCGAATGCGAATTACCAATTTTCGTATGCGGAATTAAAAGGCAGAGGCGCCTCTCAAAGCAGCCCAAAACAGGTTCAGAGAGCGCTGAGTACCCAGAGCGAGTAGAGCGAGCTGAAAACTCCGATAACTGGCGAACGAGATGCTTAATTAATTGTGCTCAAATCCTTTTGTCTGCGCTCGCTTTGTTAACATGTTATGGCTAATTTCCTGTACGCAATGCGGTTATGTTAATCAAAGCAGCGAATTAGCGAACGAGCGTCAAGTAACGAATGGAAAGAGACGAGTAGCCAACGACGAATTATAAAACATGGTTTTATTAGCATTATGAAGGAATTTCTTGCTTGTTTAGTAACGAGTAATGCCTGACGAGTAACGAGAAACATTTGACAAGTAGCGAGTAAAGGATAACTATTGATAAAACATAGTATTATCAAGCAACAAAAAATTAATTTGTATCAAATGAATTTTTTAAGTTACGAGTAATGGCTAGCGAGTAACTAACAACATTTGGCAAGTAACTAGTAACGTGTAGCGGAATGTTAAGGACAGCGAGTAAACGATAACGAGTTATAGGCGTGCTAACTGATGGCTAACTTTTTGCACCTCGCACTCGCTTTCCTCACTCTCGTTGACTCGCTCGCTGGCTGCATTGATTGTGCACTTGCGCTTCCGCTGCAATTGCAGCTTGGCATTGACGTGGCAACAAAATAGCAATTGACAAATTATGGCCAACTAAAAGTAATTACATGCGACGAGGTGCGCACGGACAGAGATAGAGAGATGATAGGGAGAGGGAGATGGAGAGGGAGATGGAGTAATAACGAGTTCTCAACGCGTTAATGTTACAAATAATCAACGAGTGCAACAACGACAACAGCAACAACAACAACAACAACACTGTCAACACTAAACATACACTTTATATTAATTGTTTTTTATTAACACGACCCGTTGCGTTGTTGTTCTGCCGAGATTCATTAATAATGCGCACAGAGCGAGAGCGAGAGAGCGAGAGGGCGAGAGCGAGAGGAGCACATAAATTGCACATGGCCGGCGGGCAGCGCAGTCGCAGTCGCAGTCGCAGTCGCTGTCGGCGTCGTCGTCGCAGTCGCAGCGTGTAATCGAGTTGTTAACTCAAAGTGACAACGCGAACTGTGAGGCGGCAACGGGACGACAGCAACAGTCGCTAACAACGACGAAGACAACAATTAAATGCAGTCAACACACGATCACAACAAATGCCACAGTCCCCGAGTGTCAGCGGGGGGAGGGGCAGATTGAAGCTGCTGCTGCTGCTGCTGCTGCGGCTGTTGCTGCTGCAATTGCATTAATGAAATCAACACTTGCTGCGAGGCGGCGCTAGCACGCAAGGCAGCCCAAGCGCAGATTGCACTTCCAAAAACATCTAAAGGGACTATTGAGTTTGTGCACTCCACAGATCGCAGATAGCACCAACAGCAGTTCAGAGTGTGACGAGTGCAGTCTGGCGAGTAGCGAAACATGTTTAGTAACGATTGATGGCTAGCGAGTGTAAAGAGTCATGGTTAGTAACGATTAATACTAGAGGGTAACGAGTAATCTGCACCGAGTAACGCTTAGTGTCCAACGAGTAACAAATACTGTTTAAAGGGTAACGAATATTGTCTGGCGAGCAACAAAACATTTTTCGAGTTTAACGAATATTGTATGGCGAGTATAGAGTCATGGCTAGTAACGATTAATGTTAGAGTATAGCAAATAATGTAAAGGAAATAACGAGTAATGTGCACCCAGTAACGAATAATGTGCAGCGACCAACGAAAATCTCTAGCGAGTAACAAATAATGTACAGCGAGTGACGAATAATATTTAGAGGATAACGAATCATGTCTAGCGAGTAAATAGTACTTGGCAAGTGGTGCTTCCTTAAAATTCGACCGATCTTTTCCCTCTACTTTTAAACTTTCTTCGGTTGAGCAATAACGAGCAATGTCCAATGACCGTAAATCTCCAGCGAGTAGCGAAGAACGTTCAGCGAGTAACGAGTTATGTTTAGAGAGTAACGAATCCTATCTAGCGAGTAACGAGTAATGTTTAGTAATGAACAATTTTCATATGTTTATGTTTAACATAAAGAGAAGATATTGGATTTTATTTTGAAGCTTCATTAGCGCTGGGGTCTGCTGGTGTCGGTTGCGCACGACTGAAGCCTCGTTGATGGTTCTGTTATTGTTGTTGTTGTTGCTGTTGTTGGGCTTTTGGGGCGCTTAATTAAAAGCCAGATTGGCCGCAACACAGCAGCTAAAACATATTTCAACAATTAACGGCAATAACAACAACAGCCAAGAAACAAGCAACAACAACAACAACAACAACAACAAATAACAACAAAAGCTCAACTTCACACTCAATTAACACGACGCAGACAAGCAACAACAACGAAGAGAGAGAGACAGAGAGAGCGGAGAGAGAGAGAGAGGGAGAGAGAGGGAGAGAGTGAGAAAGCGACGAAAATGCAAACTTTTCGACTGCATTTTGCCCTTTTCATAGCTCTCACTACCCCACACCCCAGCGCCCACCCACCCACACACACACACACACACACACACGCAACAAAGCCCTTGTTTGCTCTTAATTGACTGCACACACACACACACACACGCACACACACACACACAGAACAAAGCGAGCGAAAAAAGATGCAAATAAATTGCAACAACAACTAGAAATTACAGCAGCGCTGCTTAAGTGGGCAGAGCAGCGGCAGAGGCAGCGGCAGAGGCAGAGCCTTTGTTGTTGTTGTAGTTTGTTGTTTGTTGTTGTTGTTGTTGTTGTTGTTGTTGTTGGCATTGCAGTTGGCAGCCAAAGCCGAAGCTAAGCGTCGCAGGCATGAATGAAAACTGATAGCGCACGTCATTGACACCTACAACTACAACGGCAACTGCAGCTACACTGAGAGAAAAATCAATCGTTTCAACAGCCAGCAAAATACATATTTCAGCCTTTAAGAACGAAATCTAGCTTGAAAATCGTATTTCTAACACCGTTTTGGATGCACTTAAATTTAGCTGGAAATTTTTATTTTAATTAATTTTAGCTTTTTATCTATCTTGTTCAAATACGTATATATTAATATTTATTTATTTATTGTATTTATTCATTGTACAATTTTTATACACTTATTATATAATTTTAATATATTTATTTTATAAATTAAATTAAATTAAATCAAATTAAAAATGTTTTCAGCCTCTGCTTAACGGATTTAATTGGATTTAATTTAATTGCATATATTTATTTGTCTTCCACTTCTAATTTAAATTTATTTATTTATTTTATGAATAATTTTATGTGTGACTTAAATTTTCTGTTAACAGTTCTTATGTATGTAAGAAATAAATTCTAGAATGAATTAATCGTTATTTTTCTGAGTGTACAACTGCAACGCCAGCAGAGCAGAGAGCAGCGACTTCGCTAGGCGACTGCACACAAGATTTTGCGTATAAGTGTGTGTGTGTGTGTGTGTGTGTGTGTGTGTGGGTGGGAGTTGAAAGAGAAAGAGAGAGAGAGAGAGAGAGAGAAGGATGAGCAGGGGGGGGGGGGGGCGCATTAGGCATAGGTGCGAAACTTAGACACAGTTGCCATAATTAGCACAAATTAAATGAAGTTGGTGTTTTTTTTTATTTCTCTATTTATTTAAGCCCCAACATAATTGGAGATTTTTGTAATATTTTTTTTCATTTGCAATTTAAATTCATGTTATTAAATTTTTGGGTTTTATAGTTAATATCGATTTTGTAATTTTCACATACAATTGAAATTTATTTAATTTGTAATTTGAATTGAATTTGAAGTTTTTTTATGTGATTCGAATTCGAATTTAATAAAAAGTATTTATTTTATTTGTAAATTCAATTGAAAAAGATTTATTTAGAAAGTTCTTTTATTACTTGAATTCAATAATTATTTTTATTTAATTTATTTTTATTAATATTTATTTTATTTATATTTTGAATGTTATATTTAATGCTTATAATTTTAATTCAAATGTTATTATTTATTTTATATAAAATGCATATTAATGGATAATAATATTTATAAATAATTTATAAATTAAAATATTACTTATAAATTGCATTGGATTATTTCTTATTATTATATTAATTTAATAATGTCTATTTATTTTTTAATGCATTTCTGCTGCAGTTTGGCAACCCTGTGCATTGCCTATTCGCCTCTGCTCTCTCTCTCTCTCTTTCTCTCTCTCTCTCTTTCTCTTTCTCCTGCTCTCTGTGGTGTTGTTGTTCGTGCGTGCGTAATTGCTTTTATCGCTCTGTTTTACTTTGTTTTATGCTTCGTGTTAATTTCAATGCAGCGTTGTTTTTCATACGTTTTATTTGCCCTCATCTGGTTACAGGGTATTTGTGCTTGTGCTCCTCCAGAGGTGCTACATAAATTTGATTTTTATTTCTCGGAAAAAATTAAATGTTATTAATAAATTTGAAATGGCCCCAGAGGGGTAAGGGGGGACAGGGGGACAGAAATGTCACATCAGGCAAACAAAACACGCAGCGCAGTTAAAACGCACCAAATGCTCCATACAATTTGTATAATATTTAACTTCTTCTCAAAAATATTAAATAAGTAGGCACACACACACACACACACACGCACACACACACACACGCACACATGTATATACTTGTGCATAAATATATGTGCATAAGCGCTAATAAAAACAAAATAAAACCAGAGCCAGACAAAGGGGCAGAACTCCTCGCATTGTGCCACTTGAAATTCATAAAGCGTTTTCCTCAGAGACAGCAGCGACGCCGACGCCGACGCCGACGTCGCAGCCGACGTCGCAGCCGACGCAGCGCAGAGTTGAGGGCGAGACGAACAGAAATTATTAAATGAGCATAAAAATGAAGGAATTTAATGCAATTTCGACAAGTGGAGATACGAGAGCTTTGTGAGAAGTGTTAATAATTAGGGGGAGAAGTGGGAGTAGAAGAAGAAGCAGAAGAAAAGAGAAGGGAAAAAGAGAAGCGAAGAAGTAGAAGTAGAAGTAGAAGTAGAAGTAGAAGTAGAAGTAGAAGTAGAAGTAGAAGTAGAAGTAGAAGTAGAAGTAGAAGTAGAAGTAGAAGTAGAAGTAGAAGTAGAAGTAGAAGTAGAAGTAGAAGTAGAAGTAGAAGTAGAAGTAGAAGTAGAAGTAGAAGTAGAAGTAGAAGTAGAAGTAGAAGTAGAAGTAGAAGTAGAAGTAGAAGTAGAAGTAGAAGTAGAAGTAGAAGTAGAAGTAGAAGTAGAAGTAGAAGTAGAAGTAGAAGTAGAAGTAGAAGTAGAAGTAGAAGTAGAAGTAGAAGTAGAAGTAGAAGTAGAAGTAGAAGTAGAAGTAGAAGTAGAAGTAGAAGTAGAAGTAGAAGTAGAAGTAGAAGTAGAAGTAGAAGTAGAAGTAGAAGTAGAAGTAGAAGTAGAAGTAGAAGTAGAAGTAGAAGTAGAAGTAGAAGTAGACGCCTAGGAGAGCATAAAGCTATATGAGCAGAGTATCTGTGGCTTAAAAAAAAGTTCTAGAATTAATAGAAAAAAGGAAGGTGAGGTGAAAAAGATGTCGTTTAGAAGCTAAGTAAAAAACAGCATTTACCTATATAAGAGTATTTTATATATGCGTAGATTTATCTAGATTTATTATTAGATTTATCTAGATAGAAGTCATAAGATTGGAGAATAAATAGTGAAGGAGTAAAGGAAGTTATAGGAGACGCCCAAATTATCGTATCTTATCTTAGTAGAGTAGTATACTGGAATGTAGGAGTAGTGGGAAGTATACATATGTGTAGAACATAGGAAAGTTTAGGGTTAGAGGAAAGTAAAGAAGAACAGGAGAAGAAGAGGTATATGCGTAGACAGGGGCTATAGAAAATGAGGAGAGTATAAGAGTAAACGAGAGTGCAGAAGTATATTAGGGTCCTTAATCGCCACTCTTATTGAGTTTTCCAATGCCTTTCACTACACCTCACCTACTTTTTATACCCTCCTATGCATCGAAATAGGCGAATGGGAAGAGCAGAGAAAAGTTTGGAATTATTGTATGAGAAATAATGAGAAATACACTCAAGCACCGTTGACGAAATCGAATCGAAAGCTACAAAGTCAGTGGGTTATTTGAGCTTTGTGGCAGGAGTTGAAAGAGCTTTTGGGAATTGCCAAAAGCCAATTAGGCAGATCAAATGGATCTGATTAGATTACGCCTGACACACATCTGTCGCGCTAAGCGTAAATTTCGCCGGAAACCCCGTAGAGCTGCCTCAATGGAGAGACAAGAGAGAGGATAGAGAGAGGAAGAGGGAGAGAGGAGAGCGCACATCCTTTTCTTTTCTGCTCTTGTCTTGCATCTACTTCAGTTTCTGCTGATTTATTTTCTGCGCTTTGAGCCAATTAGCGTTCTAATCAAGTGTAAACTAATGCTAAAAGCCAAGCCGAGTTTGCGCTCAACGCGTGAATATGCCACGAGACAAAAAGGCAGGGGCAGAGGGGTGGGCAGAGAGGCGGGGCGGATCGGCAGAGGATCAAGCGACATACACTATGCTAATTTGACTAATTTGAAAGCGAGAGAGAGCGAGAAACAGAGAGACGGCGAGAGAGAGAGAGAGAGAGAGAGAGGGAGAGCGAGCGGCGTCTGCAGACGTAGTTTTTTGCAGCTCTATCTCTCTCTCTCTCTCTCCTTCTCCCTCTCTCTTTTTCTCTCGCTCTCTGTCTGTCTCTTTCTGTGTGTGTTTGTCGCATTGGCTCTTTGATCTGCCAGCGCGCATCTAGGAAATGTTTGTCAAATTCATTGGACCGTTCTCATTGTTTTTGACATTTCTTTTTAGCCGGCTTTCAGCTTCTTCTTCTGCCGATTCTTCTGCCCTCTGCCGCTCCCCCCTTTACTTCTACTCCTACTCCTACTCCTACTCCCTTTGCCGCTCCCGTTTGCCTTCGCCTGTTCACTTTCTTCTGCAGAAGCTTTTGGCTGTGTGCTGAAAGCTCATTGTTCTTTAAGCACGACCTTCCTCTTTCTTCTCCCTCCTCTCCCGCTCTTCCCTCTCTCTCTCCGGGGCTCCCTTCCCCCCACTTCTGCTGCTCCTGCTTCACGCATTCATCAGGCATTGTCGTTATTTCTCTGGCGCCAAAAAGACGCCGTCTTTTTTTCTCCTGCTCCTTCTGCTGCCGATTCTTCTTCTTGCCCCATTCTTCCTTTTTGGATTCTTGTTGTTGCTGCTTCTCTTATTTTTTTGGGTTTCTTGTCTCTGGTGTTTTGCGTCTTCTGCTTCTGGCGAATCGAACTCATGTTCTTCATTATAACAAATATCATCACCATAATCACCATCATCATCATCATCATCATCACCATCATCATCATCATCATAACCATCATCATCATCATCTTTGTCGTTGTCATATTTTCTGCTGGTTTTTTCGTCTCTTGCTGCTTTATGCATTTCATGCATACTTTATAAAATTTATACAATATGCGTTTAATATTCAATTCTTGTTCCTGTGGCCCTGTTTCTGCCGTTCCTCAGCTTCCTCTACCCCTTCTTCTGCCCTGCCTTTGTCCACTTCTTCTTCTTCTTCTGCTTCTTTTGAAAGCGAAAGTTTTCGACTAGCGCATTTTGATTTTTCTTCACATTTATTTGCCTCGTTTTCGATTTCGTTGCGACATTTGCGCCTAGCTGACGCAGGCAGGAGGTACAGTTTCCCCACCTACAGTTAGCGCCACCTATGGGCCAAAAAAAACTATTCTCCCATGAAGAGATTTTTGTTTGTATATCAAATATTTCAAAGGGGAATTTGAACAGAAGACTCTATTAATATTTTGAGAACTCGAACTATTGCAATATCAATTTGCCAATAAAATTTTAGAGCTGTTCCAAGAATTAAAATCACCCAAAAATTATGAATTTCTACATATGAAAAAATTCAAACGGGCATTTTAGAAAAAAAACTCTGGTAATATTGTGAGCTATTTAACAAGATTATTAGCCCTAAGAAAAGACTGTGTTGACAGATAATAAATAAACTTTCCGAGTTGTTCCAGGAAACAAAATCGCCAAAAAAAAAAACGATTATTTTCTGCATATGCAATAATTCCAATGGGAATTTGAAAAGAAGACTCCAGTAATATGGTGAAATATTTAAAGAAATAAGCCTAGTAACATTTTGAGAATTTATACACTCGAACTATTACAATCGGAATAAAATTTCCGAGTTGTTCCAATAAACAAAATCGCCAAAAAACGAATTATCTCGTCATAAGAAATAATTTCAACGGAAATTTGAGAAGACGACTTTGGTAATATTTTGAGCTATTTAACGAGATGATTAGCGCTAGGAGAGGCAGCTGCTTGGAAGGGGGCGTTCCAGTAAACGCATTCGTCTTCGGCTGCTTATCAGCGGAGTTGTCAGTTGAGGGCGCAGCGATAAGCGGGACGGGGTCGGGTCGGAAAGGGGTGGGAGGTAGGAGATAGGAGAGGAGGAGATAGGCTCATTAGGGAAGCGGAGCGTGTAAACAGCGGAATTCTCGATTAGTTTTTTAGCCCACTTAGCGGCGTTTTGTTACCAATTTGAGGCGGGCAATAAAACAAACGAACCAACTGACGAAAATTTTGGTTTCTGTTTCGGTTTCGGTTTCGCTTGATGGCCAAATTTGGTGGCCATTAAGCCGAGCTTCGACTGCGACTGCGACTTGGACTTCCGCTGCCGGCGTAGGCGTCGGAAGCGAGCACTTAATTAGCGCTCTCGGCCAAGTTAAGGTTTTAAATTAATTTTCATTTAATTTTAAGTGGACGTAAATGCAATTTAAATTAACAGCAACCCGTTACCTGCTCCTAAACTCTGCATTTAACATTATTCTAACGTTTCTCATTCGCATTTTATGTTAATTTCAGTTGGTTCTTTTTTTCCACACATTTTGTGTTATTTTCTGCTTCTTTCTCGGCTTTATGACAGCTCCCTGCGCTGCCTCCATATTTGGAGTTTTGGGTGGTGCGGATTGTGGTGTGCTCGACCCACCGCAAAGCAGCGAAGACCCGCTCTGCATACGAAATGCCCCCGGTAGGCAGGACGGTCTCTTTGATTCGCAGTCGTACTTAGTCTCAGTCTTGGTCGGATACCATAAAATACTGCAAATAATGCAAATACTAGACGGTACTATTTTTAGTACCCATTCTGACTGACAGTTCAGCCACGCTAATCATCCGAAATGTCCGCTACGAATATGCCGTATCATCTAGCTATCGATCTAGCGCTTTTTATGGCATCATTAACATGGTAAGGGCCTTCCATGGGAGAGCAGACATGGATAGGTTCAAAATTCTCAGAGCTCCAAGCGAATTAACATGCATCTCTTTGAGATTTCACCTACGATTACGAATGCCTTTTTAGCAGGGAACAGAATTCCTCTAGTAATGCTTCCGAATTATGCGCATAGTTGAAACGATGTTCATCTTAGGGGTATTTCGTAAATAATATGACTAGAGACTACATAGGGATAACTTGACAGTCTGTGGCGTCCGACTAGGCTTACATTTTGCTTTAGCAAGTACCAAGAAAATCTCGACAATAAATTGTAAGAAGATATGATAAAGTATATCTATTCCCTATATTTCTTAGATAAACTAGAATATTTAAAGGGAAATACTAATACTAGAAAGGGAACTTTCAAAACAGACTTCAAAAGAAATAATTCCTAGAATAATGGTTATTTGAAACAGCTTCGGAAGTTTCCTAAAAAAAAAACTTGAAGGAAATTAAGACTTAAGATTGCCAAGAAATTTTCCAAGAACCATCCAATATCAAGAAGTAATTGATGATGGTGAGAGGTAGGGCCGTAGGCTCGTAGGGTCTTAGGGTTGTAGGCTCGTAGGGTCGTAACTTTCATAGATGACAACGATTACGACATTTGAATCAATTTGACGACAAATTACGCACAAATTGCCCGAGACACATGCATTTTTAATCTGGAATTTTTTCATACTCTTCGTCTCTCTCTCTCTCTCTCTCTCTCTATTTCTCGCTGTTTCTCTCTCTATCTCCGCCGCTCAGCTGCCATTTTGTAACTGCACAATGGCAATTATTATGCATTTTTCATGGGCCCAAAATTGTCGAACGCTCAAAATGCCAACGGTTAGAACTTTGCATCGCTTCAAATTATCTGCAATTTGCGCAAAATTAGTCGGGAGGGGGCTGTGGGAGGAGCCAGGGGTGGCAAGAAGGAAGTAGGGAACGAGGGAAGGAAAAAAACGTAAAACTTTGCCACGCATTTGTCAACTTAGCACATCGATAATACAGCCTGGCCCCTATGTTTACGGCCTGCTTTCGACGGACATGCGACAATTTCCAACACAATTATGAAAAACGCTTTTCCTCAAGTCAAACAAGTCCTTGGGGAGCCTAGCGCTACCAGCTACACTGCAAGAAAAACCCCTACACAAATTTTACAAGCAAAAATTAAGCGAATCGAAAGAAATTGAACCAATTTCTAACTAAATATTGGAATAAATATAATCCAAATGGGCAGGAAACTTCTTAAAATAAGAGTACAATATTCTGAATTAAATCCTTCCTTATTAAGAATATAAAGTTTTAAAAAATTCTATAAAATTCCCAGAAATTTTTTTTAATTGGAAAAAAGTATATAGCATTTTGAAATGAGAAAAAGCTGATTTGGTGAGTGTAGCATCGAAGACACGACAGGGTTGCATTATAACACTAAGTGTAACAAAATTTTGGAGTAGAGGAACCCCAGGAGAACCCCCTGACCCCAGCGCTACCCCTAATGACTTTGATGTGCGTGTGTGTGGAGAAAAGAGCAAAACGTCTGGTAAAAACTAAAAAAAAATGGGGAAAAAAAACCGAAAACAGAATACGAAAACTTTGATATGAAAGGAAAAAAGAAAACGCGTTACGCCCATTTAATTGAGGCGGGGTCGGAGGCGTGGGCGTGCCAGTGCACTTTGATTGCCACCAAAACGTCAGCTGAATATTTACCCAAAAGCCAGAGGGTGCTAGGGGGCAGGGGGGCACGGTCTGGGGTTAGGCGGTCATTTTCGTGTATAGTTTTCCGTTCGTTTCCTTTATTTATGAAAATTAAACAAGTGAACTTTGACAGGCGGTTGCTCAGAGGGTTGACCCCTTAAGGGCGGTAGGGGTTAGAGGTAAGGGGTGTGGGGGGTGTGGGCTGCACACTGGGGTCGTGTCATTAAACATTTGTCGAACGGTGCCTCGGTACGGCCCTTTAACACATTAACGCACGAAATGCGCACGGAAAAGTATTATCAAATTATTTGTAAACCGATTTATTTATTTAAGACACATATGTATTGCCCATGTTACAAGTACATAGACTTATAATTGCTATAAATTAGTAGTATATTAATAGAATATTGGAGTATTACATATATAATAATAGAATATCGGATAGAAGGCATATCAATTTAAAATTTCAGCCAGAGTCTAGCATCAGCAGAGTCTGGCATCAATTAGAGGCGACGACTAAACTGCATAGGGTGGCAGGTAGTACCTGCGTAGGGTGCGTAGGGTGTCGGGGAGTGTCAAAAATAAAGCTGAAACACTGCGTCGAGATTTGTTATTATTTTTATAACGCGTGGTATACCCTGTAAGCGGCAGGCAACTGGGTATAAACAACAGAAGAGTGAAAATTAGAACAGAAGTTGTGGTACTATATGTGCATAAGAGGGTGCTAATGAGAGAGCTAATGAAAAAGCGAATGAGAGAGCTAATGAAAAAGCGAATGAGAGAGCGAATGAAAAAGCTAATGAGAGAGCTGATGAGAGAGCTAATGAAAAAGCTAATGAGAGAGCGAATGAAAAAGCGAATGAGAGAGCTGATGAGAGAGCTAATGAAAGAGCTAATGAGAGAGTTAATGAAAAAGCTAATAAGAGAGCCAATGAAAAAGCTAATGAGAGAGCGAATGAAAAAGCGAATGAGAGAGCCAATGAGAGAGCTAATTAAAAAGCTAATGAGAGAGTTAATAAAAAAGCTAATGAGAGAGCTAATGAAAAAGCTCATGAGAGAGCTAATGAGAGGCTGTCGCTTATACCCGCTCTGTGGCAGCGCTGTCGTGCAGGGTATCCGCCGTAGATAGCCAGAACTGCTTTCATGTTGCTTCCCCGACTTTCACCCGAGTCGTAGAGTCGTAAATGTCGAAATGTCGAGAAGAGAATTCGCTTTATTCATTTGCGCTTAGGCGGCAATTTCAATTAATTGATAAGTCACAGCAGCAACTTGGCAAATGACAACATTTCACGCAATTCGCTTTGGCGATTTAATTGCCGGCGACATTTTTCTCTCTCTCGCAGTCGAATGACAAGATTCAAATGCGTCGCGCGCTAATTGAATCAGTCTGAATACCCTGCAACACTCACTGCCCCCCTCCCTCTCTCCCCCTCTCCCTCTCGCTCTCTCGCTCTCTCGCTCTCTCGCTCATCTGTTTGGTGTCGGCTTTTGATTGGTTTTGACTAACCCCAAAAAAGCAGAGCTAGAAACATCATCAGGGCTAGATACAGCCAGAGTTGCATGCGTCTTATTTTATTTTTAAAAATTATTTCCTCTGGAATGGAATTTTCTATTTATTGTGAATTATTCAAATAAAGGGGGTTACCGATTTCATTTAAAATTTACTGTTAACTCTGAAAAGTTCGAAATTTATGCTAATAATTTTAAATAAACTTTGCTATTAAATTATTTATTGTATTTAATATATATTCATTCCATTCACTTAATTATTTCATTTATTATAAATATTTAAAGTATCATATTCAAAATATTTATAAATTTATATATATTATTTGCATTATATTATTTGACTTATTTTATTTATTTTGTTTATTTCATTGTTTTTTGAATTATACTACTTTATTTGCTTTTTGTTTAATTTATATGAGTTTTTTATTTATTTTATGTTTTATATTTTATTTTTTGCATTATATTTAACATATTTATTAATTTATTTATATACTTCCTATTTTCATTATTTTTATTTTAAATACTTTGTTTAATTTATTTATTTAATTTATGTTGTTTATTTCATTGTTTTTTGAATTATAATACTTTATTTGCTTTTTGTTTAATTTATATGAGTTTTTTTATTTATTTTATGTTTTATATTTTATTTTTTGCATTATGTTTAACATATTTATTAATTTATTTATATTTTATTTTTATTTTAAATACCTTGTGTAATTATTTAATTTATTTTGTTTTATTTGATTGAATATTTATTTATATTTGTTTATTATTTAATTTTAATTTTATATTTAATATTTTTATTAAATATGCCGATTATTTTATATTTTTTTCATTTATTATTTTATTTACTTTAGTATATTTAACAGATTTAATCATTTATTTTTTGCATATTAATTATCTTATTTATTTAAATCATTTAATTTATTATTACTTATTTTATTTATTAATTAATCAACAAAATTCGCCAACTTAAAGCCGGGCAAAGCTTGCAACGAGTTAAAGTTATTCACAAAATGATTCACATGACTCGCAAGCACTTGATGAGTGCCAAAATATTTAACTAAATGCCGAGACTCATAAATTATGCACAAGCTCATGATGGGGGCAGAGGCTAAGTTGAATAATTAAAAACACTCATGAGTGTTTTAGCAAAGCACTCACACTCACACTTATATCACTCGCATTGTTTATGCATCTAATAAATGTGCAGAAAACGCAAACATTTGAAAACATTTGAACCTGCATAAAGTTGTCTAAACGAGTACTCATCCAGTATTCACACTATTCATAATTCGCTCGCTGCCATAAGCGGCGAATAAACACATTGTCGAGTGTCTCACATGCACTTGCATGTATTCACCAAGCACTCACAAACACTCACACAAACACTCACAAACACTCACATGCATTCGCTGCGTTTATTAATTTCTTTTGCAGATTATTGCTGTTGGCAATAACAAAACAATAATTTTGACATTGATGTTGATTATGTTGTTGTTGCAACTAAGTTGTTGTAGTTTTCGCACTTTGCTTTCTGCGGCAAGGCGGGCGGCTACACTGAGAGAAACGACTCACACTTCACACATAAATAAATCAATTTAAATTGGAATTAAATTTGATAAATCTAAAGTTAAATAAAATACCAAAAACTAGTTAAGTTAAATGATATATAAGAAATGTATATATACACTGAGAAAAACAATTTAGAAATTAATATAAAAAAATAAAAAGATCAAATAAAATGAATACAAATTTAAATATTACGTATTATTTTCAGATCAAATAAAATATATATAAAATTAAATATTTCGTATTATTTTCGATTTGATGCGGAAATCCCAAGCTAAACAATACAAAATATATATATATACAATATTTATACACTGAGAAAAACAATTTAAAATATACATAAATAAATGAAGAGTTCATAAAAATTATATACAAAATTAAAATAAAATATTTCGTATTATTTTCGATTCGATTCGAAGTTTAAGCACTTGAAGTCACTTGAGATTTCGCCGAGTGTATAGGGTGCTAGGGGGTGCTGGGCCCCTACAGTGTCGGCAGCTCAACGTCTCATGCAACAACAGTTGGTGGCGTGCTAAAAAGTTGCAACTTGCATATGTGAAAGGCACCGGCTGAGGCAGCCGCAACGAGTACTCGAAAAACTTTTACAAGCCACTCAAATGCCTTATGGCAAGAGCGAGAAACCGAGAGAGAAAGAGAGAGAGAGGGAGAGAGAGAAGAAGAGAAAGAGAGAGGAAGGGCAAGGGCTAGCTGTTGCAGTTACAACAATTTGCATGTTATGTGGCAAGTGGCAAGCGAGGGGGCAACATTTTCACAGCATTCACAATGCACACTCACAGCACACCCTGTACGCCCCGTCAGCACCCTGTGCACCCTCTGCACCCCGTACACCCCCACGCCTATTTAAGTGTTATGCTAAACTCATTTGCTGACGCGCTTTACACATTAGCAACCCGCTCCTCCGCCCCTACTTGAGAGGCGCAAAGTACTGCAGTAAAAGCCGAAAATCCAAGCACCCTACACAGCCCTACCGACCCTACCTCACCGAACCTAACCCTACTTTTGCTTCCATGAAGAGTAAGGCGTAACATCAAAGCAAAATTTACAGAATTTTCGGAATTACTTATTTTTAAAATCAATAAATAAATAAATACAAAGATATTCCTATAGAGTTTTATTTTTTATTTCCATAAGCTCTACATAACCTTAAAATTATTTCTGTAAAAATCTCATAATAGGAAACTTTGAATACGAATATTTTTGAATTTTAGAAAATTGTCTTTTATGTTATCCTCTCAAAACATTAACAAACTTTCAGTTTATAGATGTAATTTATAGAATGATAGGAAATTTACGGATAAGCCTATTGATATATTTGGGATATTTGTTCAACCTAATAATGAACCTTTTCCGAGGTGTTTGTAAAACTGAAATGGTTTTGTTTTTGCTAGACTTGCAGAAAGTGTGTATAGCCTAGAGTCTGGAGTCGCAATAGAGCATAGGAAGAAGAAGAAGAAGCAGAAGAAGGGAAGGGGCAACGGAGAGTCCAGAAGTGGGGTTATGTTTTTGCCTAGGTTTAGTTTGGCGCCGACTGCTAATTAGCTTAAGGATTAGCGCATAGAACCAGCAGAGAATGCAGAAAGAGAGAGAGAGAGAGAGGGAGAAAGGGAGAGAGGGAGAGAGGGAGAGAGAGAGAGAGGAAGATTGAAAAAGTAAATTTTGCTTTTCAAATAAAGTTTTTAGCGCCAGCCAAAAAATACAGAAAATAAAAGTTGAATATTTATAAAGGGGCGGCGGGCGCATTGTTTGGGCGCGTCAATAGGGGCGTGGCAGTGTGTGTGTGTGTATGTGTGCGGCAGACGTGTTGCAGACGCAGCTGATGAGGGGTGGAGAGGGAGGGCAGCGGGGAGGGGGAATAGGGAAAACTCGGGTACTCGAAAAAGTTTTTGCGACGCGCGCGGAGAGCTCGTAAAACTATTTGTGCAAATATTTGTTTAGTATTTGCTGTGCCCTGCCCACGGTGCCACGCCCAGCTGGCCCCCTAGTTAGGGGATTTAAGCGGCCAACGGAGGCGTCGAACAAATTTGTAGCTTTAAGAGCACAAAGAAAAGCGGCAAAAGGAAAAGCGGAAAAACAAAACAAAAAGCAGAAAAACTAATTGAATTTGTGTTTCGAGTATTTTACAAACGAATGCATGAACGAATCATTGAATCATTGAGTGTCGGGCTAATAAACACGCGGTGAGTGCGTTTGAATACAACAACGAACAAACTGTACTCGCCAAGTGAATACAATTGATTCACAATCAAAACACTCGAGAGCAATTTAAATAATATCAAAAATATTGAATATTTAAATAAAATAAAACCGTTATGAGACAAATGAATGCACTCACTCTTGAGTGCTGTGAATAGTACATAATATTCAAATGCATAACAAAAGCCCATTTAATTGGATTTTGTATTTAATGACAAAGTTGAAAAGATTTGAAGAATGAGTTTATAGTCAAAGCATTCATAGTATTCACTTGACACTCATTCACAAAATAATTTGTCTGAGTAGTTTATGAATATTTGAATCAATTTTGCATGCATTATTTGACATAAAATATAAATTGTTCAGAATGAATGCACTCACTTTTGAGTGTTGTAAATATTGAAATATTCATTTGAATATTCATTTTGTTTTTTAAAGAAACTTGCAAGCGGCTTAAAGATACGAATTTAGATATACGAATTGTATGCGAATTATGAGTATATTCACTTGCATTCACTTGACACTCATTGACTTCATTTGATTGGCTTACGAAGCAGAGAAAAGGTTTAATTGAGTGTTTGCCTAGTTTCATAAATATTTGATTCCCCATTCTGCTTTTCAGTATTCATAAAGTATTCATTAGGTATTCATAAGGTATTCATTTGAGTCATTTACTCTGCAGTATTCACATTTGTTGCAAATTAAAGATGTGTGCGAATGAATCAAAGAGTCGAGTCGAGTCGAGCTGAATCGAATGGCGTCGCCTTATGAATATGAGTGTCTTGTGAATGCCTTTGAATCATTCACTCAAGTAGGTGTCAGGCTTAAAACGCATTTTCACGCGCCAACGCGAACTTGAATGTCAACGTCGAGCCCAGAGCCGAGAGCTAAGAGATATATATCTGGAGAGGCTGACGATGATGATGACACGCCCTGACTACTTATCGTTATGAGTACACTCGTGAGTGTTGCTGTGAGTGTGTGAGTGTGTGTGTGAGCGTATAACGATTGTAAAATGCGTTTCTTTTCACCTACTTTCCCAAGCAGAAGACACTGCGGAGAGAGAGAGAGAGACGCCTCGCCTCTCTCGCAGCTCTCCTGGCTCAGTGTGCCACATGCCACATGCCACATGCCACATTAGCCGCTGTTGAGGCAGGCTGCTTGAGACGCCACACGTGCTCAAGTAGCTCAGAAGCTCAGAAGCTGCTGCCCTGGCATTGAATCAACTGAATCATGGCAACAGAGGCCGAGCAGAAGAACAGATCTCAAGAGAGACAGAGAGAGAGAGAGACAAAGAGAGAGAGAGAGAGAGAGAGAGACAAAGAGAGAGAGAGAGAACTTTATCAGCAGAAAAACTACCAATCAATGTCATTTTCCCAGCGAAATCTAGAAAAATCCATCGAAACTTCAGTCGGATGGAAAGTTCTTTCAATTATTCAAAAACCCAACTCGAAACACTCACAACCATGATTCACATTCATTACTAGTCTTATTTTATTGAAATTAGCATAATTTTAATATTTATAAAAATAATACAAAATTTCCTCCAGCAAAACATGTAAGATATGCTACACAAATGTTGCATATTGCTCAACTTAACTTATTAAAATTTTAACTTCCAATTTAAATATTAATTTAATTAAATTTTCATCAATTTTTTTATTTAAAGCTTAAATTTCGAATTTTAATTTGTTTTTGGACAAATTTTTCTATCTAAATAAATTTTGAGGGCGTTAGAATTGCAAATTTCAAACTTAAGCTCTGTTTATCCGAATTTATTCCGAAAAATCTCCGATTACGATAGATTTCTCAGTTGAACTACCATTGCCCTCCAAACGAGATCGAAACTAGAATTTCCATCAATAAACTGAGAAATTTGAGTTATATCTCGAAGGAAGGACTTTTTAAAGGATCATAGGCAGTTTTTCTAATCAGAATATTGGGGAAAATCACTTTAGTTTGGTTTTTCACTTCGATACATTCTTCTTCCTACAAATTCTCAACAGATGAGATCAAAGCTAGAGTTTGCACCTATATATTGGGTAATTTTAATAAAAATTCTAATTCAAATTGGCTTCCGAGGAAGTTTTGCTAATGAAAATGGGAAGTTTTAATTAAGTCTAATATTCCCATTTTCTTTCGAGGAAGTTTTCCTAATCAAATACTTGAGGAAAGAGCTATAATTTAGAGACATTTTCCGTGATCTTAACCGGCGAGAAGGAAATTCTCCGAGGTTCGGAAGGGGGTGTTTTTTTCGGGAGAGATCTGTTCAATTTAAGGAACGAACATCAATTAAGATACACAACTCCCATACGCCTATGAGAGATCTAAATCGGAGAAAATAATATTCTCCGAGGTTCAAAGAGGGTTTCTTCCGGAGGCATCTCTTCAATTGAAGAAAATAGCTACAATCAAGAGACATACATATTTCCCATAGGCCTATGCGAGATCTAAATTGGAGAAAATAATATTCTCCGAGGTTTAAAAAGGGTTTTTTTAAATCGAGAGGAATCTCTTCAATTTAAGAAAAGAGCTACAATCAAGAGACATATTTCCCGTAGGGCTATGACAGATCTAAATCGGAGAAAATAATATTCTCCGAGGTTCAAAGAGGGTTTTTTCCGGAGGAATATCTTCAATTTAAGAAAATAGTTACAATCAAGAGACATATTTCCCATAGGCTTATGCGAGATCTAAATTGGAGAAAATAATATTCTCCGAGGTTTAAAAAGGGTTTTTTTTTATCGAGAGGAATCTCTTCAATTTAAGAAAAGACAATGACATATTTCCCATAGGCCAGATCTAAATCGTAGACATGAATATTCTCCGAGGTTCGGAAGGGGGTCGTAGGTTCATGGGTCTAGGGGGATCGGTTGGTGGGTACTCACCTGCCACTCTTGGTGATGACCATCTCGGTGCCGAGCTTGTGGAACTTCTCCCAGAGGTCCTTGCCCTCGAGCGTGACCTTGGGGTCGTCGACGACGCCGTCGTCCTCGGGCTGGAGGGCGCGGAGGGGCCGCATCGCCGGGTGCAGCTGATGGGCGACGGCGGAGGCGAGCACGACGTCCTCGGCGGTGGTGTAGGCGGAGCCGAGCGGATGGTGGGCGTGCGGATGGGAGGGGTGTGGGGGGAAGCGCAGGCCGCCAGCGGCGCTGTAGAGGCCCGGATGATGCGGCGCCGCCGGGCTGCCGGCGAGGGCGGCCAAGGCGGCGGCTGGAAAGTAGGGAGGGGGCGGCGGCTGTTGCACCAGATGCGGCGCCGGGGGCGGGGGCGCCGGGGCGGGCGGATGGTGCGCGGGTAGGGCTGACGAGGCTGCTGGCGGTGCGGCGGGGCGTGGCGGGGGCGCAGCAGCAGCAGCAGCGTGTGTTGCGGGCGGCGGCGGCGGGGGCGTGGCCGCCGAGGCGGAGGCGGGGCTGAGCTGCTGCTGCTGCTGCTGCTGCTGCTGCGACGTCTCCTGATTCAGCTGCTGCTGCTTGTTGTTGTTGTTGTTGTTGTTGCTGCTGCTGTTGTTGTTGTTGTTGTTGTTGTTGCTGTGTGGGGAGAGGGGGGCGGGGGAGCGGGCGCAGTAGCCGCCGGGGGAGCTCGGCGCCTGCGTCTGCGTCGTCGCGCTGCCGCCGCTGTGCTGATGATTGTTGCTGCTGCTGTTATTGTTGCTGCTGTTATTGTTGCTGTTATTGTTGCTGTTATTGTTGCTGTTATTGTTGCTGTTGCTGTTGCTGTTGCTGTTATTGCTACCCGCCGTCAACAGCGAGGAGACGCTGAAGTCAGTGGGTCTTTGCGTTAGCTGCAGAAATGGATGATATGCCATCCCATTTGCGAACCTGGCGAATGGATCCTCAGCAGACTGATGAAGTAGCAGCTCCTGGACGTCGTATCTCATCACATCACCATTTACGGGCTCACGGTGCGTCAGGCGGGAAAGGTTACGGCTTCAAAACGCCAACAAAACGCCAACAAAACGCGCCCACACTCCGAATTTCTCTCTCTCTCTCTCTTCCAAAATTTTCCAATTTGTTGCTTGTTTTTATTTGTTTTAATTTTTGGTGCTCTCAAATCGCCAGCAAAACGCGCTGCCACAAAGCGTGCGTTTTAAGCAGCGTCCGCAAAACGCCTGCAAAACGCGCTGCTGCTAACTGCTGCTATTGTTGTTGCTGTTGTTTGTGTTGTTGTTTCTTAACTGTTTTTAATATTTATTATTATTTATTTATTTTTGTAGCTGTTTTAATTGCGCTCAAAACGCCAGCAAAACGCCTTGCGAATTGCAGCTAGCAAAACGCGCACAAAACGCGCTCGTTGTTGCTGCTGCTGCTGCTGTTGTTGTTGTTATTATTTTCAAAGTTGTTGTTGCTGCTGCTGCTGCTGTTGTTGTTATTGTTGTTCTCTGTGTTGTTGTTGTTGTGGCCAAAACGCGCAGAAAACGCCTGGCGAAATGCAGTTAGAAAAACGCCAGCAAAACGCACTTGTTGCTGCTACTTTGCAGCTGTTGTTGTTGTTGTTGTTGTTGTACAGGTACTTGTTGTTGTTTTACACACACACACACACACACAGACACACACACACACACAGGGACACACACACACACAGCAGGCTTTTTGTGGCAATTTCAGCGGTTTTTTCTATTTTTGAGGCGTTTTTGCGGTTTTACTTTTTTTTGTTTTTTGTTGCAATATTTTTTTTTATTTATTTTTTGCTTTGTTTATTTGCAAATTTTGTTTTTGTTTTTTTCTGTTAATTTTGCAGTATTTTGTCGCTTTGCATTTTCTTTTTTAATATTTGTTGCTGCTTTAAAGATTAAAAAATTTCAGCTTAATTTTTGAATTATTTGCAATTTGTTTGCAGTTTTAATTATTAAATCAATTTGTTTGAATTTTAAAGCTTTTTTTTGTTGTTTTGAATGCTGCTGCTTTTGTTGGTTTTTGTTTGTTTTGAATTTGAAAAAAAATGTTTTGAATTATTTTTGGCTATTTTTTAAACAATTTCGCTCTTTTGGCTGTTTTTCTGGCCTTTTTAGCAGTTTTTGCGACTTTTGTTTGGTGGCAAAAAATGTGCGTTAAATTGACGGAATTTAGCGGCATTCGATTTGGCTTTTTTCAAGCTGTTTCTGGCGTTAAACGCTGCTGTTGTTTTGGCGGCGGCAAAACGCGCGTCGCTGCGGCGACGGCGACGGCGACGGCGACAGCGGCGGCAACGACGACGACGACGGCGACGCGACGCGGCATTTGCGTGAGTGCAAGAACAAAAACAAATAAATAATAGTAAGTGGTGCCTTTGTTGCTGCGTTTGGCAATGATCCTGCTGAACCACACACACTGAAAAAAATGAATTGTTACTGCTGGCAGCTCGCGCGAAAAACAAAAAAAAAACAACGCTGTGAAGCTCTCTCTCTCTGCCTGCGCATACGAAACGATACGAACCCCACGCCGGTCGCTATCGAACTGACGAATACACGCACGCTGGCGGGCGGCGCAAGCCCCGAAGCCGAAGCCGACGCGGCCGAGCAGCGCACGAGGCGACACGAAGACAGCGACGGCGCTGTCGCTGCGACGAGTAGCAGCCGCCGTGCGAGCGAGAGGCACAGTGTGTTGGGCAGCTGCCGGCCAGCGGGTGCGAGCGAGCAGGCAGCAGCTGCGCTTGCTTGTGTGCGTGACGGCCTATTGTTTGGCTCTCTCTCTGCACGTGTGCGTGTGTGTGTGCGTGTGTGTGTGAGCGACGTTTCCAATAAGAAAAGCAAAGAGCAAAGTGTTGAGTTGACGCTTTCGCCTGCATGTGTGTGTGCGTGTGTGTGTGTGTGTGTGTGTTGATAAACAATGCTTGGGCGACAAACCAACCAACGGCAGCGGCGCCAGCGCCAGCGTCGGCGTCGGCGTCGCGGCCGGCAGCGGCGTCGGCAGGCGTGTGACAAGCAGCGTGAAGCGTGTTAGAAGTAACAAGGCAGCTGACACCAAAAGTGCAGCGCTCCAGAAAAATGCCGCAAAAAGGCAACAAAAGAGCAGAAGAGCAGGAGAGCGGGAGAGCAGGAGAGGTGGAAAAGGGGGAGGGGGGAGGGAGGTGGAATCATAGCCCCAAAAATAACGAGCAAGTTGACAAATGACGCGCAAGAGAAAAATGCGCTTCAATGGTCAAATGCTTTGATGTGAAGAGAGAGAGAGAGAGAGAGAGAGAGAGAGAGAGAGAGAGAGCGCGAGAGAGAGGGAGAGAGAGACATGCTCTCCATCTTGGGCGACAGAGACAGCGAGAGAGAGCCGTGTGCTAAGCAAACGCGTTAAAGCCAAGAGATAAAAATAAAAATATCAAAAAACAAAAAAAAAGTCAGCAACAAAATCAAGAAATTCAACAGACGCACAGTCGGACGCAACCGACAGCTGCTTATGCCTAACATTCTATAAACAGCATTCTATAAACAGCATTACCCGAATACAATTTAAGCTCTTCGAAATTTACATTTATTTTAAATGTTTGGCATTAATTTATTTTTGATACCTCTGCCCCTGAAATGGGTAAAAACAGGATAAAAAACTATTGTGCGATTGAATGTGAAGAGCAAAAGAAGGCGTGGCAGATTCCACAATATATATATATATATGCTTGTCCTGATCAAGATATTCTGAGCCAATTTGTCCCAATCCGTCCAACTGTACAAACACTGAGATCTCGAAAGCTATAACAGCTAGAGCGGTAATTTTTGGAGTGTAGATAGGTGTATAACATAGGCAAATCAGATTTATTTTAAATCGTCGATGCTACTACACATTTACGCACTAATCAATAAAAACCGAATCACAAGCGTAGTATTAAACACAAATTGTTGGTATTCGAAATATATACTCTATACAACTAAATTTATATATTCTAAAAAACTCATTAAAATCGGTTAATAAATACCTAAGATATTCAAGAAACAATATTGTATAGCACATACAAAAACGTGAGAAGAAGCAGTATGATCTATTTAAAAGCTTCGGTGTTACCAAACTAATTTCAATATGATTCCTAGCATAATTAAACTTAACACTTTAGAGATTATATTCCGCATATTAATCGGATATAGCTACAATATTCTTGTTATTCGCTTATCATCGTAAAGGGGGCGTGGCTTCGGATATAACCTCTCGCTGGGAACCAATTGTGAAATACATTTTTGTACTTATTGGAATTTTGTATGCCCAGTGTAAATTTTTGCTTTTTTGTTTTATTAAGTTTTTATTTTATTAATTTTATTCATTGTATGCTTAATTTAATTTTAGTTTTTTTTTTATTTTGTAACGTTTTTAATATTGGTATTATTTGTTTATTTAAAAATTTATTCATATTAATTTTGTTATTATTTAGAATAACAGACGTTTGACAGCTTCTAATTTAAATTAAATAATTTAATAATATTGATATTATTTTTATTTATATCAACAAATAAAATTACCTTTTATTTTTTATTTATTATTATTTTATTTTAATCGAACTTACAACTTTAATCGAATTAAAAATAATACTACAATCTTAAGCATTTTTTTTGCCTATTTAGCTAAAATTATATTATTCATTTAATTATTAATTTTATATATTATTGCTTAAATTATTATTCACTTATTTGTTTTATCCTTTAACCTTCTATATATCTATACTTTTGTAGTAATATTCCCAGACTTTTGTTTAGCTTTAAGCTGTAAAAGACGCATCAATAAATCTAGCTTTATTTGGGAAGGTGAAGAGAGAGGGAGAGAAAGACGCTGATGGAGGGTGGGGGAGAGGGAGGAAGGGAGGAAGGGAGGGAGGGAGGCAGGCAGCGTTATCAAAGTTAAATGCGTGTTAGACGCTTTGGCAGCTTTTATGCGTCCGAAAAATGTAAATGCGGAGATTTATGTCGCCGCAAGGGCAGCGGCAGAGACGGAGGCAGCGGCAGAGGCAGCGGCAGCGGCAGAGGCAGCGACGCCGTCGCCTAAGCAGCGAAATTCGCAAGTGCGAAAAAGCGGAGCAAAAAGAGAAGCAAAAGAACAGGCGTTGCTGGGAGAGGTGGTGAGGGGGGAGGGAGGTGAGGAAGGTGAGTATGGGGAGTGGGGAGTTGGGAGTGTGGAGCAGGAGCAGGGGCAGGGGCAGGGGGAGGGGCGCGTGTGACAAACTTGACGCTAAGTTTTGCGCAAACAGCGGGCATTTGTGTGGCGTGGGCGTGAGCGGGACGGACAGTGTGCGAGAGCGAGAGCGCGAGAGCGGAGAGAGAGCGAGGGAGAGAGCGAGAGAGGGCGTGCAAATGAGAGGCAAAGCTCAAGCAGCAGACAAAGAAGAAGCTTGGCAAAAAGCAAATGTATTTTGTCACACGTTCACACACACACACACTCACACACAAACACACACGCACACAGAGACAGACTGCGCCCTTTGGCCTGCGAGTGGGAGAGAGGCAGCCTGACACCATGCCCTGGCGGCAAGTGCGCAAGAACAAGACGGCAAGCTCAACGACAGGCGACAAAGGCAAACAGCAACAACAACAACAACAACAGCAACAACAGCAACAACAACAACAACAGCAAAGAGAGACGACGCTGAACTTGCCGTCGCTGCTGCTCTCTCGCTGCCGCTGCCGCTGCCGCCGCTGAGCAGCGCGTCGCTTGTGTGACAAGTTTAACCACAAACACACACACACACAGCTAGTTAACACCACACACACACACAGAGCTCACACACAGAGCTCACAATGGCGGCAACAACAACGCGCTCTCTCGCTCTCTGGCTCTCTCGCTCGCTCGCTCGCCTGCTCGCCTCGGCTGCGCTGCCTGGCTGCGTGCGAGCGAGACGGCGCTATGCCGAGCGCTGTAAGAGGTGACAACATTGCTCTGCCTGTGTGCGTGTGCGTGCGTGTGTGTGCGTGTGTGTGTGGTGTGAAAAATTACAGCAGCTGCGTCGCAGTCGCCGTCGCCGTCGACGTCGCTGTCGCCTCTCTTTGTTGCTGTCGAGGTGAAGAAAAGACAATGAGGATGCTGCTAAGCTATCGATGGCAGCTTCGAACTTATCGAATATGCGCAAGTTCTTATCGATGCCGATAGAGTTATCGATATATTCGACATACTCAAGACAATATCGATAACAATAGAATTATCGATGGGATAATGAAATTTTGGTGAAGAAAAGACAATGAGGATGCTGCTAAGCTATCGATGGCAACTTCGATATTATCGATTGTCAAGTTCTTATCGATAGCAATAATTATTTATTTATATTTATAAAATTAACAAAAATAAACAAACGTAATAATAATTAACGAGTACTAAACTAAGCCGAGGCCAATATAGTTATCAATAATATCATCGACTATAGTTTATATCGATAACATTGTTATCGATATATTCGACTATAATTAGCTGCGTGGGATAATGAAATTTTAACTGATAACGAGTTTGAATTCTGCTTAAGTTTTGTTCAAATATATATCGATAATTGCAACATGTCGATAAATCGGTGTTTCATTTTTAGGCACCCTAAATAACAAAATCAAATAAATTTAATAAATAAGCCATTAGGAACGGAGCGGAACAGAAGAATATCCTGCATCGTATATATTTTTATGTAATTTAGAAATATTTATAAAATATAGTAGGAAGCGCAGCAGCAATGCTTCAGCTTACTTTTTGTCTTTAATGATTTATTGGCAAAATCGCAATATTGTTTCTTTGATAACTTCTGTGTTTATGAACCGATTCGCATGCGCTTTTCAGCATAGATAAATAAAATATAACTACTTCCTATGTTCAGCAACAACTTTGTTATTCTGTTTTTATCGTTAAGGGTGTAAAGAGGGAGTGGCAGCCAACATTTTAAATAAACTTAATTCTACAAGCGATTCTACAAATAATAATAGGTGCTAAGATAAAATAACTTTTATGAGATGATAATCAGAATTGCTTGAATTGGAAAGCATGAAAACTCTTAACTCTGGTATTTTCTATTTTTTTTCTATTAAATTTCTATCTAAATTTTCGTAGGCTTCCCGCCAAAGCTTTCGCAATGGAAAACTGGCAGCACTGCTTCCATAGGTGTTAATAAACAACCAACCAAAACTTCTCGCTCTTTGGCCTTTGTTTGTGTATTGATTAGAGACGTGTATGTGTGCGTGTGTGTGTGTCTGTGTGTGTGTGTGTGTGTGTGCAGCTGCTGTGGTGTGTTGCAAAAGCTTACAAGCGTCGTAACAGCATCCAAACAGACGAGACGACAGAGAGAGAGAGAGAGAGTCGCTTTCTTTCTCTCTCTCCCTTTCTCTCTGTGTCGTCTCTCTTGTTGTTGTTGGCGCTTGGCAGCTAATTAAAAGTTTATGTGTGCTCACACACACACACACTGAGAGAGAGAGAGAAAGAGAGAGAGAGAGAGAGAGAGAGAGATAGAGCAAGCGACCTCACTATGCTTTTAGACAGTGGAGCAAATAGTTAAAAATTAAAATAAAATTATTTTTTATTTATTTGATCGAATATTGAAAATCACAAAAAAAGAGTTTAACATAAAAAAAAAACTTTTTATATAAAATATAATATATTTTATTTTATTAAACAATTAAATAGGGGAATATTAAGATGTCCAATGGTAAAAGTTATTATAAATAGCAACAGCAAACTTTGGAAATAAAATTAAAATAAATAATTTTGGATACAACAAAATATTGAAAACTCAAAATCACAAACATGAAATATTTCTAATTTTTTTAATTAAATCCTAATTTTAATAAACTTAACATCTCAACTATTCGTAAAGTTCTGGATAAAAAATTAAAAACATAATTTTTAATACAAAAGAATTTTAAAACTTAAAATCCCTTGAATCAAATAATTTTATTTACATCAATTGAATTTTAATTTATTAAAAATATTGAGAATCTTGACATCTCAACTATTCTTAAAGTTCTAGATAAGGTTATAGCTCAATAAAAATAAATAAAAATTATGAAATTAAAAAAAATTCAAACTTAAAATCTCATGAAAACAAATATTTTTATTTACATTAATCGAGTTTAAATTTTAATTAAAATATTGAGAATTTTCACATCTCAAATGTTTGCAAAGTTTTACATTTTTGCCAGGTTAATTGCTGTTTTTGGCCACTGTGCGACGCTTGTTACTGCTGCTGCCTCATAATTATCTCAAAAACTTTATTTGACGGCATTTATTTGACTGGTTGCATCTCCGTTGGGGTTCGCTCTCTCACTATCTCCATCTCTATTTCTATCACCATCTCTCTCTCTCTCTCTCCCTCTCTCTCTCATGTTTATTTGCATAACATGGTTTAGTTCGCTCTATGTGTGTGTGTGTGTGTGAAATTTTACAAGCGGCGCGTGTTAAATTATCCAAATATGTTTGGGGGCAAAAAGGTGACGACGAATGGGTTAACACTTTTGCACTCCAAAGCAGCTTGTCTGTGTGTCTCTCTGTGTGTGTGTGTTTACACTCAGAGAAAAGCATTCATAATTGAATTGAAAATTTATGTAAATATATTATCATATTAAAATATATATTAACAAAAAAAAATTATACTAAAAAAAACAAAATTAAAAAAGAATAACTTTTAAGTTTTGTTATATTTCTTAGATTATCATTTTTTTTCGTGAAACCTAATATGTATTTTAATTATATTATAGATTTTGTTTAGAATAAGTTTATATATATATATATATATTTTTTTTTATATATGATCAAACTTGCACATATTTTACATCTCTTGAATTTGTTGTATTGGAATAAAAAATTGTTAATTTTTTTTTTTATTTTATGTGTGTTATATTTGTTTTTTAATATTTACTACTATTTTTACTGAACGTATTATTATTTTATCTACCGTTTTAAACCAACAACAACATTTTTAGACCCTGTACTTTAAAAAAGTAAAAGGGTATATTAATTTAGTGCAACTGACAGATGTATGTAACAGGCAGAAGGAAGCGTGGTAGACCCCACAAAGTATATATATTCTGACTCAGGACGACGAGCTGAGTTGATTCAGCCATGTCCGTCCGTCCGTCTGTCCGTCTGTCCGTCTGTCCGTCTGGTCCGTCTGTCCGTCTGTCCGTCTGTCCGTCTGTCTGTCTGTCCGTCTGTCCGTCTGTCCGTCCGTCCGTATGAACACCTAGATCTCAGCAACTATAAAAGCTAAAGACACCAGCTTTCCGGATTTAGGTAGTCAGCTAATGCAAGCAGATCAAGTTTGTTTCAAACTTTGGATATCTCGCCTCTTTCATGCGCGAATCATCAAAAATCTACACCTACCTCAAAAATCTCGAAAACTATAAACGCCACAGCAGCCACAATAATAGCGCTACAGACTTGTGATTTGGCATGTACGTAGCCCAAAGTATTCTCCACCGATGATATTAATTTATTTATGATTTGAATTGGAAATAGCGAAGATATGCAAAAGACAATTTTTTTCAAAATGCATGTATGTGCCACTGCGGCCACAATAATAAAGCTACAGACTTGTAATTTAAAATGTACGTAGCCTATTGAATTATCCATCGATGCTGTAAATTACATTACAAACGGAGAAGAAACAGCGAAGTTATGCAGCAATGAATTGTTTTATAAATGTATGTAAGCGCCACTACAACCACAGTTTAAAAGCTATAGACTTGGGATTTGGCATGTACGCAGCCTATGGCATTATCCATTAATACTGTGAATTATTTTACTAACGGAAAAGAAACAGCGAAGATAGCGCAGACCGAGCAGCCACCTAGATCTTGCAAACTATAAGAGCTAGAAATACAATTTTTTGGTATTTATGTTCTCCTATGCAGCCATCAGATCAAGTTAGTTTGGGGTTTTTGATAACTCCGCTCATTCCTCCGCTAATCGAAAAACAAATTTAGCAACAGTTTGCAAACTGCAAACTTTTTAAAACTAAAAGCTTCAGTTTTAAAGCTAAAGATTTGGAATGTGGCTGTGAATTACATTACAATCGAATAAGAAACAGCAAAGAAAACGGAAAGTACAGGGTCTCCTACAGTCGGTTGCGTCCGACTGTAGCTCCGTCCTTACTGGTTTTTTTTATATTTAAAGCAATAATATATAAACATAATATTTGATTTAAAGCAATCTGATTTCCTACTAAACCTTTTTTCAGAGTGTAGGTTTATTTATAGAGCTTTAAGCTTAGCTTAGCTTTAGCCACGATAGTTTTGGGTAGAGCTAAGCCACAGTAATTACAGCGATAGTTCGGCCGATAGTTGTAAGTAAATGCAATACTTTTCACTCGATATATGGGTCTAAAAAAACAAAATCCAATAATTATAACTATTTTTTTAAATAATTAAATCTGATTTATAAGACTAATAATATCGATTAAAAATTTATGGCGTTAGTTTTTACGATAATTGCTAAATTTATGCTTTTAATCAATGTTAATGGGTTGCAATCATAAACTCGATATTGAGTTTTTGTTGGCGATATATATCGGCGTGTTTCGCATCTGAAAATACGCCCTCTGTTGGCAGGATTTGGCACCAACTTGAGGCGAATCAATAAAAATTAGCATAAAATCAAAATAAAAATAAAAAAAAACCGAAACTCAACTGAATTTCACGCTGTCAACAACACAATGAATGCAGATTGTTTACATATATATGTGTGTGTGTGTATGTGTGTGTGTGTGTGTGCGTGTGTGTGTGTGTGTGTAAGGAGCATGATGAGCAAGTCTTATGTAAACATCAAAAGTGAGATGGAGAGAAAGGCAACAAAAGCGCCATAATAAATGTCTAGCCTTATGTAAACACAGACTGAATAACTGTCCATATATGCATGAGTGTGTGTGTGTGTGTGTGTGTGTGTGGGGTGTCAACACACACACACATACAGAGACACCGACACACGATTGGATAAGCAAAGTTCCATGTATTTACATAGAACCAAAGCAAAGGCAGCATTAGAAGCATAGAGAGAGAGAGAGAGAGAGAGCGAGAGAAAGAGAGAGAGAGAGAAAAAGGGGGAAAGAGAGTGAGAGAGCACAAAGCAGACACCGAAAAGTCTTTGGCATATCGAACGCAGCTGACCGCAGTCTAACCTAACCTCACATTCAAAATACCTGCACCAAAAACGCACTTCGGGTATATGAGGTTTGTGTGAAAAACATGCTAATTCTTGTGCTTAAGGAAATCGCTGAAAAAAAGTCTTCAATCGATCTCTGCATTTCATCTAAGCATTGTCGGTGGCTTCCGACTGTGCGCTGTTTTGCGCTAATTTTTCAATTTCGTTTTGACTTGAGTTTTTTCTATTTTGCTTTTGACTTGATTTGGTTTCTCTTGGTTTATTTTATTCAAATTTTTCGTGCCCGACGCCATAAGCCAATTAGCATTAGGTTCCCCCTATATCTTCCCCTATTTCCCCATGTGTGCTGTTCGCCATTTTGTTAGAGCGTATGGCAATCAATGGCTGAGTTCTGGCAACAATTGGCTTTATCTGATCAATATTTATAGTTATCGATAGCCCAAAATATTTGGAATAGTTTATTCTTTATATAGAACATCTATCAGGAATTACCATTATTTTATTAGGGCTTAACACTAAGATATCTCTATGAGTTATATAACTTTTATTAGCTTAGGTTGGCAATAAGAGAGTTGAGGTTATATACGTATGTACATATATGCCATTTAATAGTATCTACCCCAATAATCGATTAATCGGTTAATTAAATTAATTATAATTTAATTGTAATATAACACATTTAAATTATATTTAAATAATAAATTATTACAGTTTTATTTAAATATGAATAACTTTAAATTAAATTAATGGATTATTATTAGTTTAAAATGTAAATTTACGTGAAATTTTTATGTTTACGAAATATATTTAAATAAAAATTAATTATAATATTAATTTATAATTTTAAATTAATAATAATTTAATTTAATAAAAATATTATATAAACTAAAAGATTATATTTTACTTGAAATAAAAATAATTTATTGTTTTGCTTTGAAATGTTAGTTATAATTAATCGATTTGTAAGTCTGAACAAATAATTAGTGCTAGTTAGCTATCGATATATCGATTGTGCTATCGATTGCTTTGCCAACACTAGCATAATCCACACATGCCTGGCACATATCTTGGACTTTGCTCATTAGTTGCCACAACTCTTGAGCTCCCAGCTGCCACTTGGTCTCATCATGTTGCAGTTAATTTTGTGCTCAATACGCACACACATGCATAGCTGTAGGCTATACACACACACACACATATGCACACACATGCACACATGCAGGGATTGTGCTTTGAGCGGTTTTGTTGCCTACTTTTTAGCGCTGGGGAAACTACGTCGACTGCGAGGCAGCGCTGCCATTGCTCAATTACGACGCAGCAGCAGCAACAATGTTGCATGCAGCAAACACACACACACACACTCACACACACACACACATGTATATATAGTCGTATATACATACATATGCAGCTGTATATAGACGTGTTGTGTTGAATTTCACGCCGGCAGCTGGCGTAGTTTTTCGCCATTTTTAACGCGTCGCTTGTCGTGGTGTGTGTGTGTGTGTATTTATTGTTTAATTAACTTTACGCCTGTCTATCACACACACACACACACACACAGCACAGACGTGCATTGTTTGCTCTGAGCTGTCTGTCTGCGTCTCTCTCTCTCCCTCTCTCCCTCTCTCTCTCTCTCTCTTTCCTCTCCCGCTGGCTTTGTTTAACTGGCAACTAAAGCCATTGTTGTTTTTTTTTGCAGTTCACAACAAAAGTTAATCAGTTAGGGCAATGTGTGAAAAACAAAGTGCATTTCACACACACACACACACATACACACACAGCGCTTATACAAACACAGGGCATATGCGTTGAGAGGCGCAATTTGTCAGCTTAGAGCTAACACCCAAGTAATACCATTTAGATCTCTGGTATTACGAGAGCTAAGCCTATCAAATTTGGCATATAGTTAGCTATAGCCCCAAGATATCTGCAGCATATTTGCAGCTAAGAGTTTTTATCCTAATATTCAAACTAAACGTTTTTTAGGAATCCAAACAGAATTCGTACTGGTAAAAAATTTAAAAGCTGATCTATAAATCTTAGCAATAAAACTTAGCACAGATTGATATGATATGATTATAGAATAACATCATATACTATTAACCTGATGTTACATTTTACTTATTGATACCCAAGTAATATTATTTAGATCTCTGGTATTACGAAAGCTAACCCTATCAAATTTGGCATATAGTCAGCTATAGCCCCAAGATATCTGCAGCATGTTTGCAGCCAAGAGTTTTTATTGTAATATTTAAACTAAACGTTTTTTGTGAATCCAACCAGAATTCGGACAGAATTTTAAATCTAGTATATCCTTAATGGAACGTAGCACAAACCTAAAAGAGATATGATTATAATATAATTTGTAGCTAAGAGTTTCTTTAAAAGTATCCGAGCTTAACTTTTGTTATAAAACCTGCCAGAATTGGTAGAGTTGTAAAATTAAATCCTCCTAGAACATAGCTTTTTTATATGATGGTAGAATATTATCAAATAATATAAGCATTATAATTAATAAATTGGTATTAAATTTAGTTAATTAATACCCACGAATTCCGTCCTGATCTCCGGTATTACTGAAGCTAACCGCAACAAATTGGAAGTACCATCAGCTTTATATACTATAAAGCTATTAAATATTTGCAGCTGTAATTATAGCATGAGATTATTTGTTTATAGCGTATACAAAGTGCAACTACTAGGAAATTCTTAGGCCCAACTCAAGCATAACTCTATTTACGAGTTTGCATCATTCAAACTTTGCCCGAAATACAGAAAAACGCTTTCATTATTGTTTGAAAGCATTAAATTTGAAAACTTTTGTATCGATTAATTGACAACTTTTAAATCGATTACTTGACACATTTAGCCTTAGTTACTTAGTCAAATTTGACAGGTCTAATCCGATTACTGTGGTTTTACAAATTTAAATCTATCCGAAGCTTTGCAATCTGTACACAGGCATTGAAACGTTTCCAGGAAAGAGCCAAGAGCCCGGCCAAAAACCCACCAAAGGAGAATATCATTAAAACTACGGATAAAAATAACAATAAAGTTATCACCTTCAAAATCACTGAAAACAGCTACCAAATTGGATTCTACAAGCCAACTGAGGAGGATCTGGAACATCCCGAACTACAAAGGCATAGAACACAAAGTTATCGATGATCCAACCATCTCTAACAAATACTTTGCTCTTTTTGGCATCTCTCTTTAAAGTTTATGAATTTATGCAAAATTTATGGTTTTCAACAATATTTGTTATCATTTGTAGCGTGCATTTGAAAACAAATAATAAATTAATTGTATCTTTTTAAAATTAATAAAACGTAACCACCAAATTAGGATCTATGTAAATTTTAGGCATATGATTAGCGCAGTAAATCATAAGCATAGGAAGAACACTTAGTGATAAATTATTTAATTAATAGTTAAGAAAAATATATAAAATAGAATACAAGATGAAAATTCTTTGGAGCCTAAGCAGCCTATGGTATTCTTCAGCAATACTGTGAATTCTATTACGATCGATTAAGAAACAACGAAGATATGTAACAGACAATTTGACAATTTATCCCCATGAACATCGATTGCATGCGCTTTGTGTCGTACTATTGGTTACGCCCCTTTCCGCCCTGCTGATCTGCTCTGTTCTTACTTATTTGCCTAGACTTACACAGTATTTTTAGTATACTATAAAATACTATTTTCTAGTATTTTCCTTATACTAATAATGGTATTAATATTTTTTATTGCTTCGGAGAAAAAACCAAGAAAGTATTTAGCGCTGTTGCTTGGTTAATTTTTGTTTTCACTTAACTTTTTCCCCCCTATTTTTCAGCATCATTCTATTTTCTACTGTTCTACGCTGCTGTTTTGTTATTATTTTTTTTTCTTTCCATTTTTTTTTAGTATTTTTGCAGTATTTTTTGTGCATTTTCCATTGAAAAGCGCTCTTCACAAGCAATTAAACACACAAAAGCGTTTTGCGCGCCGCGCCGCAAGCGAAACGAAGCAGCAACAACAATGCAGGGCAATTGGTGGAACTCAGGGGGGGAGGGGGAGGGAGTACTGGATGGGAAGGGGCGGGGGTAGACGTTGTGTGGCAGCGAACAATGTGGCAAGATAAATGGATGGCCAAAGCATAAGAGCGTTGCAATATGAATAATCGTTGGGCCAGACTTTGAAGCAGGGAGCACAGGGTGTCCACAGGGTGTCTACAGGGTGTCCACAGGGTGTTAGGCGACTGAGCAGCCAAACACTTTTTGTGTGAAAAACTCGAGTCATGCTATGCGGGTGTATTTGTGTGCGTACACAGCGAGCAAAATGGTGCTAAAAGCTCCATTTAAATAATGGCAATCTTAATATAATTTTGAATAAAATTTTATATCTGGTTTAAAATAAGAATAATAAGCCTATAAAAGTATAAAGTAAGAAAAACCTTGATTTTCTTAAAAAGAAAATAAATAAGTGATAAAATATAAAATATGTAATAATAAAAAGTTTTATTTTTAATTCTATATTATTTTGTGATTTATTTATTGTCCTGTCTAATTTGTTAAATAATTTTGAAAATTAACAAATTGCAATTAATAATATATGTAATATATCGTAAATAATTAATCATAATTAAATATGAAAAAAAACAATTTTTTTTATTTAATTTTTTTTTTATAATTGTACAATTATTTGAAATACACAAAGGAAAATTGGTTTTTAATTTTAATGTTATTTTATTTTAATTTATTTAGAAGTTCACATAAACTTGAATCAAGAATTTTGACAGCATTTTCGTGCTGATTATAGTAGAAAGCTCGAAATGAATAGTTGATTTCTCGCCGTGCAGTGGGGCGGGGGGCAGGGCATCACTGTTTGCACAAGCGATTGGCCAAGGCGAAGCGAGGCGTCAGCCAAAGGAGTGGCCAAAGTACACAAGATTCACACTCAACAACACTTGACAATTTGGCCTCCCTACAACAGGCCCTAGACACACACACACACACACACACACACACACACACATACACACACACACACGCATACATACAGTCACAACATATTCTCAAGTTGCTTGGCGTTGGCCAAGTTGTCGACGTCGCGTCGTTTCTCTCCGACTTTACTTGACTACACACACACAGACACATATGTATGTATGTATATATATATGCATATATATACAACACACACACACACACACACCGATACAGCCTGGACGCCATCAAGTCGCTTGTGTATCCAAAGTGCTACAAGCAAGACTCTCCTGCTATATATACATATATACACCGATATAAATATATAATATATGATATACATATATAAGAAAATAACAGACGTAAAACTCAAGGTATAAAGCTTAAAAATTGAAAAAAACAAATTCGGAAAAACAGCCATGTAATACTTAAGAACTTCCAAGTTTTTCAACAACAATTAAGAGCCTACAAATCTCGCCAATATTTGCTCAAAATTTTTCTTTTTACAAGTTCTATTTAATTATTTTCAGTTCAATTTTGATGTCTAGATTATTTATTTAATTTTTTTTTATAACAAATAATTTAATTTATTTATTTTGTTTTTTTTTTTTCATATTTTATTTAAATATTTAAATTTAATGCAATTTTATTTTATTACAATAAATATGCTTTAACTTCTCAAAAACAATTTTAATTTTAAATTTATCAAATTAAATTTTGAGTACATTTAAATTTACATTTAAGACAAAAAAAAATTCACAAATTAAAGTATATTTGTAATGAATTACAATATTTACAATATTTTATTTATTATTTTAAATTATGTTTAATTGTATTTATTTTAATATTCAGGAAAACCTATAGAAACAAATTTACAACTTATGCGAACCTGGTAATTTGCCAAATAAAAACAATAAGTTTTGAGTTAATTATGGAACATTTTACAGTGGCAACAAGTCTAAACTGAACTTAATTTAAACAATTAGATTCAGCAAACATTTGGCCTTAGTTTCAAATTTGTCTATTGCACTGATTAAATTGTGTTCCGTTGGAATTTCTAAGGTTTAGCAAATAGCACTTGAAGCCCGCTCTCAGTTATGACTCATTTATTGCAGTTACAAGTTTTAGCTAAAAACTTTTACAGAACTATACGAAATTTGCTTTTATTCGAAATTTTAATTGCGAAGCTCCAAAAGTGCATTAAGGGGTATAATAAGTTTGCATAGAACATAAGTTATACAGCCACGAATTTGGCATTATTTCGAAATTAGTTTATATCGAGTTTAAATTTTCAGATCCCTGGAACTATGCGATATAGAGAGTTAAAAACGATTAAAATTATTAAATTATGGTTTGTAAAGTAAAAGTTATTTACCAGGCCTGATTTCTAGAGACTTTCAGAGCTAAATAAAATTAATTTAGCGTTAATCTAATAAATTATTTTATGTATATATATCTACTCAGCATTTACATTATTAGTTTTGGAATAAGTGTACCTAAATAGATCTATTGTACCCCACTCTGAACTCCGTTTGTCGAATATCTCGTATATGATTGAATAAGTATTTTTTTTGGCGACGCTAGCTTTAAATTTTCAGATCTCTGGAACTAAGCGATATAGATTATTAAAAACCATTATAATTATTAAATTATGGTTTATAAAGTAAAAGTTATTTATCAGGCCTGAATTCAAGAGACTTTTAGAACGAAATAAATTTAATTTGGCGTTCATCTAATAATTTATCTCTGTATATATAACTAAAGATATCTCTTGTACCTGCTTCTGAACTATAGTACATCCGTTAATTCAACGTCTTGTACGAACTCGAGTATGTACTTTTAGAGGGACGATAGCTTTAAATTTTCGGATCCCTGGAACTACGTGAAGCAGACTTATGAAATTTGAACTGTGGCCTGTTGTGGCTTAAAGCTAAGGGAATTTATTGCAGAAGCGGCAAAGGTAAGCAGACTGCAGTCTTAAGCACCTATTGAGTGAGATAATTCTGCCACAAATTCCCCTGCACACTCGACTGGAGCACTCTCCGTTGATGGACGTTGTTGGTGGACGCCTTAAAACTGCAGCACATAAAAAACTCATCAGCAACTGCTGCAACTGGCAGCAAAGCTGGCCAAGAGAAGGGGCAGAGAAGGGGCAGAGAAGGGAAGGGGAGAGGGAAAGGCAAAGCGTAAATGAAAACATGACACCTGAGCTACAACTTTTGATACGCTTAAAAGCAAAAAAGTTTGCATTTATTATGCAATGCAAAACAAAATAATAATAAAGATACATAAAACAAGGCTGAGTAGAATAACAAGGCCACAGCTGGAGAGGGGGGAAGAGGGAAAGCTGAAGATAAAGACACTTGGAATAAAGCTCAGTATTCCATTTTATTTGATTTTATTTTTCCAAGTTTCTGATACTAACAAAGCTGCTTGAAAGCAGGCAAAAGTTGTATTAGAAAATGCATAAAGCAGCACAATTTTTAAATGCATCAACAACTTTATTCAGCTCTGAAAGTAAAAATTATCCGAGAGTCAATTTCTTAAGAACAAAACTGCTCTTCAAAGGGGAAATAATTCTCCCAAGTACGCTCTTCTCTGATTAAAATCTTTGTAGGATTGTGCTAAACATAGGCTAAACTCTACATAACTAAACTCACAATTCTCTAACAAATTTTATCAAACAAAAGATTCTTATTCTCAACATAATTAAATTAAAACAAATAAGAATTAAATAAGCTTAAACTATATCTGTTTTTACCTTGTGTGTGTTAAAAAAAAACCTTTCATAATTTCTTTATATTTTTTTCAAGAAAAATTGTGATTTAAAAACAATTTACTTTAAGCAAAATATTATATGCAAGAATTGTTCTATTTTTTCCGAAGAAAATTGGACTTGAAGTAAAAAGTATTGTACTTCATGTAAGATAGTAAAAAATTTATATTTTCTGAAAGGAATTTATGCCAAAAATAAAAAATATTTCTCTTAAAGTTAGCACCAAAAAAATGCTACAAAAGAAATAACTATGAAAATGTTGCAATGAAACTTAAGATTAGGCTAACAAGTTTTTTACTTAAAGTATAAAAAAAGATCTTACAAAATGGAAACTTTTTCTTACTAAAAGAAATTTTGATTAAACTGAAAACTAGACTTCTTAAAGTAGACCAAAATCTTATATTTTAAAATTAAATTTAAATAATTTTAATTTTAATTGTATTATTTTAATTTTAATTTGTAATTTAATTTCTCTCGGAAATACAATAAATAATAAATAAATCTAACAGAATGTAAACTCTGTACTACTGAAAGATCTATTAAAAAGAAAACTCTCTCTCATACTTAAAATAATTTTAATTTAACTGAAAACTAATCTTAAGACAAAAATAAATTAAATAACTTTCAATTTTAAGCAGCTGTATTTCTTAGAGTGTATACCAAAAATACAAGCGAGAGAGAAATAGAGAGGCAGGAAGTGCGAGTGAGACAGCGAGTAAGACTAATGCTGTAAGTATGTATGTAGGTGCCATAAAAAATGAAGAAAAACGGCGCCAGCCTGACGCAATGAAAAACTCTTGAAGCGCTTTTAACACACACACACACACACACACACACACACACACACACACTCTAGGGGCTACGGGAGGTACGGGGAGGAGCACAGTGGCGCCCTCTGCGGGTCAACAGTCGCAGTTCACTTGATGCCGAGGTGCGATTGTAAACAAAAAATCAAAATCGCCAAGCTCCGAAACCAGAACTTTGCGTGTTTTTCGACCAACAATGGATCATCAAACTGTGTTAGCCACAAGGGGGCGGGGCAAGGGCGGGGGCGGCAGCGGGTGTAGTGCACAAAAAGGGGGTCAAAAGGGGGGCAATCAGCGTAATGAGTGACCGACAGGACGCGCCAGCGGGCACATCAAATGAAATCGAGCATGCCATAAGACCTGAGATAGAGAGAGAGAGAGAGAGAGCGCGCGAATGTCAAAGAGCTGGGCATTAATGTAAATACAGTACAGCGGATAGAGGGTATGCCCGACCAGCCAGGTGCCCTCTAAAACTAAATAGTATTATGCGGTAGGGCTACCGATTAGATTTTCAAATATTTTCCAATATTGCTTCCTCAATAACTTTTGTTTTTCCCAACTGATTTCGATGCGCTTTTCAGGATAGATGGGTATATTGGTAAAGAAAACTCTTTCTGAATAAGAAAGCTTTATGTTTAATATTTAGTTCGTTATTCGGTTTTTATCGATTAGGGCGTAAATGCCCCATCGCAATGCAACATTTGAAATATAAAGGTAGACTCAATGGACTAGGTTCAAAGTTTTGATGAAGTATATGTACTTAGTTCTTAAATCTGTTTTGAAACATTTTATGGCTATAGGGTATAATTACAGGGTATAACTGAAGTTGGGCGAAAGCAAATGGAAGCAAAATGTTGCACAAGTTGCAAACAAAAGCATAAAAGAAAGCAAAAGAAATCAAATGAAAGCAAAGAAAATAAAAGCGCTGAAATGAATAGAATATGGCATGAAGAAGAAGAAGAAGAAGAAGCTGTGCAGGAGAAAAAGAAGAAGCAGAAGAAGAAGATGAAGCTGTAGGGTGAAAAAAGAAAGAAAAACACTTATAAATAAAAACATGCTCATTAATGTAAAAGTCAGACGCAATAAGAAAGCTCCAACTGCTCCCAAGACAGAACGAGAGAGACAGAGACAGGGAGAGGGAGAGTGAGTGAGCAAGACAGCAAGACTCTCTGCTGTCTCGCTCTGTACCAGGCAGACACAATGCGAAGACACTCGCCTTGGACTGCTCGCACTTAGCAATTGAAATTGAAATTCGTTTCTTACTTATAGATTTTTTTGTGCTCTGTGACAACATTTGGCCCCCGTCCCCCTCCCTGACCATTATGATATTGTATTGAGAGTGCCAAGTGATGCTGCTTGAACAAAACCCCCAACCCCAACCCCCAACCCTCAACCCTCGAATCCCCTACCCAACCAAAAGTCAAGTTCGATGAGTCAGCAAAACTGTTTTCACAGTCATTTGTGCCTCGTTTACCTCGTAGTAAAGCTCATTTTTCTATGATGTGAGCTTTGAGCTGGGCTTGAAATGAGGCAAAAGCTTTTACAACTGTCCAAAGTGTTGAAAGCTGCTTAAAGCTTAAAATAAAACACTTTTTGGTTAAGCAAACAAGTCAAAGCTTGACAGAAAGTATTATTTGCTGCAGTGGGAAGCTTTAAATGCTAGCCAAGACGAGCTTTAAACCATTAAAAAATGTGTACTTCATAAAAGCTTTGCTTAGCGCTCAACTGAATTAGATAAAGAGCTTAAAGCTGGAGTCTGCTTTTGAACAGATATGCTACAATATATCATTTAGAATCTTATCCCATTTTACAACATATAGGACCTAATATTAACTCTATCTTCCCAAATAATGCGACTTTTTCACTGACTACAAATCTATACTTAATGTGATTTAAAGCTCTTAATTCAGCACTTTTTATTAAACCTTGAAAGAGTAGTAACATTTTTAAAAAAGCTCTAATCCACCTGCTTAATCAGCTATGAAGCTTTGAGCTCAACTTCATATTAAGGTTTTTGAGCTCAGCATTTTCAAGCAACTTTAAGCTATTATATAAACTATATCTTACAACAAATACAATTAAACAAATAAAAATTGCTTAAATATTTTAAAAGCTTCTTTGGTTGATAAAAGCTAAATTATCCAATTGAATACTCAAATATTGTTTTGTTCTTCTAATCCAATTTTTTTTTTTTTTGATAGTGAGCTTTAAAGCTGCCCAAAGCTGTTGTGCAAAGAACTTTAAGCTGCCGCAAGTTTCCCAAGTTGTTGGGAAATTTGCATAGCAATTAAGACGCAAGTCTGGAGCTGAAGTTGTGGAAATAAATGCGAAAGCAAAATACAAACAAATAGCGTGAAAATGCGTCAAATTGTTAGACGAGAAATTGTTGTATACATTATGCAGACATTTTTGCGGAAGGAGAGGAAGCGGAACAGGAGAAACAGGAGGAGCAGGAGGAGATTTCTGCTCGGAGGATGCACAACTTTTGTAGCCAAATCATTTGAGTAATGTCAAGAACTGCGAAAGTATAAGTAGAAGCACAAGTCTAAGAATAAGAATAAGAACAAGAACAAGAATTTTATTTGCCAGCAAAGGGAGAGCGCCGAAGCAGCGCAGGAGAGTGCACCTGACATTGTCAGACGACTTGAGTGCTACGCCTCTCTCTCTCCCCCTCTCTCTCTCCCACTCTCCCTCTCTCCCTCTCTCTATCTGTTGCTAAAATGAAGATGCTGCAGTTGACTTGACAGCTTTTTAAGCGCTCCATAAAGTGCCTGAAGGAGCGGCCGACGCACTTGAGCACAAAATCAATATATGAACGCAGCTTTCGGGCTTAGAAAGTGCCCAGAAAGTTACCCTAAGGCCATACCTTGCTCTCTCCATTTATCTCTCTCTCTCTCTCTCTTGCTCCATTTGTTTCTCTCTCTATCTCGCTGTCTAAATTTGTTGTTTCCTGCGCCGCGCTGTGCTTATAAATTAAATTCGTAATTGATTCCTGAATCCGCAATCCTGCAAATGGGATTACAACACGTTTGGAAATCAGCAAAAACCCAACCACTTCACCCATCCACCCATCCACCCTCACTCCCCTCTCTCCCCTTTCTCCCCTCTTTTACCAATACCTCCCACACACAGCAACCACCAACAGCAACAACAATTACAACAATAATAATAACAACAACAATTGTTGGAAATTTGTATTCGCTGTAAATGAAACTGCTGAAGTTGTGTCCCCTGCACTCGAAAAAATACTTTTAAAATAAAATATTAAAATTAATAAAATTTTTTATTACACCTCAATTGTTTAATTATCGTAAATTTACTTCAAAGTATACATATTCTTGAGCAGGACGACAAGCCGAGTCGACATAGCCATGTCCGTCCGTCCGTCCGTCTGTCCGTCTGTATGAACGCCTAGATCTGAGCAACTATAAGAGCTAGAGACACTAGATTTGGGATATAGGTTCTGCTATTCAGTAAGCGGATCAAGTTTATTGTAGATTTTGGATACTTCCCCTCCTTTCCCCGCAAATCGCAAAAAGCTACTGCAGCCACAGTTTAAAAGCTATAGACTTGTAATTTGGCATGCTTTTAGCTTAAAGCATTTTCTATCTAATATGCCCAGTCCATATATTTTTCTTGTATACCCTGTACCCATTGAAAAATGGGTAAAGCTGGGCAACCTTGTTTTTTTAATAACTTTGTTGTTTTTAGAATTTTTTATATAATGTTTTGTTATTTGCTTGCATATATAAATAAACTCTTGATAGGGGTTGTTATTATATTTATATTTTAAATATATCATTTGATTTAAACACGTTCACTTTGAAAATAAATTGTTAATTAATTTTGTTGTATTCTGATAGATTTTTTTTTTTTTTTTTTAATGTATTTTAATAAGTATAGAATCAGTACAGCAATAGAATGTACTATAACAACACATGTATGTATATGAAATGTAGCCAAACCCCATATCACAAAGCATGAGGACTTAATTGTTATAGATTAACCAAGATTCTGATAGATTGTTTCTTAAATGTTTCTTCTATATTTTTGTATTATTTTAAATATTATTTGACTTATATATTTTGCCATATTTGTTATGTTTTTTTCGATTTCATGTTATAGGAATAGTTATTTCTATGCATTTTCTCCGAGTGTGCCTCTCTCCTTTCTGCTTTCCCCTCTCCTCTCTCCAGCCTTCAGAGCGTCAGCTGGCGCGCGTTAGTCAGTCAATAGATAGCTGTATAGATAGCAACAACAATAACTTTCCTCTCTCTGTCTACAGATATATATATATATTTTAGTTAAGTGTGTGCGACGTCTATGCTTTACTGCGCTTCCTTCTACTCCCACTTCAATTCCCTTTCGTCAATGGTTCTTTCTATGCCCCTTTTCAACCCCCGTTTAAAAGCATCCATCCAACGGGCAATTCCATTCTTCCGCCGGTAATAACAACAACAACAACAACAACAACAACAATGGAACTCGAAAAACACTCTGCATTTTATAGTAAGGACTCGAAGACTTCACTCACAACTTCTCCATTTCTCCATTTCTCCGCTCCCTCTCTCTCCCTCTCCCTTTCTCTCTCTTTGGTCAGACAAACGCTTAACACAGCTTACAATAATTTCAATGCCAATCTGGGTTCACCCTCGGTTTATGTATCCATTGCCAAATGCTGCTCAGAGCCCCGTTTAAATCGTAATAAGTCATGGCATTTTTAATGCCTGCAACAGTTCAAGCTTCATATGAGCGAGAGAAAAGTGAGACAGAGACAAAGATTAACAGAGAGAAAGAGAGAAAGAACAGGGAACCGCAGAGCTTAACTATAACTCGCAGCAAAACAATTTTGGAGCAGTTGGCGCCCAACGTGTGCCAGTTTTATAGCTTCAAAAAATCTGCTCGTTAGTCAGAGAAAAGCTTGTCATCATATTCCGACTATTTCTAGTCAAAAACAGCAGTTTTGCTAAAAGTTCTAGCCCAATCTAAGCTTTTAAGCAATTGGCGCCCAACGTGCACAGCTGCATAACTCCATTGGTTTTATTTTAATGCAAAGAGAGTATCGAAACCTTATACAATTAAACTACAGTTTTTAAAAGCGTCTAGCCACCGATTGAGAGCATTTAGAGTAAGTGGTGCCCAACGTGGTAATCCATAAATTCCTTCTTGAGCCAAATCAAGTCCTGATACATTAATTTCCTCTTGAGTCAAGTCATGTCATTCGGCTCTAACTATTATTTGCAATCACAATTGAATGTTGCCAGCTGTAGCTTAAGATTATTTAACACAAAATGGCGCCCAAAGTGGGGCAGCCTAATAGATGCAATAATCCCCCAAAGAGCTAGTCTTAATGAGCGTATAAACCAATATATAAATCTAAAGAGAGCGGTTTAAATCGAAACTTGCAAAATCCCAAAATCAAATTGAAATTAGACTTTATAGAAAAAACAGAAACTCTACAAATGCCGGCTATAAAGTGCCATAAAAGCAAAGCAGAAGGTACATAAAACTTAAATGAAAAACAACAACAACGCATTTGCCAATTGACTAAATAAAAGTGATAAAACTCAGCTTTGGCTAAATTAAAAGTTTACGCTTTATAGCCAAAAGCTACAGAGTAAAAATTCCGTTTTAATTGAAGTTTCATTTAGGTTTATTTGGCCTATTTGGCAAAGGTAAATGGCAACTTTATGGAGTCGGACATTTGTTGCTCTCTCTCTCTCTCTCTCGATTTTATTTATTCTTATTTATTTAGTTAATTATTTATTTGTACTCGATGTGATTAGAAATTAGATCCTGAGATATTGAACTATATTCGGAAGAGAAATGAGCAAAAATGATTTCTTTGGCTCAATCAAGTTGTTGACACTTTGTTTTATTTAGGTTCTGAATGCGAGTGTGTCTGTCTGTGTGTGTGTGTGTGTATCTGTGTGTGTGTGTGTCTCACATGTCCAGTAAAGTCATCGATGTGAAGTGCCCCGGGCACTGTAAACCGGCTCGAAGCGAGCATATTATGTTTTCCACAGCTGTCAAATTTGATTTGACAAATGTAAATGATACATGCAGTCAGACGGCAAATGCGCGAAAGAGATAGTAAAACAGAGAGAGAGAGAGAGAGAGAGAGAGAGAGATGGAAAGAGAGGGAGAGAATGGGAAGTAGGGCGACTAGAAAAAGTCAATGTACTAATGAGAGTTGGCATAAAAAGCAGCTTAACAAAAAATGCCCCTGCTTTTTTTATAATTTCAATTTAATTTCGAAAGGCGTGAAAATCCATTATGATAATATCATAAACAAGAAATTAACACTTTTGGATTTCATAAAAAAATAAAAAATAAATATACAGAAAGTTGAGGTTTTTACAGCCCAGCCATGAGTTGAATTAAAATGGCAGATGGGAATAAGGTAATAAACTCAGTTAAATATATAGATATTATTATATAGCTATTATTAGTGAACTTTCTTCCAAGAAAAGTAAAAACCGAGTTCTAATAAAAAGAGAAAAATAAATTTTATTGCGATTTTCTGCAAATAGTTGAATCATATTAGTGGACAATATAGAATAATTCGACAAGAATGTCTATAAAATATGAATATTTCGGCTTTATTTCGACTTTATATTTTTTCCAAATTCCTAAATTATATTGTTTATAAATTTATTTATTTAGAGTAATTAAATTAAAATAATGTATATATAGATTCTAATCTAAAACTCACAAGTTTTGCGTTTGATTAAAGCAAACAAAAACAGTAGAAACCTCGATAATATCCTATTAAGAAGCAGCATTAATAAACAGTAATAATTTTGGAGCAACAGAATAAAACTATTAGATAAGCGAGATTAAAAAAAATAATACCATTTAAAGAATTTAAATTAAAGATACCTGCCTGCTATATATTATATAAGATACATTACAAAATTTCAATAATAGTTTTGAAATTATTTTATTTGATAAACTTTTGTACGACTTTTAAGTAAACCTAAATTTGTTGAATTTGTTTTATTTTATTTTTATTTATTTTTTTTATTTTTAATTAAATTTTTTTAATTTTTTTTTAAATATTATTTTTCCATATTATTCTAAAATAATAGACAAGAGTTAGGCGTATTACCAAGAAGTTGTTATCAAGAATGCGAAGAATTTGTAACTAACTTTGTTTTCAGCAAAAAATACATGAAAAATTTTAAGAATAAATATAAATACATAAGAAATGCAACAGTTTATTTTTAATATTTGATTTAGCATCCAATATCAGTGGAAATTCTATTTCACAATTAGCTGGAAATCAATAATATTTTAAATATAGAAAACAATATTACTTGGAAATCCAACAATTTGCAGCTTAAGTGCGTATTTCCGATTAAAAAAATCATTTGAAGCGAAGTTCTTAATCAGTTCTTAATCGACAAGAAAAAGCTGGGAAACTATTTTAAAAATAGATATCTTTGGAAGCATAATAATATCAAAATTATTCTAGAGAAATGCAACAACTCAGCGCAAATTAAATATTATATGGAAAATTTTAGGCAAAGATGCTTTTTCACAGATCCACAAATCCAATTAAAATTCATTCAACATTTTTTATATATTGCGCTGAGAAAATGGAAAATTCCTAGAACATAATTCTGGAGATATACAATATTACAATATAGTTTAAATTCAAAAATTCTGCTTGCCAAAATAGAGAAAGAAAAATAAATATATGCTGCCATTTTCGGCATGTAGGTAGATAAATAACGTATGCAGATCAAGTTTATTTCAAATCTTGGATGCCACGCCCCTGCCGCCTACAATGAATGAAATAAAATGCATTCGCCTATTTAAGAGACACTAAGCTTTTTACATAAATTCTGTTTGCAGTATTTGGTAGGTTTATATCATCAGCAGAAGTGGCATTTTTCAAATTTTGGATGTCACGCCTCTTTTACGCCCTATTGAATATAGAAGGTTGTTGTTCAGAATATATACTCTATTGTGTCATCTTTAACTATCCTGAAAAGCTCATTGAAATCGGTTGATAAACACAGGAGATATTAACGAAACAATAATGCAGAACCATGGCTGAATTTTATAGAATTATATTTTAAATTCAGGGTACAGGGTATTCTGCCCCGTCCAAAGTTTTTTCTAATTAAATTGGCAGCTTGTTAATGTGCTGGTTAATCTCGTTGTATACCCTAGACTGCGCGCGCTTAAGGGGCATATCAGTGCGTTGCGTTCGTTATCCGATTCGACGTTTGCCGCTGCCAAAACAACGAGTATTTTGCCTGTTAAATACCCTGTGATTTTTACTTGTTTTTCCTTGGGGAAGTTCAAATATTGAATGCAATTCGCTTGTTTATTTATGTGTGTAAATTTGTATGCATTTATCGCATGGTTTTCAACACTGTTTCGAGCACTGGACAACACTGTAAACAGTTTCGTTTCAAATCCACAAAAAAAGCCGTAAAAAAATAGCAGACGCCAACGCGACGCGACGCGACGCAACGGCAAAGATAAAGATAAAGATGAAGATAAAGCTGAAGCTGTAGATGAAGTCGAGAATACGTGAACTGCGTGGCAACGTGTGAACGTAAATACGTGAATTACGAGTTACGTATAACCGCGAACTGCGAGTTACGATAAAGCGTCGGCGGCGTCTCTGGCTGTCTCTTCAGGCAGGCCGAAACGGAACGTATGACCAGGCCAAGTCCAACCGAAGTCGACTGAGGCGGCGACGGCAGCAGCGACGCCGACGCCGATGCCGACGCCGATGCCGACGTCAACGTTGGCGACAAAAATCAGCACAGCATACAAGCAGCAGGCAGAGAGAGAGAGAGCGCGAGAGCGAGAGAGAGAGAGAGAGAGCGGCAACAAAGTTGCCACTGGCAGGCGTTGACGTTGACGCCGACGTCAACGCCGACGCTGACGTTGACGCCGACGCTCAAGCAAAAGCTTAGCTGCGCTTAGCTTAGTTTTGTTTTTGTTTCTGCTGTCGGCGACAAGCATTTTGACACCGTTTCTACAGCTCTTCTCTCCTCTCTCTTCTCTTCTCTCTCTCTTCGCATTTCACCGCTCTCTGCTGCACAAAATGGCCGCTGCAGCTGCCAGCAACAACAGCAAGCATATTAAACAAATAACAGTAATAATAATAATAATAATAATGATAATAATAAACATTTCACACACACACAGGCGCACGCACACAGACGCAGAGCGCCGCAGCTGAGCGCTGCGCTGTTGCGTCGCCTGCCGTCGTGCAGCGGCGAATGAATCGCCTGCGTAGCGGACGCGTCGCGCGAGGCCAGCGACGAACTCACCACGGCAGCGGCAGAGGCGCCGGCAGCGCAGCCGGCAGGCAGGCTGCGTTATTTGCGCAGTTAATTAGGCGGCGACAGCAGACGCTTGTGTGTGCGTGTGTGTGCGTGTGTGCGTGTGTGGGGAGAGCGTAGGCCGTGAGAGTGAAGGCTGATTGAGTGAGAGAGCGTGAGTGAGAGTGTGTGTGCGTGTGTGTGTGTGTGTGTGTGTGTGAGTGAAACTCAAGCTGAAGAAGCGCGTGGAGTGGATAAAGAATATTTCTTTTAATTTATTTAATTTAATTTTTTAATTAAATTAAATTTAATGTAATGAATTTAATTCAATTAAATTTAATGAATTTAATTATTTAATTTAATTCAATTTAATTTTATGAATTTAATTATTAAATTTAATATAATAAATTTCATTTAATTTAATGGATTTAATTTATGAAACACATTTATTTAAATATTATTTGTTTTATTTATAACTTCTATGTCGCGTATTAATTTATCTATTTATCTATTATTTATATATTTTTTTTAATTATTCTACTTATATTTTGTATTGTATTTAATACATTTTTATTTTAGATTATTTTATTTGATATTATTTATTTGATTTGCTGTGTTGTGTTCAATCTATTTATTTTATTGATTTCATCAGTTTTATTTCGTTGTTTATATTTATTCAATGTTTTTTATATTATTATTTATATGATTTATTGAAGGTGTGTTATTTATGTATATTACGTGATTAAATAATTTTATTTTGTGGATTTTTATTTTATGTATCCGTTAGTTTTTATGAAATTTATTTATTGTCTTATTTATAAATTGCATTTAATTAAATTTATTAGTTCAATCTTATTATACAAATTTTTATTATTTGCTTTTGTTCAATCACTTTTGTTTATTTATTTTATTATTTTATTTATTATTTTTATTATTTTATTTAATATTTTTATTATTTTATATTACTTTTATATTTTTTATGTTTTATTTAATGTATTTCAAGCATTTTAATTATTTAATGTGGGCTATAAATATTTTGCTTTTGTTTATTTTTATTTCATGCATTTTTTGCATTCTATTATTTTATTTGTATTTTAAGGTTGATTTATTTGTGCTGTGTATTTTATTTATATTACGTATTTTACCAAGAAAATTAATTTTTTTTTAATTTATTTTTTGTTATATTTCCATGCATTTGATTTATTTCAAGTATTGAGTACTTGAAGCACTTGATGCGTTTTATTTGTATTCATTCGTTTATTCATTTACTCGTTGCCGCGATGCTTTGAGTGCACTGTGAGTGCGTGTCCTTCCCGAAGAGCGAGACAGCAATAGGGATTTGTCTGGATGTCCATAATGATGTTATGTCGGCCACTGAAACCGAAACTGAAACTCAAACTCAAACCGAAACTGGAGCAAAACAATCAGCCAGAGCTCACGCATACACTGAAGGCTTTAATAGCGCTTGTCTAGCGGTAACTACACTCAGAAAAATAACGAAAACGAATAATTTTAATTAAACTACTTTTAGTTCTGCAATTCAATTATAAATCGCCATAGAATCTGTAAGGAGTAAAGAACTTTGCTTTTGCATAAGGAATTTTCGCCAAAACTCTTAATTTTTTCTTTCAGTGTATGTTTTTTATAGCAATCACAAAGTCTACTTAGAGTTAAAGCTCGAAAGTATGAACCATAAACATGCAGAGTTCACTGTATAGAGATAAGATTGTCCTGCTTTTCCTGTTTTAGAAAAACCCCTATATTATAAAGAAATAAAAATAGAATATATTTAAACTTGATTGAAGATTTCGGTTTTCCTTAAGAATTTTCCAAATATTCCTTGCCCTATCTCAAATTTAATAAAACTATTCAGTTGTATTTAAAAATTGTCCACTTAAATATTTTATACAGTTTAAGAAAAAACTCTTATATCATATAAAACATACAATAGCTTAAGTCCATTTAAATCTTAAATAAATAAATTTAATTTCACTTTAGTTTATAATTCATATTTAAATTTAATAACTTAATATGATTATATTCAAATATTTAATATGCTTAATAATTATTTATTACATAAATAGTTAATATTTTTAAATATATCAATTATCATATTTATTTCATATTGTTTTAATATAAAACTTTTGAGTGCTTAAAAGTTTCAGAAATGTGCTCGCTAAATTCTTCCCAAACCTCTATTGATATAGAATTATATTTATAAAAAACTTTTAAAATTGTTCTCAATAGTTTTTTTTATTTCTGTCTAAAATAAAGAAAAATTCCCAAGTTTAGTTGAGCTTTAATTAAGTTTTTCAACTTTGTAATAATGTTGTTTAAGCGCTGTATTTAAAATAAAATAAATATTATTTGTTACGAGTTAGTTCTATAGATTGAAGAAACTGATAGTAAAAGGATGCAAAAAGGAAAATAGAGAGATAAATAAACAAAAAATAGCAATATTAAAAAAAAAAAAAACAAATTTCCCTTCGCTTGCCGCAGTTCAACAACTTTTCTAGCAAACGCTCTTCAAAAGCAGCCAGATCTGGCGGGAAAAAGCGAGTGCACGTGAAGGGAGCAGGGGCAGGGGGCGGGGTCTGCGTGAAATGCTTTTGTGAATGCCTTATCACACTTGCCGCTGCCTCCGTCGACTCGAAGCGCCAAAACGTAATGAATAAAATATGCAATAAGCATAAAATACCAGAAATATGCAAATTCGTTCAAACGGCGTCGCTGCTGACGTCGCTGCCGCTGCCGCAGTCGACGGCGAGTCGGCGAGTCGGCGTTTGCGTGCGAGCGAGACAACAGCTGAGCAACGCCCACAGCAGCGACGACCATTTTAGTTTGCGGCCCGGCCCTTGGCATGGGGCAGAGCGAGAGCGCGCGCTGCACGGCGCCGACGCAGCGAGAGAGCGCGCGCAGCAGGCGTTGCTCTTCGCACAGCGCGCTCGCTCGCTCTCCCGCTCGCCGCGTGTGTGAGAGTGGGAGCGCAGCTGCCTCTGCCTGTGTGCGTGTGTGTGTGAGAGAGTGTGTTGTGTTTGCCGCGCTGCTGCTGTGGTGAGTTTCTTGTTGTTGGCGTTGATTTTGTCAACTGCTCGACAAGCAGCAGCAGCAACAACAACAACAACAACAACAATGCGCACGATCGCTTGGTGGGCGGAGTTAAAAGCGCTGTGCAAGCGAGAGAGCGAGAGAAAGAGAGAGAGAGAGAGGGAGAGCGGCTGTACGTTGCGTCCGACTGAGACTGTTCTTTGCTACACGCCTTTTTGGGCGCGAAATTTCACGCGTTTCAATTGCGTTTGCAAATAGTTATGAAAAAGTTGAAGCGTTCTTTAAGTTTGTCAAACAACTCTCACTGCGGTGGACTTTACAGGGTATATGCGCTGCGAGAAGCCCTCTTGCTGTGAATGCAACAGCTGCAATAAAACGCACATTCTAGCAAGTATTTTGCAATTAAAACAAACAATAAATAAATAATATATAATAATTAAAAAAAAAATTAAAAAAAATATCAACATAAATAGAAATACATAAATAAATATAATTACTTTTTAAATACGTATTAATTAAATACGATAAATAGAAAAAAAAATAATATTATTAACAGATAAATTCAATAAATCATATATTTAATATTAATTTACTACACTTGGAAAATAGAAAATGGGGCCTTTCTAAGAATTGAAGTTTAAATTAATTAAATTAAATTAAATTAATGCTTTTTTGCACTAGAATTTAAATTTAATTAGAGCATTTCGTTTTAAATTAATAAATAAAGAGAGATTTCAAATATTCAATTCAACTCTATCCTTATATGCTGTATTTAATTAAATATTTAAAATTATGGTTAAGACTATTAAGTAAGAATATCCCACATAAAAATATTAATTCATATTTATGAGACAAGTGTGCAAATTATTTTGCTTTAATTTTGTGTTGAAATATTGCTTATATTTATTATTCATATACAATATTTTATTTAATAAATATATAATTTGTTTTAATTATTTTTATAGTACAAAATAATTTAAGTATTAAATATCTTCTATAAAAAGTTTTCGAATTTCATTTGACGATATACATTAATATAACTTGTATTAAAAGAATACTGGGAATTTATTGAACATTTATATAAATTATAATAATAAAATACTGGGAATTTATTGAACTATATTGATGTAGAACTTATGTCATGCCTCTCTCCCTCTCTCTTTCTCTCTTTCTCTCTCTCTCTCTCTCTCTCTCTCTTTCCCATTATATTTCTCTGCTTCTAAAGAGAGTTTTCAAATTTAATTTGACGATATAAATGAATATAACTTGTATTGATTAAATACTGGGAATTTAAGTGAAATCTGTTGATGTATGATTTACTTATTTCATCCCTCTCTCCCTCTCTCTCTTTCTCTCTCTCTCCTCTCTCTCTCTCTCTCTCTCTCTCTCTCTCTTTCCCTTTATATAGCCCTGCTTCTAAAAACAGTTTTTTAAATTTCATTTGACAATATAAATAAATAAAACTTATATTGAAACAAAATACTGGGAATTTTAGTGAACTGTATTGATGTAGGATTCACTCATTTCATCCCTCTCTCTCTATTTCTCTCCCTCTCTCACTTCCTCTCTCTTTCTCCTCTCCCTCTGCTGTTGCAATCCATTGTGTTGCATGCTGCTTGTGGCGAGGATCCGCTGAGGCAGGGAAGGATCTCAGGTCATATAGGGGCACATTGAGAGTGCCACAAAATGGCGGCAAGGCGGCGGCAGCTGCAGCAGGAAAGCGGCCAAAGCAACAAGCAGAAAATTAACTGTAAAATGCGCCACAATATGCAATTGTTGATAATGAGGCATGTGGCGCGCATTTCCTACGTGCCACCACAAGAACCAACAAATTCACAAAAAAAAAAAACAAAAATACAAAAATTAAAAAAAAAAATCATTAAAAATAAGCGAAAACCAAAAAAAGCAAAGGCAACTCTGGCGCCTGCGCTGCCTTCGGTTAATTAGTGTGGAGTCTGTGGCAAGATTCTACACTTGCCACAGCGAGAGCGTAGAGAGAGGAAGAGGGAGAGGGAGAGAGGGAGGGAGGGCGATCTTTCGGCTGGAGGCGCCTTCTTGTATTTGTTAAACTTTGCATTAAATTCTGCTCTTTTTTTCACGTTGCACAGACTGAGGCGACGGCAATTAATTTGGAGGCGCAACAAGCGTTCAAAGCCGCAGAAATGAAGTGTGACGATGCGTTCTCTCTCTGCAGCATACACTGGGCGAAATTCTTGAATACTTTTACTCTACTTTTACTTTTTATTAAAATATATTTTTATGCAAATTAACAATAAATAACAATATTTAAATTGTGTTCCTATTTTTTGCTCACTGCAGCATACACTTGCCAAAATTCGGGGCAATTTCATTACATTTTATCTATTAAAAATAATAATTATTTATTATTTTTTTTGTAGGCCATTTTAAGTTAATTTTATATATTTATTTTTAATGTTATAATTTATATGGAAATTCGTTATTATTTATTATTATATAAATTGTGCTCCTATTTTTATTTTGGTCAAAATTCTGGGTAACTTTTACTTTTTGAAATATATTTTTATGCAAATTCCCTAATATCTTCTTTTTTCTTTGCATACTACACTTGTCAAAATTCCCACCAATTTCATTGTTTTTTATATACATATAAAAGATAATTATTATTTATTACTTTTAGCGTAGGGTATTTTAATTTCATTTTATATATTTATTTTTTTATGGTATGTTTTGTATGAAAATTCGTTATTTACAATATCTAAATTGTGATATAATTTTTTGCTTACTGCAGCATACACTTGTCAAAATTCTGGGCATTTTTTACTCTACTTTTACCTTTCAAAATAAATAGTTTTGTGCAATTCCCTTAATAACAATATATAAATTGTGCTTTTATTTGTATACCCTGTACCCATTAAAAAATATTTAAAACAGGGTTAATAACTTTGGCAGAATGCATGTAACAGACAGAAGAAGGCGTGGCAGATCCCACAAGGTATATATTCTTGATCATTATTTCATTCAAAACTTTGCATATTTTGTTATTATTTTATTTTATTTTATTTCATATAAACATAAGATCTTACGCTTTCCTAAGCTTTATTTTTTATTTTACTTCAAATATTATTGAGATTTAATTTAACATTTTTTTTTTTTATTTTTATATTATTTTATTTTATTTGAAATGTTTTTATTTTCTATGATATGTGCATATTTTCAGCTCTGCTAATTGTTTTAGAGCAGAGCATAGTTTAGAGATTATACCTGCTGCCCCTGCCCCTATTCCCCCCTCTCCGTCTCCCTCTCCCCCTTCCTATGTGTGCCCCTGAGGCAACATTGTGTTTTCCCACCTTGCCACATCGGCAACTGTAAACATGAATGTGTTTGGCTTTTGGCCATGTGCGTGCGTGACAATCTCTCTGTTCCTCCCTCCCTCCCTCCCTCCGTCCCTCCGTCCCTCCGTCTCCCCATGCCCCTTTTCGCTGCGGCATTTTCCAGTTGCATCATTGAAGCATGACAATAATAAAACAGCAAACACAGCTTCTGTTGGCCAACAAACACTAGAGACTACAAATTGTGGTAATTATGTTCGGCTCGGTTTGCTTCCCTCTCTCTCCCTCCCTCCCTACCTCTCTCACCCCTCTCTCTATCTCTTTCTACTTGGCCTGCAATTATGTGAAAAACAATAACAACAATTACTTGTAATAAGCAAACGTTTCATTTTCAGTTATGAATTGAAAATCGTACAATTTTATTCATTTTACAATTTCTGCTCTGCTTTTCGCCACACAAGAAAAGCGTCTCAGGTCGCAGCTGTGAATACTCTATAAAGTCTAGGATCGCTGTAGGGTGTTTGGGTTTCTTTGGCAAAAAAAAATAAGGCTATAGATCACATAAAAACAGTGCATACAACTGTCTGCTTTAAAAACTCTGATATCATCTATAGTAGTTTTTGCAGATGCTTCAAATTTTAATAAATTTTTCTTAAAATTAGATTTCTTAAAAGTCGCAAAAATAAATAAATAAATACAACTTCATTTAGCGCTTTAAATCTGAATTTTAGCTTAAAAATGTATCTTTAACTTTACATCGAATATATAATTTATAACATTTATTTTTTAATGTAACTAAAAATATTATTTACAATCAACTCAATGTTGTTTCTATAATTAGCATATTAAATTGTATTTGATTTAAAATTTGTATTCTCATATTTTAGCAATTTAAATTATCTCCATCTCATTTGTTATATTCTGTTTAATTTTTGATATTTTATTTAATAGTATTTTTAATTTAAATTTCTTTCTTAATTTTTTTTCTTAACTCTTTTATCTCATTTTGTATTCACTATTTTTTTTATTTTATTTATAATATATAAATTTTTTGTATACCAAAATAATTTCCATGGATCAATATAATAACTTTTTTTTCGTATAATTTATATTTATATATATATTATTTAATTATAAATTTATATTTTATTCTCACCTTTTACCAATTGGCATTATTTTCATTTCGATTATTTTTAGACCCTGTACTTTAAAAAAGTACAAAAGGGTCTATTAACTTAGTGCAAAGAGGAAATGTGTGTAACACCCAAAAGGAGGCGTGGCAGACCCCACAAAGTATATATATTCTTGATCAGGACGACAAGCCGAGTCGATATAGCCATGTCCGTCTGTCCGTCTGTCTGTCTGTCCGTCTGTCCGTCTGTCTGTCTGTCCGTCTGTCTGTCTGTCTGTCTGTATGAACACCTAGATCTCAGCAACTATGAGAGCTAGAGTCACCATATTCGGGATTTAGGTTCTCCTAATCAGTAAGCAGCACGAGTTTGTTTTAGATTTTGGACACCACCACCCCTTTCCCCGCAAACCGCAAAAAGCTACTGCAGCCACAGCTTTGAAGTTATTAACTTGTAATTTGGTATATAACTAGCTTATGGCATTATCTATTGATTCTGTGAATTTCGTTACGATCGGATAAGAAACAGCGAAAACATGAAAAAGACAATAAGCGTCACTGGGCAGAGGGGGGGTATGTCGCACGCACTCCCATACGTAGCTTGCCTCTATGTGTGAGTGTGTGTATGTGCAAGTGAGTGAGTGATACGTGTGTGTGTGTACATTTTAAACAAAGTACAGGGTCTCCTACTGTCGGTTACGTCCGACTGTAGCCTCCGTCCCACTGATTTTCAATAATTTAATATGTTATTTATTAACGTTTTTTGTTAGAAATATTCTCAAGCCGAATTTTAAATTTCAATTAACATATCTTTTAATAGCTTAACAATTTTTAAACAATTTAAATGTATTTAGTTATTTGAATATTTTTTATTTTCATCCTTTACCAATTGGCATAATTATTTTCATCTGTTCAATTACTGACTTATGTTCAATACTTGGACATTATTTATTCTGTATATATTTAAATGGATTTTTTTAATTCAATAAACATATTTTTGTTAATTTAATTGTATATATAATATTTAAATTTTTCTCATCGCTTGACGTTATTTCTGCCTATTCGATTATCATTTTGTAAATATTGTTGTATTTTGTATTCTTTTTTTGTGTAATTTTTCGAGTCTTGCCGTCACAGCTGACACATGCGGTGGCACAGCCCGAAAACGAGCGTAGCGTGTGTGGTGCATGCAACACGCCAGTGCAACATGCAACAAGCTGTCGCTTTTCTGCCGCTGCCCCCCTCCTCTGTTGGCTATTTTAATGTATTTTTAGTGATTATTAAACTGTCTCCGTGAGGCTTCAGAACTGCAACGAAGCGCGGAGATAATTATGAGATGTGCGCACAATTCTCCTTTTTACTCGCTTCTCTTTTGACCCAGGTCAAGCCCCTACCCCAACTCAATTTTTTTTTAAGTGTTTCTTACTTATTTAATTTTTTTTACCTATTGGGTTTTGTTCCCCAAACCCCCGGCAGCTATTTGAAGTGTAGAGCAATTTGGCAAGTGCATTTTGTCGTCTCTTCAAGGCTGCATTAGGGTGGCGCTTTATCGGCAGAGGGGAGTTGCACTGGGCCACCCTTACACTGGAAAAAATTGGCAAAAGTTTGAACGAATACAAGCATATAAAAACTTGGAATCAGAAACCAAATTTTTCTTAAAAATTAATATAAAAATTCTAGTTTTTTAAAAAACCAATATTAAAAAAATATTTTTATTGAAAGAAATTTTATTTTTTAATTTATTTTATTTATTTTTTAAGTTCGCATAAATAGAATGCACAGAAGCTTAAATAACTAACAAATTAATTAATTGAAATAAAAACTGTAAAAAATGATGCATTTGATTTTAAATTAAAATTAAATAATCAAAAAGTTATTGAGAAATAATTTTTAATTTTTAATAATTTTTTTTTATTAAAAAAGAATTGAAAAATAAGTATAATAAATAAATACAGTGAAGAAAATTGTAATATTTTATATGTAATATATAATAAACATAAAATATTTAATACGAAAAAAGAATTTTTACTTTTGTTTGAATTTTGTGCATTTTTCTCGCTGTGTAGCTGTTCGGCTATAGACGCGAAAGCGTTACTTGACCCCCTAGTACACGCCCCCTGCCGCCCAACTGCTTGGCGTGTTAGGGATCAGCTACCCCTAGGCTTACGCCAGCCTCCCTTAGCGCTGGCTGCATTTCTTCCCTGTTTTGTTGTCCCGGAGTGTCGAGTGTGTTGCTTGAGAGGCTGCTGCACTTTACGCCCGTTCCGCCCACTTCTGCTCACCTTGCGCCCCTCTCTGCGCACTTGGTCGCTCTCTCTTACGCCTCTGCTGCTTGTGCCTTTTCCTGTGCACCGTCATCGACGTGTCGTCTAATGTGCTAATAATAATTGCAGCCTCACATCCCCCTCCCATACATCCCCCCCTTCTAAAAATCCCCCTCGAATGCCATGTTAAATTTCCGACGAGTTGAGGCTTCAAGGAGTCGCGTCACCCGGAAATATTTTCCACTCGTTGCCCCTCCACGCAGCGTTATTAGCTCTCATTTAGGTAGATCCCATCACATACATATATGCATGTTTATATATATTTCTATATATGTATATATATATATATATAAGAATATTATATATAAATTTATATATATATGTAAAGCAGCTCGTTTGACATTTGGTTGGCTGCATCGGAGTTGTTGGGGTGTTTGAGCTTTGCCTTTGGCTCTTGACTACCGTCTGAACCTTTTGAGCCGTTTTTGAACCACCCAAAGTTGCCTGATTTGCTTTAATTTTTTTTTTTAACGCAAATCTTAAATTCAATTTTATACCCGAAATATCTTAAAACTAAAACAAAAATGACCAAAACGGCGGCTCTAGCTATTATAGTTGCTGAGATAGACGCGTTTATACATACGGACAGACGGACAGACAGGGCTAAATCAACTCGGCTCGTCCTCCTGATCTAGAATATATATACTTTGTGGGGTTTACCACACCGCCTTCTGCCTGTTACATACATCCTGAAAATTAATAAAACTTTCGATAATACAATAATATTAAAACTTCACAAAATTTATTGCAATATCTTTGATTGATTTCATATTTTTGAAGACATTTATTGTTTAGTAAAAATTGTTTGCAACAAAAGTTTTTCCAACTCTTCAAAAACTCTTTAAATAGGCATATTTAGATACTGTACTATATATAAAAAAGCACAAAAAGATCTATTAGGTCTATTTATACAAACCTTTAACAAATATTTCCCAAATACAATTTTTCCCAAGCAAAGTAGAAAGAAATTTCAGCTAAATAAAGTCGGGCAAGTCCGACTGCATATATAACCTGTAACCACAGCTCGCGCTGCGCGCCTTCTTCTGCCTGTAGCAATCTTCAACGAACTACTAGAACCAAATTCAGTCCATAAATTAAACAAGTCACAACAGAAATGCGACTCTTGAAAACTTATAGACTAGTTTTTATTTTTATACCTTATTCCCATTGAAATATGGGAAATACGGGGTTAATAACTTTGGATGAATGCATGTTTTTAATAACAGTTTAGGGAAAAGTAAAGGATAACAAAATGCAACAATTATGGTAATTACAAAATTGATAGACAATTTTGCAATTTATCGACGACAATAGAGCAATTTTGGACAAAGGTCTGTGGAAATGCCGTTAATTTCTCTATAGCTTTCCGTTTATGGGTTAATAACTGTAATATTTACCGTAATTAAAGCAATTGTTAGCGCCCCACCCCTCGCCGAACAATCGATGCCTATTTGTCGCCTGTGTCCGGGACTCGGGTACAGTTGTGTCCCCTACTCGCTGTCACCGCCCACCGAGGCGAGTGGGCGTGTCCGCCACAAGAGCCACAACAAAATGGCATATTCGATTCATTTGACCTTACAAAGCGCAACGGAATTGTTGCACGGAATTCCCCTTTCCCTTCCGCCTCCCCTTCTCCAGCTTTCCTCCGCCGTCTTGTTGCCTCCGCCCCGCCACGCCCCTCCCTACATGGCCCTACACAGAGCTTTAAGGCACTGAAATTGTGCAGTTTGCAGCCATAATTATTTTTACGGCACATTGCGCCTCAGTCGGGAACATGGCACATACCCCTACTCTATACACCCTACCTCCTACACCCTACCTCGTGCCCTATCCCCAGCCAAGGAATAGGGAGGAATTGCCAGCTCATGTTTTTCCTCTTGCATTATTTCAAAGGGTATGCTTGATTTGTGCATCTATTGGTAGTACTATAAAGTAGTAAAATATAATACTATATTTCAAATATAATATTAAAATATACTATTTATAGTAATAATATAAAATAAAATAAAATATAATATTAAAATATAATATTGATAATATTAATATAAAATAATATATATATAAAATACTAAAAAATGTTCGTATTGTATAAATAGCGATTTTTCAAAACTTAATTTTAAAATTTTATAAACCAATAAAATAAATGGATATAAATTGGTAAGGTAAAAAAAATATTAAATGTTCTTAGAAAAATATAATATAACATTTAATTCGTTTAAAGCTCATCTAACTTATTAAAGCACATGTAAAATATTGTAATATATTAATAAAAACACTATTTAACTTTAATGTAAATACAGAAATACAAAAAAATTTATATCTTTAATTAAAAAAATTTTTTTTTTTTAAACTACTAAATATTTAATAAATTGATCAATATTCATATGCTATAATTCATTCGTCTTTTTATCCACAATTCGGCAAATGTTCTAAGCAATATTATTAATTTCAAACTTAAGCTTTTCAAGATCATAATTACTTCCAAAAAATCCCAACTTTGTACGTCCATTATAATTATAAAATATTACTTAAAACTTTTCATAACTTTTCTTAATTTTATACAACTATTTTTTTAAGTCTTTAGCCTAAAATAATATTTAGAAATTCTACTTTTTTTTAATATTTTACAATTGTAAAGCGACGTATAGTTTGATAACTGAAAATATGAAATATGCTTTTCCCATTCAAAATAGTACTATCTAACCAAAGCCAAATTTTTGCATTTAGAAATTCATTTAAAATATTTTAAGCAAATAAATAGCCGAAAACAAATTTCAGAACTCAATAAATATGCTTGAATTAATTTTTTATAAAATATGTTTTTTGTGTGAGCACACTCGACTGGCGTACGTCCGCTGCGATTGCGTTTTGTAGGCTCTGCAATCTGAGGGCGACTTTCATAGAAAATAATAATAATAAAAATAATTATGCATATGCCACCGTACGCTCTACGAGTCTCGGGTCTCGAGTCTCGGGTCTCTCATCCTTTAACCCCCCCACCCCAGCCCCTGCTCCCTGCCCCCTACCCCCTACACCCAATGCCTGCTAATTTAGATGAGCATGCTCGACAGTAATTTGCATGCCAGTTGCAGTTGCAAGTTGCAAGTTGCAAGAGTTGATTTCCCACTCCCACTGCCATTCCCATTCCCATTCCCAGAAGCCCCCTCTTCAACTCCCACTCTGCTAGACGCCCCCTCGCTGTGCACCACTTGCTCTCTCCCGCCCCCCTTTGCCTCCGCCCCTGTGTCTCTCATTATGCCCATCTCTATCTGCTGCTCGCTTGCTCTCTATTACTGTCGCACAGCGTTGACAAAGCCGCCTGCATTGTCGTTGTTATCATCATCAGCAACAACAGCTACACTGCGAGAAATCACTTCACACTTCACCACAAACCGCATTGAGTTAGGTTTCGCCTGCAAGTTAAGCATTTTAGCTTATGCCAAATTAAGTTCTAGAAATAGTTAAAATTGTATAATTATATATGCCAGTATTTGTGAGCATACACTGAGAGAATATAAATATGTAATATGCGTGTAAATTAACCATAAAAAATAAATATATAACAAAATTATTGCTTATTTGTAGACTTTCTAAAAAATCTAGCTTAGTCACTGGGTTTTTTTGTCAGTGTATGAGCAGAGCTTTCATGCAAATATTGACTTTTTCGTTATACATATTTTATTTTTATTAATATTATTACAGTAGAATCCGGTTATAACGACGCCGCTTATAGCGTCCGTCCGGTTATTGCGACGAAAACTCGATGGTTTGGTTGGTCCCCATACAAACTTATATGAAACGGCCTCCGCTTATAACGACTCCGCTTTTAGCGACAAACCGCTTATAACGACGAGATTTTTCAATTTCAATTCAATTTTTCATTTCAATTCAACCGGATATTGCGAGGTGCCGAACAAAAAAAAAACTTTAAAGAGGAAAATTTGATTTCTTTAACAATGCTAAAAGAAGCAAACAAAATCATGGATTTTGTGTTTTTTCAATACGAAAAAGAAACAAAATCATGGATTTTGTCTTCCGGATATAACGACGTCGGTCCCTTGAAAGTCGCTATAACCGGATTCTACTGTATTAAATTTTTTGTTTTGATTAAAAAATTAATTTGTTTTATTTTAAAACCTATTACGAACATGGCATCCGTAATATAAAAAAAAAATTTTTTTTTGCTCCTTTCGGATAGTGCGTCTGCCGGATATAACGACGTAAAATCGTCGGTCCCTTGAATGTCGCTATAACCGGATTCTACTGTATATATTATTTAATTTTTATATCGCATCAACATACTTAAATGCATTATTTTAATGGAATTGTTTTTGTCAGTGTATAAACAGAGCTTTATATTTATTTTTCATTTATTTGTATGCCATATAATTTTTATTTTAGTTTATTTTTATAATTCGCATCTACATACTTTAGTTACTTATATTTGTGGGTTCTTTTTTTCAGTGTAGGCAGAGAGCTTTATATTTATTTTTCTAAATCAATTTTTTTTTATTTTATTTTTATAACAAATATTTCATATCTTATGTTATTTTTATAAATCGCATCTACAAACTAAAGTTACATTATTTTGGTGGTATTGTTTTTGACAGTGTATGAATAGAGCTTTATATTTATTTTTCATTTATTTCTATTTTATTATATTTTTATATAATTTGTATTTTATGCAATTTTTATAATTCGCATCTTAAGTTACTTTTTTTTGGGAGGGTTTTTTTCAGTGTATTGAAAGAGCTTTTATGCACATGTTGTCGCTGTCGCTGTCGTTGTAGTTGTCTTCTGGCTGGCTGTGGCATGTGATTCACACACAAAGTGAGCTAAAATGGCATACACTTGCACACTTTGCTTTGATTCGCCCTCGCAGAGGTTGCAACAACGTTGACAGGCGTGCCACTAATTGAGGCAACCAACAGCAGCAGCAGCAGCAGCAGCAGCAGCAGCAGCAGCAGCAGCAGCCGTAGTGCACTTCAGGCACAACTGTACTCGCCCCTGCAACTATCTCATGCTCCAGTTAGATGTCTAGCTGCCTCCCTCCCACCCCTCTGCCCCGCCCACCCTACCTCTACCGCCCCCCTCGTCTAGTCTGTGAAGAGGTCAACTCGACGCTTACTTCTCAATATTCTAGATAAGCTCTTCAAGTGCGGCCAGGGGCAAGGGGTATTTATTACATTAATTTTGACTCAACGAGCGTTTCTTATAGACCCTTGTTCCACATCAGAAATTCATGATAACCCAGAGCAAAAGCCGCGAGTCGAGTGCGCTCGACTTAATGCCAATCTGAACCAATATAATGCAAAGCTTTTTAAGATCTCTGCAGATACTTGCTGGGATTTGACTTATTTTAATTATTATTATAATCATTATTGATCTATTATTCCATTTGAAAGAAATTTGAATAATATTTGTTAAAACTTATCATTATTATTCTATTATTATTAATCCATTTAAGAGATATTTAAATTGTTAATAATTTGTTAAAACATACCCACAACTGGAATTTTGCAAATTAAAACAAGAGCAGTGAAAAAATTTAATAACAAGTTTAGAATCTTAAAAAAAACTAGAAATTTATTTTTTTTCTTATTGTTAATTTGTAATCAATTTAAATTGCATATAAATTTAAAACAAGTCAAACAAATGCTGAAATAAAGTAAAATATATTTGAGCTTAGAATAAAATAAATCACAAATCATAACAGATAAAAGCTGAATGAAAATACTTAAATTAAGACAGTTTTTAATACATTAATGTTTATTGTCTTGTTTTAAAATAAAGCTACATAAATATATATAGTGACATATCCATACTACCCACATATGTCCACACAACACTTAAATCCATATTTCGTAAACAAACAGTACTTTAATTAAACACACAGTACTTTAATGAATGCTTTAGAAAAATAAACATATAACTCATATTGCTTTTGGTCATAACCAACTCAGCTCATTTCACTGTAAACATATGCAGCTGAATTCGTTATTCCCGATAATTACTAAAAGTAGCCAACGCAGCATAAACATAAGCAAATCTGTCAATGTGCATTTATTGTAAACAAAAAGGCAAGCCGCTTCTCGCGCTATATGTAAACAAAGATTCTGCTAAAGGTTTCCTAAGCGTTGGTTGCGCTGCACAGAATCAGATTAAATTCTGACTTACAACCTATAAGTACGAATGTCTCCGAATTTTGTAAACCGATTTTTCCAAATAAAATATAACATTTTTTTTATTAAACGTCGTGTTTCAAATTTGTAATTGGCGCAGCCGGTAGGATTTGTCAAAGTGAAATACAATAAATCGTTAAGATTTATTTTCAGTTTAATACAAATCCGCTAAAGAACCGCGTGTGTGTTGTGTTGTTAAATACAAGTGGCCCTAACTGTCCGATACTTGTAAGCAATACTTTAAACTCTCGTTTAAAAAACCCGCGCAAAAGTTCAACACTGTGAATAAAAAACACTCTGTGAACAAAAAACAATATTAGCCAACATTGCTAATAACTATAAGGACGTGAAGTGAAACAAATTTTATTAGCCAACATTGCTAATAATTTTGTTTGTGAAGTGAATAATTTATTAGCCCACATTGCTAATAAATTGTTGTGAACTGAAAAATAATATTTACATTAGCCAACATTGCTAATATAAATTTCAAATAACTGAAATACAAAACAAAAAATAAAACCCCAGTGAATACTGAGCGAGTAAACCATCATGGCACAACAAGACCAGCGACCAGTTCCAATTCTTTCCGAAACACACTTGAGCCAAGCCCTTGGACAAATAAGGCAAGTGCCAGTGTTTACGGGAACAACCGAAGAACTAAGTTCGTTCATCAGAAGAATAGAATTCATTCAACAACTGTACCCGACAGAATGCCCAAGGCAAAATCAAGTTATCTTCAGCGCCATCGAAATGCAGATAGGTGGAGATGCCCAACGTGTATCACAATTAAATGCAGCAACAAACTGGATCGAATTGAAGGCAGCCCTGATTTCGGAATACAAGACGCAAACCCCATATGAAGAATTGCTAAGAAGATTGTACAACACCCCATTCAACGGATCAGTACGTAAGTTCGTTGAAGAATTAGAACAAAAATGTTTTTCAATTGTAAACAAATTATGTTTAGAAAACAATGAAATAAATAATCAGCTATATAGCAATGCTATGAGAAATACTGTCAAAGACGTGATTACCAAAAAGTTGCCAGATAGGCTTTTCATGCAGTTAGCGAGATATGACATAACTACAGTCAGCAAGTTAAAACAAATAGCACAGCAGGAAGGTTGTTACGATACCCAATTGTCCGATCGAGCTAAAGCTCAACAATCATATCAAAATAATAATTATAAGGGAAATACCCAAAATAACAATAATAACAATAAACAAAAAGGAAATTATAATCCTAATTATAAGCCCAATAATAATTACCAAAATAAACAAAATGTCCAAATGACAAATGTCCAAATGACAGAAAACGATCAAAAACTTTTTATAGAATTTAGGCAAAAATTGGATCAGGCTAGAGCCCAGACTCCAAATAATAACCAGACCCAAGCTTCATCGAGTGCTCCGAATCCGGCATACAAGAGGCAAAGAGCTTCCTCTAGTGGCGTATCTAAAATGGATACTGCTGAAAATTTTCATCAGCATGCCTCGGACTCGGAAGAAGAAGAAGCAAAACAGGAAGAGGAAACCCATACATAAATATCATTATGAATAATAAAAAACTCCGTTGTATAATAGATACCGGATCAACTATTAACATAATGAAACAAAACTTCCTTAAATTTCCCTCAAAAGAATGTAATTTGCAAGTTCATACCATTAACGGTATAGTTAACTTAACCAAATACATTTCACTAAAATCAAGTAAACTTTGTCCTACAGAACAAAAGTTTTACATTCATAATTTTTCTGCAAATTATGACATTTTATTAGGTAGAGACTTTCTAGAAGACTCTCAAGCATTAATAGATTATGCTAAAGAAACTGTAGTTTTAAATAATTATAATTTTATTATAAAATATTTAAATGATACAGAATCTCCCAAGGACAAGCCCGAAACAAATCGCCTTGATCCTTCCCCGTCAGAAGACGAAGAATTCACCTTTTCTATTGAAAACGAATTAAAAGAATTTAATGAGTTCAGACTTGACCATTTAAATTCAGAAGAGGAAAATGCTCTCACAAAAATTTTGTATGAATTCAATGATATACAATTTAGAGAAGGCGAAAATTTGACCTTCACTAGTACTATCAAACATGAAATCAATACAAAACATGAGGACCCAATTTATGTTAGGCCTTATAAATATCCCCAAACTTTCGATAAAGAAGTTGAGGTACAAATCAAAGATTTGATAAAACAAGGTATAATTCGAAAATCGAATTCCCCTTATTGCTCACCCATTTGGATAGTACCAAAAAAGAGTGATGCATCTGGTAAAGAGAAATTTAGAATGGTGATTGATTATCGTAAACTTAATCAAATCACTATCGATGATAAATTTCCCATTCCAGTTATGGATGAAATATTAGACAAACTAGGTAGATGTCAATATTTCACAACAATTGATTTAGCCAAAGGCTTTCACCAGATTCAAATGGATGAAAAATCAATTCAAAAAACTGCTTTCTCTACTAAAAATGGACATTACGAATACACTCGAATGCCATTTGGTTTAAAAAATGCACCTGCAACGTTTCAACGCTGCATGAACAATCTTTTAGAAGATCTTATCTATAAAGGTTGTTTAGTTTACATGGATGATATAATAGTGTACTCCACTTCATTGGAGGAACATTTATTAACTCTACGTAAAGTATTTAATAAACTAAGAGAAGCAAATTTGAAATTACAGCTTGACAAATGCGAGTTTCTAAAAAAGGAAACCGAATTTTTAGGCCATATCATAACCACTGAAGGCACAAAGCCTAATCCAAATAAAGTCGAAACTATAAAGAATTTCCCGATACCAAAAACGGCTAAACAAATTAAATCATTTCTTGGAATTTGCGGTTTTTACCGAAAGTTTATTCCAAATTTATCAAAGATTTCCAAGCCAATGACACTGTTTTTAAAAAAAGGTGCCATTATAAATATTAAAAACGCTGATTATATATCTGCTTTTGAAAAATTAAAACTTTTAATAATGTCCGACCCAATTTTAATTTATCCGAATTTTGAGAAACCTTTCTCACTGACTACAGATGCCAGCAATTTTGCAATTGGAGCTGTATTGTCACAAGACCATAAACCAATCTGTTATTCAAGCAGGACTTTAAATAAAAGCGAAATAAATTATTCGGCAATAGAAAAGGAACTCTTAGCTATTGTCTGGGCCACTAAAACTTTCAGGTCTTATCTATTTGGTAGAAAATTCCAGATCCTCAGCGATCACAAACCCCTAGTTTGGCTTGATAATATCAAAGAACCAAACATGAAACTTCAAAGATGGAAAATCAAACTAAATGAGTTTGATTATGAAATCAAATACTTGCCTGGTAAAGAAAATCATGTTGCTGATGCACTTTCTCGCATCAAAATTGATGAGAATTTCCTAGGAGAAACTCATACAATGGCTACTATCCATAGTGCTCAAGAAGACAATCAAAATTTTATATCTATTACAGAAAGACCAATTAACTATTATAAAAGACAAATAGAATTTATAAAATCTAATTCAGATGAAATTAAAGTGAGTAAATATTTTCATAAAACAATCATACAAATATACTATAAAGAAATGACTTCAGAATTTGCAAAAGATATAATAAAAGAATATTTCTGCACTAAAAATAGTGTAATTCATTTTAATGATGAAACCGACTTTAATGCATTTCAAAATGCTTATGTAACAATCGTCAGTCCGAATAATATAACTAAAGTTATGAGATCTACAAAAAAATTAACAAACCTCAATACATTTGCCCAATTTAAAGAAATTATTTTAAAAACCCACAAAGAATTATTACATCCTGGTATTGAAAAAACCATTTCAATGTTTAAAGAAAATTATTATTTCCCAGATTATCAGAAACTAATACAAAATATTATAAATGAGTGTGAAATATGTAATGTTGCAAAAACAGAACATAGAAACACAAAGCTTGTTTTTGAACTAACCCCAGAAACTTTCAATCCAAGAGATAAATTCGTAATCGATTTTTATATGATAGATAATAAACAATTCCTATCATGCATAGATGTTTATTCTAAATTTGCCTCCCTAACGGAAGTCAAGGGTAGAGATTGGCTTGAAGCTAAAAGAGCTATTATGTCAGTTTTTACAAATATGGGTAAACCATTGCAAATCAAAGCAGATAAAGATTCCGCTTTCATGTGCGTTGCTTTACAGCTTTGGTTAGAATCCGAAGGAGTTGCAATAGACATAACAACAAGTAAAAATGGAATTTCTGATGTTGAGAGATTTCATAAAACTATAAATGAAAAATTAAGAATAATTAATACGGAAGGTAACCCAGAAGTTACATTAACAAAATTTGAAACCATACTTTATATTTATAACCATAAAACTCCACATAACACAACTGGAAGAACTCCAGCTGATATTTTTATTTACGCAGGAACACCTTTATATAACACCCAAGCAAATAAAATTGATAAAATAGATAAGTTAAATGAAACACGTATTGATTATGAAGTCGATACAAGATACAGACAAGCACCATTAGTTAAGTCTAAAACTACTAATCCATTTAAAAAGACAGGAGAAATAACTAAAAAAGATGATAAACACTACGAAGAGAAAAATAGAGGTCGTAAGATATCACATTATAGAATGAAAAGATAAGAAAAGAAAAAGAAAATTAATAAAACTAAACACGATTCCAATTCCAGACCCAACAATGATGATCAACCAAATTCATTATAGTTATACAATATTATTATTAATTTTAATAGTATCCCTTGCCCAAAATACCCGAAGTCAAAGCCTAGAGGTTAACCCCGTTCAAGCCAAAAATGGATATCTTATCTTTAAAACAGGATCTATTGATTTGCCGATTAATTATGAATACCATTACTTGTCCGTAAATATAACAAAAACAGAACTATTGTATGAAACAATTATTAATCAATGTGAAGAATTTAATAACATCCCTCAAATTACATATTTAACAGAAAAATTAAAAAGAGAAATGAATGGAATTCGAATAATAAAAAGAAATAAACGTGGTCTTTTTAATTTTATGGGAACTATGTATAAATATCTTTTCGGAACTTTAAATGAAGACGATAAAACAGAATTAGAACTTAAAATTAATGATTTATCCGAAAATAGTGTGCAAGTTAGTGAACTTAACCACGTAATAGATGCAGTTAATGAAGGAATCAAATTAATAAACCAATTAAATATGATTAATGAAGTTGATAAAAAAATAGAAGTATTAATTTTCAATTTGCAACAATTTACTGAATATATAGAAGATATAGAACTAGGTATGCAACTTACACGTCTTGGCATATTTAACCCTAAGTTATTAAGACACGATCCATTGAAACACATAAACTCAGAAAAAATATTAAATATTAAAACTTCAACATGGATCAGATCAGACACAAATGAATTATTATTAATATCCCATATCCCAAAAGATATTGTAAACACACCAATTTTAAGTATTATACCATACCCAGATGATAATAATAATATACTTACAGAAACAATTTTTGAAAAATATTATGTACACAATAATAACATTTATATTGCAAATTCAAAAATAATGGTTAAAAATAAATGTATAATAGGAATACTTAACCAAATATCTACTGAATGTAGATATACAAAAATACTTAAAAATTTTGAAATTACCTTTGTCGAACCAAATATAATATTAACTTGGAATTTACCAAAAACAATTGTAAATCAAAACTGTATTAACCAAGAAACCTTAATAGAAGGCAACAATATGTTAAAAGCTTTAAATTGCTCTGTCCAAATTGACAATATTTTAATTTCAAATACAATGATTGATTTCACACAAACAGTTTATGTTAGTAATAATATAACAAAGTTAGAGCCAATATCGTACATTGAAACAAAAGAAATATTCAAAAATCAAATAAAGAAATATGATATAATACAAATTGTAATTTTAACAACACTAATTATTATTATAATTGTATTTATATTTTACTTTATCTATAAGTATAAAAGCATTCCAACAAAATTAATTGTTAAATATAAAAAACAAGTGGATAAAGCTACAATAGAAAATACAAACAAATTGTCCGAAAATATTGAAATAGAAAACAATCCAACATTATACCCTAAATTTCCCGCTTGAGGACAAGCTAATTTTTTAGGATGGGGAAGTGACATATCCATACTACCCACATATGTCCACACAACACTTAAATCCATATTTCGTAAACAAACAGTACTTTAATTAAACACACAGTACTTTAATGAATGCTTTAGAAAAATAAACATATAACTCATATTGCTTTTGGTCATAACCAACTCAGCTCATTTCACTGTAAACATATGCAGCTGAATTCGTTATTCCCGATAATTACTAAAAGTAGCCAACGCAGCATAAACATAAGCAAATCTGTCAATGTGCATTTATTGTAAACAAAAAGGCAAGCCGCTTCTCGCGCTATATGTAAACAAAGATTCTGCTAAAGGTTTCCTAAGCGTTGGTTGCGCTGCACAGAATCAGATTAAATTCTGACTTACAACCTATAAGTACGAATGTCTCCGAATTTTGTAAACCGATTTTTCCAAATAAAATATAACATTTTTTTTATTAAACGTCGTGTTTCAAATTTGTAATTATATATATCAAAATTGATATTTGAGAAAGAATAATATGTAGATATATATTGGATAAAGATATATCATTAATATAACTATTTATATGATACTGATTTAAACAATAACAGAGTTAATATCAGCCAAAAGAACATTTAATTTAAGACAAATAAGACTTAATATAATTATGTGTATATTATTATTCAAATAATCCAAATTATGCTTAAAAATAGAAAATTTTGGATTAAATAAAGCTTAAGTTCTTGGGCAGATCAAGTTAATGTTGATAATTATACTATATTATACGACACTTGATATGGGGTTTTGCTTTTGGATATATTATATAGCTAGCATATAGAACAGATCGAATGAGGTATACATATGCTATATACTATATACTTATATACTTATATACATATATAGGGCTCTATGTTGGCTTTGACGAATTGGAATAACTTGGGCTCGAGGCATAAAAAAGCAAAGCCAAGCCGCAAATGGCAACAAATCATGGCCGTATGGCACGGAAGCCATGCCAAAGCCAAGACACACACACACACACACACACACACGCACGCACACACACACACACACAGACACACATGCATGGCTGAAGCCTTGCAATCAAACTGTAAAAAAAAACTATGGGCGCCGCCATTTGTGTCGAGCGAATTTTAACGCCAAAAGACCAAAGCCAGAAAAGTGGACAACTTCTATTGTGCAGGAGAAGGTGCAGCATGTGGCATGTGGCATGCGGCATGTGGCAGGCGCTGCATTGTATGCCTGTGTGTGTGTGTGTGTGTGTGTGTGTGTGTGTGTGTGGAGGTGTGGTGTCTACGTCTCGGCGACAGCTTTTTATACGCCAACTCGCGCTAGCTCTGTTTTTCTTTCACTCACTCCCCCTCTCTCTCTCTTTCTCCCTCTCTCTCTCTCTCTATCTCTCTCGCGCTCTCTCTCTCACTCTCTCTCTCTCTCTCTCTCTCTGTCTCTTAGTCAGGCTCATAAGTTTTTTGTTTATAGCTAGTTTTTTAAGTAGCTACACTGCCAAAAAAAAACACCTATTATTCAAGCGAATACGATATAATATTGCAATTTATATATCAAATTTTATATATTATAGTATTTTATAGCTTGTATTTAGTATATTATATATTTATAGCATATTTTATATATTATATTTTGTATTCTATACATAAATTATGTTTTTATTTTATATATAAGATTTTATATTTCAATCACTCGCTTTGTAAGCCAACTCCTGGAGGTTTATTTAATGTCAAACTCTCGCTGGCACAATTCTCGGAGGCCCAACTCTCGTTGGCCGAACTCTCAATGGGCGAACTCGCACCGTAACTATACGGTTGAGCCAGCAACAATTTCCTTTCGCTTATTTAATCCTCCACTTTTATACTCTAGACGAAACTTATGTCATCAGACTACAATTTGATACAACTCGACTATATATATTTATATTTTATATTTATAGCATATAATTTATCGTTATTTTAAGATTTGTCGGTATTTAATGTACTATAATGTATTACAAGAAAATTGAAATTTTTGCGGGAAATTCGGTTTTTAGGTATTACCGTTTGGACTGTGGTTTCAGTCAGTCAGGATGAAGAGCTTTATATATATAGATATTTTATATATAATATTTATTATTATTTACATTGTATTTCATATATAAATAATACAAATCTAAACAAATAATAATAAAAAAATATTTTTCTTTTTTAATATTGTTAGAGCATGGTTTTGCTCAGTGTATGCTTGCTGCTTGCGTTTGGCAAGCGTTACAATGGCGTGAAATAATATGCAAAATACTTTGTTGTGCCTGTGGCTGTGTGTGTGTGTGTGTGTGTGTGTGTGTTTGCATTAGCCACTCCATAAGAGGCACGGGGCAAGGGGCAAGGGGCGTGAGGCGGGGGGCAGGGCATGAGGCAGGAAGGAAGGTGATGTTGCTGCCGCTGCTGTTGGTGGTGCTGCCGAAGTGGTGTTGATCGCAGCACGGTTGCTAATTAGGCCACTTACCAAACCCGGCACCCGGATACCAGGCTGGAGGGCGGGTGGGCGGGGGGCGGGGGGCAGGGTCACACACACTTTTTACAGGAAATCATGTGGCATGATGGGAGGTTGAACTTATGTATATGCATGCATGTGTATATAGCCGAAAAGGGGTTGTTATGCAGCTGCCCCACCCACCACATACCCTGGACTCTCCTACTTGGGCAACCATTACGGCCATACCAATGCACGTGTGTGTGTGTGTGTGTGTGTGTGTGTGTGTGTGTGTGTGTGTGTGAAGGAGGTCAATGCATTGGCTCCGCCACTTGACAGCAGCACAGGCTGCATTTATAGGGAGTATGGGGCATAGACGCTGTGGATGGTGCCACAGGGTAGCGGGTTAAGGGGGCGGTGGGAAGGGGGGAGTGGCTGGCTTAAGTATTACCTGGCACATAACACATTGAAGTTCAGTTCTTTAACAAGAAATATCAGCACACGGAATTTAAGTTTTTCAACGCTGCACTGAGAAATCTAAGGTATGCCCAGCAGTGGGCGTGGCATTCCCCAAAAGTAACTTAATTCCGGTTCGGAGCGACAATCTGAATCAATATGGACTTGTTTGTCTGTCTGTCCTTTTATCCGTCCTGAGCTACCATAATTCTCCTATGCAGTAAGTAGATCATGTATGTTTTAGACTTTTGATGTCTCCCCCTTCTATATGGATGTCGTAAGTTGCATTACAATCGAATAAAAACATCAAAGAAATGCAACAAGCAATTAGCTCAATTTTACTTAAACACAGGTTCTCCTACTGTCGGTTTCGTCCGATTGACTGAGTTTTCTAGTATATTTTGATTCTAAATCCACTATTTAATTTAACTTATAAAATAAATGTATTTTAATTTTATTATTTTAAATTGTTTAATTTTAATTTTATTTCATTTGGGTTTACTAAAACTTTTAGAGGAAATATAAATTAAAACATCTTTGATCCAAAGAGATTATATTATTAATATATTATATTTAATAGTTTGTCGGAGTCAAAGTGCAACTCTTAGTCTTAGTTTAGTTTACTGCTATCTAACAGCAACTGTTGCTGCTATTTAACAGCAACTGTTGCTGCTATCTAACAGCAACTGTTGCTGCTGTCTCTGAGCAGCAACAACAATTCTTAATTTAATTAAGCGTCTATTAGCATGGAGATTGAAGAGAACTTCTGCCCCTTTCAAGAGACGGGCAATGAATGGATTGAGTGGAATGAATGAAATTCAAGCACAGGATATTGCGGCACTTTTGATCCAAAATTCGCTCATTGTAAGGGGGTTGTGGGGGGTTGGGGGAAGGGGGGCATTAAGGCAAAAACTTAGACGAAAAGATCAGAGAGTCGCGACCGATAAAAGAAGCGAGAAGCGAATACTTTTTGGGTAATTTGATCCGACCTGAAAGGATATACTACTTATAAGCAGCAGGTTATTCAGCCCGAATTGAACAGGATAATTCGGGTCGTTCAACTGCGACAGAGAGAGAGAGAAAGAAAGAGAGTGAGAGAGAGAGAGAGAGAGGGAATGAAAGAGCCGACCTCTTGAAGAGTTCGAAAGAGAACTGAAGCTTTTGGGCTAATTATAGAAGAGGCAGCATTGAATAATTGAAAAACTATTAGGAAAAATCAAGACAGGAGATTAGTAGGAGTGGAAAAAAAAAACATTTTAATAATTTAGGAAGTAGATTAGGAAACTAGAGAAATAATTAAATATATGGACTGGTCAGTTCAGTCGGACGGAAGGCTACAACATGGGCTACGCCCATATACATATAACACCACTCCCCCTCTGACTAGTGCCTTGAATTGTCTGTGGCATATCTTCGCTGTTTCGTATCCGATCGTAACGTTTACATATTAAAGAAAATGAAGGGCAATATTATTAGATTTGCTTAGGAAACCAGGGAAATGTGTTAAATTGGGTTGAATTTATGGTTTTTATTTATCTGCATGCTGCTGGAGCATTGAGAAATCTGAATCTGAGTGAGAAAGAGAGCGGAGAGAGCGGAGAGAGCATGAAGTTTTTACGAGCTGGCATTAAGCGTGAGCGCATGACGTGACCCTTGAGTCTGCCCTCCATCAAGCCATCAACCCATCCAGCCATCAAGCCATCAACAATTGGCGACAGTTCGACGAAAAACGTCAGCACGGTGGTCTACATGGCGAGTATGTCAATTAAGGCAATCCGGCTGTCCGTCTGTCCCGCTGTCCGGCTGTCCGACAATCCGGGGTAACGTTGTGGCTTTGGTGCCCCCTCCAAAGCTGCTGATTTATGCAATTTGCCAGCGGCTTCAAATCAAAATCCCAACCAAGAGTCAAAGTCAAACCGAAAGTTGGAGTCGAATATTTTGAAGCGATGGCGGGACGACTTCCTTCCGTTACAGTTCTGCGGAGAGACCCAAAAAAACGAGAAAATATGATCATATAGTTTTGGATATGGCGCAGCCCGTTAATTGGCGGACATTGCGTTCGGTTCTTGCCCACTAATGCCGAATGAAACCTGATAATAACTTCTTCAACGAGCGCCATGAAGTGAAATTATTCGGGTAAACATGCACGCTAATTACAAAGCTTTAAACGATCCACAAAAACAACGAGCCCAAAAAAACCAAATACGAGAAGAAAAAAAACAGAAAATCGAAAACAAGCCTAAAGAAAAAGAGTGGAAGGAAAGAAACCACAGATCAGTCGGAGGTAATCGACAGTAATCGCTCGCATTCGTGCGCCTTTGCAAGCTGCGACTCTGCTTAAAATGAGACACTAGTCGGAGGTAGTCGACAGTAGCATCTTTTTTATATCCTGCAGCTATTGAAAAATGGGATACACAGGAATAATTTATACCCTGTACCCATTGAAAAATGGGAAATACAGGGTTATTTGTATTAAAAAATACCTATTTTTATTTCTTAATGGATTTTTATTAATAATAAGTTATTTCCATATATTCAGAAACAATTTATACCGTATCATCACTTTAATTTTATTAATTAATTTATATACGATTCTTTGGGCTTATTCCTAGTTTTTCTTACAATATAATAGTTTTTTTTCCTATCCCATTTTGAACCATTTCATTTCACTGAAATTTATTTCGAGTCTATTTCTTTAGCCAATAATCCAGACATATAAATTTATTATTTAGTTAATCTAAATCAAGCTACTTTCTTTTGCACTTTAGTTATAGAATTTCATTTAATTCACTTCACATTTAGATGAACTCAATATACCCGCTTTGCGGCACTTCGTTAGGGTGCAGGGTATAAAAATGATATAATATTTTATGAATCAATTCACAAGAGCGCCAAACGGACCACCGTCGCTGTCAGCATCGACGCCAGTTGCCAGGCGAAGGCGCACGAATATCGCCAACTGCACAGTGGACACTGCACAGTGGCACCAACACGCTTTTCCAATTGCAATTACAAAACTGTAGCCGAATGATTTTGTGTGGGAAATGTATTAGAAAAGAGAGTTTGTATTTATAAATGAAACTTTTTATTGCGTATGTATTCATATTTTCGATAACTATCGATTATTATCGATTGCTCGGCTGGTTGGCTAGCTAAAAAGAGCTATCTTGTCAGTTTTACAAGCAAATGTTAGTCCCTTCTGTGAAAATGCGCCTTTCGATATTTATCGATAACATCGATTACACACTTTTAGAGATTTGCATCTTCTAATCTTCACTAAGCAATTATCTTTAGTTGCTAAATATTAATGTTGAGCATCAGATTCTTGTAAAATGAAGCTGCATTTTTGATATCGTAAAATCGATCTTTGACTTTCGTCGATTTTTGACGGGTTTGGCACCACTGTGCGCTGGCACACGAATATCGCCAACGTCGTTGCCAGTTGCCAGTTGCCGTCGTCGTGCAGTTAGGCGAATGAGCCACTTAAAGAGCCACAAATAATAATAACAACTTTAACGACAAGAGAGCACAGGCAATAATAATACCAACAACAAGATCAAAACTCCACCCCGCCCCTACCCCACCCCCTCCCCCTTCGCCCAGCCCCTCTGCGGCACACAACTTGCTGCAGGGTCTCGGCTCCGGCTGGGGGAATCAGTCAAACAAAGTTGAGGCTCCGCGTCCGCCCGCTTATGACTGAAGACTGAAGACTGAAGATTGAGGTTTTTGTTTTTGATATTTTTGCTTTTTTTTGTTGTTTTTGTTTTTATTATGACGAGAGCAGAGCCTCATCATCATCATGCTGCATGGCAGGGGGTGGGGCAGGGGAAGGGGGACAGAGACATGTTCGCCTTAACAAGCTTAAACGAACAGGTTTATTATGATATGTTCAGCATCGTGGTGGCCAAAGCCCAATGCAGCTCAAACTGTAGAATGGAGGATGAACCAAGGCGTGTCTCGGCTGAAAGTCATAGATATATTAAAATAAAATAATAGGGAGAAAACTGATACCGAAAAGTGCAAGATAGATGCCAGATATTTTCAGTTTACATCTTCTGGTTCTTCTATATAAATTTATACTTCATATTTGATCATTCTTTTCAAGCAGCTCAGCTGAAAGTCATAGGTATATTAAAGTAACTGAAACTGATAGGAAGAAGGAGGCAGGCATGGGAAAAGCGGAAGATATATAGCAGATATTTTCAGATAGCATCTTCTTGTCTTCTTCTTGTCTTCTTCTTGGCATCTTCTATAGAGATATATATATTTTTTTTCATCATTCTGATCAGAGAGAGTAAGGAATGAAATCGAAGACAGCGCTCTTTTTCGGAAGGTGGAGGGGCAAAGAAGAGAAGGATGGACGGATAAATGAGTATGACAGAATAGAAGAGTAATAATATAAATAAATTAAATATTAAAATTAGAATTGAACAGAAAAAAGTATGTGAGATAATTTTAGTAGGAATAAAAGTAGCATGCAAATTGGAAGAATATACCAAAATTTAAATAATAGACAGAGCAAGCTTAGAAGAATGAAGCTTTAAGGAAACTAGGAAAAAGGATGACAACATAACCGATTAGGAATAATTGAACTACCAAAATTACAGAAAGCAAGAATATAAATATAAATATGGAATTTAGAAATAACATAGAACGGCAGGCGTAGATAAAGATGAAACGATGGGAGAGATGATATAATTAGCAAAAAATTTGCTTACAAATAATGGATGGAGGAGACGAAATAAAAGCAGCAGCCAAATTAGAAAGGAAAAATTTATAAATTTATATATTAGAAATGCTTCTATTTAGCATAGACATTGTAATCTTGACAGGTTATTAATAGCGGGGTAAATTTCTAATTATCAGTCGGATGCAACCGACAAGACTTACCCCCAAAGATCCTTGCCAAGACCGTTGAATTAGGCATTGTCCAAAAAAAAAAGCATAATGCAATTTAGGAATATATAAAACGATATAGTAGTATAGTATATATAGTATTTCTTAATCGCAATCTCAAGATAGTATTATAAAGTCAAAAGCATCTGAAAGATACAAAAGTATCTATGGGCTGTTTGGGAAGTCGTTAACCCGAAGCTCAAAAACTTTGGCGATTAACTTTATTTGTTTTTCTGCGTGTCAATCTCTCTCTATCCCTTTCTCTCCCCCCTCTCTCTCCCTTATTCACAACTCTCTTTGGTCAAAAATGCTGGCTCATAAAACTGCGCTTGACTTTTCGTCTGTTTTAGAAGCAGCTACAAAATCGGTCTCTAATGGGCAACAAGTCGATAGACTCATCACATCCGCGCAGTAATAAAATGGACGCACGCAAAGACGACACCAATTTGAAGAGGGTGAGGGAGAGAGGGGAAGGAGAAGAAGAAGCTAAAGACACTGCAGCATCCGCTCGTTAACATCTAATCAGAATCAGAATCAGAATCGAAATCAGCAACAGCATCGAAATCAATTCAAACGATAATCGTAGGGAATACCCCTACTCCCCTACTCGAACTCCTCGAACTCTCGCTCTGCTTCTTCCTCGTATTTTTTGTGCCGTCGACAGTTGCGTGTTTGGTCATTTGTAACACCTAACCGTTGATGTGTATTAACTTTTATTTGAAACATTATAATTACCATAAGCAGCGACTGCGTGTGTGTCTCGAAAGGAATGTCAGCGGAGAGAAGAAGAGAAGGCGGAGAGAAGCAGGAGAGAAGAAGGAGATGGGGATGGGAGCCTCATTCTTAAACTCTCTAATTGGAACAAGAATTGGCGATAAGCGAAGACAACTGAGGATTAACATACCTAATTGAGGGAGACTGAAGGAGAGCGGTTGGAGAATCTGTGAGGAGAACCAGAGGAAAACGAGAGAATTGGTGATTAGGTTTAGTGAGAGAAATAAGGAGAACAGTTTAACAAAGAGTTGTGAGGGAACATATAAAGAGCATAAGCGATATAAGATATCCGAAAAAAAACTTAGAAGCAAGCAAATAAGTTGGAAGCTTGGATAGAAATGCAAATAATTAAATAGTTAGGAGTACTACGGAAGAATTGTCAATTGAGAAAGAATAGTAGAGCTAGCTCAGCAAAAGCAACAATAGAAGGATAAGAAAGCAAACAGTTATCAGAACTTCAGAAAAATTACGTATTTTAGGGATCAAAAATTGGTTTAAAAAACTGAACTATGGAAAGAAGGAAGATAAGGATGACAGAACAGGCTAGCTTTAAAGCTCTGAAGCTTAGAAGAAAATAAGACTCAGAGGAGAAAACCAAAAATTGTAGAAAAAAAAAAGGATATAGTTCGACTAGATATAATAGACGAAAAGAAGATCTGGGAATAAAATTAGAAACAAGAATGGCCGAAAAATGGAGTAAGGAAGGCAAAGCTTTGGAACGAAAGAAAAGCAGGATGTAGGAATAATAGAAAAATCTGATGTAGAGATAGAAATATATTAAACATGTTAGATGAGTAAAGTAAAGGAATATTTGCACTATCAAAATTTGATGGGATAGAAAGAACAGATGCTAAATAGTAAAGGAAGCGAACAAAGAAAACCTTAGAGGAAGAAAGAAGAAAATGTTAGGAAAATAAGTTGAGAGGGGAACTTAAGGAGGATTGGAGAGAGATGCAATGAATAATGCAAAGGAGTATTAAAAGCGACGGGGAGATAGAGAGAGAGAGAGAGATACAAAGAAGAGAGAGAGAGAGAGGGATGGCAAGGCAGCTAGCAATCGCAATGGCGATGACAATGATGTTGATGATGACGATGTTCATGATAATGGTGATGTTGATGATGGCGCAATGCTGCCCACCCACGCTGCCAATTGGGCGTATGAGAAACAATCTTCAAGAGAGTTGTTGAAAGTAACAACAACAGTAACAACAACAACAACAACAGTAACAACAACAACAACAACAACAACAAATACATTATGGTTGTTGCAACAATCAACGAATTTTTTGTTGCTTTTTCCTCGATGTTGTTTTTTTTTTCCTCTTCGGCTTGTTGTGATTATGGCAAGCCGCGCCATCATCGTCATCATGATCGTCTTCATCATCGTCATCATGATCGTGATGATCGTCAAAGTCGCGTCTGGTTCTTTGCCCGTTTGTTGATTTCATAATCTTTTCCGCTGCTAGATTTGTGGGTGACCGCGCACTCTCTAAAAACGTCAATCACTCAATTAAACTTAATTATAATTGCGAAGCGATGATGGCGGGCGAGCTGAGTTCGCTTTTTTTTTAGCTCTTTTTTCAGTTTTCTTCTTCTTCTTTTTTTTGTGACTTGCGACAGCTGCCCGGGGGTTAAGGGACTGCGATCAGGGGGCAGCTGAGAGTTCGAGTGGGTAGAGGAAGAGCTTCCAAAAACCGAGTGGGAGTGAGGGAAGTGCAGGAAAATTCTCAGTAATAGCAACAGCGGGAATTATTGGATGAAGGCAAAGCAGGGGCGAGCTATTTAATTTAATTTTATTTTTTTAATAAATTAAAATTTTAAGTTTATTATGGTTTGCTGTTACTTTTTTAAAGCAACTTTTTTAAGCATATCGAATGCATATGTATATAGTATAAGTATAAATCTAAATTATCGAAAGCAAAATGTATGGATATTTTAAATACATTTAACAGTATATTATTTCACTTTTCCTCTATTTTTATCAATCAGAAAACATATAGAAAATATTTTAATAAGATAATTTGGCTTTTTATTATTTCTTTTCATTTCGAAAATAAGTACAGTGGGGAGCAAAAGTGATTCCATGATCAACATTCTCATGTTTGAGCGCGCATAAAGAATAAACGAATGTAGTAAATGACAAAAACTTTTTTTTTCTTGAATATCTAGTTTATTTGTAATATCAAAATATTATTTTGCTTTTTACCATTTTCAATTATTCAGAGAATTTCCTAATTTATGCGATTACATGGGTTAATAACTTTGTCAGAATGCATGTAACAGGCAGAAGGAGGCGAGGCAGACCCCACCAAGTATATATATTCCTGATCAGCAAGACGAACTGAGTCGATATACATAGTAACATATGGCAAATCTGTCACGCCCACTTCTGCTTGTTACATAAATTTCCATAAAGTTATTAATTCTGTTTTACCCATTTTCCATGGCTGGCGTCTATAAAAATCTCGTGTGCGCTGACTCTTCCCTGTACACACAGCTCGCGCTGCGCGTTCGCTTGAACAAGAAAATACTATAAACTTTATGGGATGTGCCACGCCTTTTTCTGCCAGTTACGTATATTCGCAAAAAGTGATTACCGCTGTTTTTATCCATTTCTCAATGGGTACAGAAAGAGGAGTTTGAAATAAAAAAAGAAAAGATTTGTTCTGGGATGAAACATTTGAGCATTGGACTGTGTTTATTTTTAATTGAGCAACGGTAATGACAATTTATGAAAAGTTGCAGCAGCTTAAAAACTGCTGAGCAAAAGCAAGTGTGAGATGATGATGATCTATTTTTTTATGGCACTGGCTATTATACATAAGGCCCCAGTAAGCGCCAACTTGAGGGAAATGCCCTCCGGGCGGCGTAGATACGGGGCTGCGATGCGGCCCAATACAAAAACTCCGGCGATGTACAGGTGGTAAGCATTCTCCTCGGCAACGCCCATGAATATCACTGCGCAGAGGCCGCCCAGAAGCGCTGTGTCCTTGACGATCTCCAAAAGTTCGTCCTTCGAGGCATTGTTCATATCGGGAGCATTATCCCCATCATTTTCGGCATTATCCCCATCAATTGTGGCATTATCCCCATCAACTGTGGCACCGCTGGCCTTTCTGATGCCGGTGTTGTCAGTATAGATATTAAAGATTGCGACGGCCAGGGGCAGCAGATTTACCATCCAGTAATCCTTGTAGCTGCTCCTCAGGCAAAACTCCGTGTTGATCAGGGGCAGCGTTATTACTTCAACAACGCCCGCAACCATCGGCAGGCATCGGCCCCATGCCAACGAGCAGCATCGGGCAAGGCTAAACAGGCAGTAGATTAAAACTGCCCCAAGGGCCAAATGTGCGCAGAGTGCCTCGCGCAGTGGCAGCTTGCAAAAAGCGTAGACGCAGGCGCCCAACATGATCATGCTGATGCCTGCATCCACTGAGCGCTCCATGTGGATTATCTTCATCTTGGTAATTCTCCGAATTGGTGGATAAAATAATGCTTAATATTTGTAATACTTTTAATATTTGTAGCCAATTAAATTTTGTACTATTGTAAAATATTATGAAATTTTAGCCGAAATGTAAGTTTGAGTAAAAATTTTTGGAAAAAAATAAAATAAATTTTTAGAAATTTCCAGCTCTGTTGTGCTGCTTGTGCTGTTCGTAAAATGGAATAGTCAAGTCAGCCCAAATGGAAGTCTAGGTCTAGGCGTAGACCGGCTAGGCCTGCTAAGATCAGATGTTTCCAAAAATATTTTGAGTTCAATTGTCACTTTTTGGGAAAAACTAAATAAAATAAATAAATACAATAATAAAATAAATAACAGAGAATTCAAAATTACAAATTAAGATTAAGTTTGCAAATAAATTTTAGGTTTAAACTTTTTTAGAGTTGTAAAATAAAAGTAAACAGCTAACAGAGAATTTAAAATTACAAAATTAAACTAAGTTTGCAATAATAATAAATTTAATATAATATAAAAATATCTATAATAATATAATATAATTTAATTTAATATAAATAATATTCTTGTTGTTTATTTTTAATTTGTTATTTTTATTATTATTAGTTAATAGTTCCTTGACTTCTTGAATTGCTTGTCCTCGTATCGAATCATCTGAATATCGATATTCTATTTCGATATCAAGTTGATACTTGTACTTCAGATTTTGAATGCAATCAGATGGACATATTTATCTCGGTGGGAGACAAAGTCTCTATGGTTGTCTCTGGAGAGAGAGAGAGAGAGAGAGAGAGAGAGAGGGAGGGAGAGAAGGGGCCGCACTTTGACTTATGGGTCTGCTCCTTGCGGCTGCTGCTGTTGAGATTTTTCAAAAAAAAAGCAAATTGTAAATGCACGAACAAGCCGGAGCCGAGATCATTACGATGATGATCATTACGCCGATGACGAACGTCATCATGGCCATCATCATGCCCGACATGTTGCTGACAAACCACAGCAATGTGCAGCAGCAGCGCCGTCCATCACCACTTTGGTGGTTTTCAAATTTCAGCTGCCCTGAGAAAGCAACTGAGAGTGGGAGCGAGAGGGAGAGTGGGAGAGGGAGGGAGAGGCAGCTAGAGACGGTTGCATGATGTTGTCGCGTTATGCAAAAATGCTCCTCTCCCCCGCATCCCGCGCTCCCACCCAGCCCCCATCTTGAGGCTGTGGGCGCCCACCCAGAAGACAGGCGAATGGCCACTGGACAACGGCGATCGGCAACGACACGAAGCCCAAACACAGAAAATGAGACAGAGACAGGGACAGGGAAAGAGACAGGGAAAGAGACAGAGACAGGAACAGGGACAGAGGCCTAGAGATGATGGACAGAAAATTTGGAGACTTCCCAACGATTTCGCAATAAATTTTATGTGTTACAAATATAATATTATTTAATTTACCTAAAAAAACAAATTGAAAATTGTGAAAATTAAAACAGAAATAGGGACAGAGACCTAGAGATGACGGACAGAATATTTTGAGACCTCCTAACTATATTATAAATAAATTATATAAATTTTATATATTTCAACTATAATATTATTTAAAAAAAAAATTCAATTTACATAAAAAAACATATTGAAATCTATGAAAATTAAAACAGAAATAGGGACATAGGCCTAGAGATGATGGACAGAAAATTTGGAGACTTCCTAACTGTTATGCAATAAATTTTATATATTACAAATATAATTTTAAAAATATAATTTACATAAAAAAAATATATTAAAAATAAAAACTATGATAATTAAAACAGAATAGGGACATACATAGGAGACTTCCCAACAATTTCGTAATAAATTTTATATATTACAAATCAAATATTTAAAATAAATTTAATTTACACAAAAAAAACGTTTTGTGTGATAATTAAAACAGAAACTGGGGCCTAGAGATCACAGACATTATTGACATACAAATATTGAAAAGTTTTGAGACTTTCCAACAATTTGTTATACATTTCATAAACAGTACAGTACAAATATATTATTGAAAATATTTTAAAATATGAAAAATTATAAAAATTAAAACCCAAAAAAGCCTTGAGAAGGCACACATTTTAAGTTAAAAAAGTTTAATAAGTTTTGATACTAGCTGACAATTTTAAAATAAATTTAATATATTATTTCAAAAACCGTTACATAAGATAACATAATATTGAAAATTATGTGAATTACAACCCAAGAAAGCCTTCGGAAGGAATGGCAAATAGACACATAATATATATTCTTAAAATGCGAATTCGGACATAAAATTAACTAGAATTTCCATCAATTATTCGAATTTCTTGAATTGAATTTAAACAGTAAAGATTAATTTAAATGAAAATTCATATATACATTTTTAATCTAAAATTATTTTATTTTTATTACAATAATTAAAAAACAAAATTTAAATTCTAATAGCTTTTAGCACAAGTGATCTAGAAAGAATTTGGTCAAAAATGTCGATTCTTGTGCCTAAAATCATATTTTAAGAAAATTTTCAAAATCTTTTGACCATATTGGAGCTTACAAAATGTACAAAAAAATAAATATCATTTAATTAATTTTTGATATTATTTGAGCCTAATAAAGCGTTATAACAAAATGGGTTCCAGAAGTGTTGAAAAGTGCTCGAATTGGAAAAGTGTGGAGTTGAGTATTCGATTTATCGTGGTGAATACGCAATAGTCTTATGAATAGTCGAGGATCGGAGTGGGAACTTTCACCTAGACGACAGACAAAGCGTAACCCTCTGGGGTTTACGCTTGAAGATCTTTTTCGCACACTGTGACAAAATGCCTTGCACAGCGTGAAAGGCATAATTGAGAGAGTCGGATGGGGATGGGGATGGGAGGGAGTGTACGAGGTGGGGAGGGGATGCGGGGCTACGCACTTGCACAACAATTGCATTGTCTGTGCGCAGAGGAGGTTCGCATGAAACTCTCGCATTATGTAAAGAAGGCGACACACAACGTGTGGGCGTCAACTACATTGACCACTAGAGCGAACCAGGGACGGACGGACAGAGGGACATACGGACGGACAGACATATACACGGAGGGAAAAATTGTGTTTCCACATTTTAATAACTATTGTTTCTTCAATAACTTCTGGGTTTATTATCCGATTTCAATGCGCTATTTAGCATAGATATACTATATAATATTAGAGAGTTTATATGATGAATAACAACATTCTATGTTGAACATTAACCTTGATATTCGTTTTTTATGAAGTAGGGCGTAAAGAGGGCGTGGATTCTAAAATTTTAATTAAACCTGATCTGCATATGATATACACCTACCTAAATTCTGAAAAACGTAGCTTTAGCTCTCAGCTCGAAGTTTAGATCTTCTCGGTTTGTCGTGCTTATTAACACTGTTTTTACCTATTTCAGTTGTACAGCGTAAAGTATTAATTCTAATTATTATGAAAATATGTAAATTTTAAAGCTCGAAAAAACTTGAAACATTCATTTATAGTTCTTGAAACTGGCGTTTTTCTGGCACTTGATATTCGTGATTTTTCTCGCAGTGTACTTGTTGTATATAGCCAAATGGACAACAGTCGGAGATCATTGGAGCGCTGCATTGAACGTTGTCACATATTTTTACGCTTTTGCGATTTGCGAGCAAGAAACAAGCGGAGATTGTTGTAGGTTGTTTGGATGTATGACTGTATGGTCGTATGGTCGTATGGATGTATGGTTGTATGGTTGTGGTTGAGGTTGTTGTGGGATTGCTGCTCTGGTTAGATACTACGGGAGATATCTAATTAGGGGGCGTCTTTTATTGTCGGTTCGCCGGTTGACAAACTGTTGGGCAATTTGTTTCTCTTCTTCTCCTTTGTGACTTTTGTTTTTGTATTATTATTAGTTGTAACTGGGCATTTCGAAATTGGAATTACAATTGCAATTGCTGGGTTCAAAACCAAGTCCGAAAGGGCACAAAACAATGCAAGGCGGTGGCGTGTCGAAGGGATTGAGTTCTCAAGAAGTTAAACCTAATATTAAGACCTCTCTCAGCTGCAACACAAGAGTGGGCAATATACACGAGTACACTCAGAAAAATAAGTAATGACTCGTTCTACAAATTATAGCTGGTTAATGGATCTTGTTTATTTCTAGAATCCAAGTGGAAATCAGAATAGAATTCAGATGAATTGAGGCAAGAGAGAGAATAGATTATTAGAGAGCTGCAAGACAATCGACTATGGGTACATCGATAGTTTTTAACTTCGATGTTTAAAAAATAACATCGATATACCGTTATATCATCAAACAAATACATTTTATTGATTATTGTAATATTAACAAACGAATTGTGTTGCAAAATTATTTGGTCGAAAAATTTAGATTTTAGGTAGAATATTGGAATCGTGGGGGAAAAACAGAAAAAGCTTTTTTTGTGGAACTTTGAATGCGCATAACTTTACTAGAACTGAACGGATTTTCAAGCGGTGTGATTTTTGCTCAATAATTTGAATGCGAAATTAAAACTTGACTGCTAATACAAGGAAAACAAAAATTTTAAACTTTACAAAATATGAAATATTCGAAAAAAAAAACACAAACATGACAGCATTTGGTAAAAAAATAGCATAATAAAATATATGGACGGGGCAGATCAGTGGGACGGAGGCTACAGTCGGACGTAACCGACCGTAGGAGACCCTTTACTTTGAGTATATGTACATACAAACACAATCAGACGCACACACACTAAGCTACCCGCGTATGCAAGGCACACCACCCCCCCCTCTGCCTAGTGCGGTAAATTGTCTGTGGCATATGTTCACTGTTTCTTATCCGATCGAAACAAAATTCACAGCGTCGGTAGAGAATGTCATAAACTAGTTAAATACCAAATTACAAATCAATAGCTTGGAAACTGTGGCTACAGCAGCTTTTTGCGGTTTACGGGGGAAGGGGAAAAGGTATTCAAAATCTAAAACAAACTCGTGCTGCTTACTGATTAGGAGAACCTAAATCCCAAATATGGTGTCTCTAGCTCTTATAGTTGCTGAGATCTAGGTGTTCATACAGACAGACATACAGACAGACGGACAGACGGACAGACGGACAGACGGACAGACAGACGGACGGACATGGCTATATCGACTCGGCTTGTCGTCCTGATCAAGAATATATATACTTTATGGGGTCTGTCACGACTCCTTCTGCCTGTTACATACATTTCCTCTTTGCACTAAGTTAATAGACCCTTTTTACTTTTTTAAAGTAAAGGGTCTAAAAATGTAGATTTTAGAGGATTATCACACCTAGTACTGAGCAAATGGATTCTATTGTCGGTTACGTCCGATTGTAGCCTTCCGTCCGACTGAATGTGGCAAAATATAAAATATATATATTGCTAAAAAAAAAAAACATCCAAGAATAATAGCTTAAATATAAAACATTTTTCATATTTGCGAAATTTTGCAGTTTCAATGCTGAAAAAAAAAAAAATATTTTTTTAACTCATGCCCGCGGCGGGAATTGAACCCGCACCCAGAGATGTTGTTTTAGAATAAGTGAAACTTATTCGCAACGCCACCCCTGGGGAAAAATTGTGTTTGAAAAAACACACATATGAATTGGGGAATAACAGGAATGTCATCGATATCCCATTGCCAAATATTTCAAAATATTGTCCGTTTTATTTGAAGACAAACAAACAGACGGACAGACTGACATGGTCGTCGTCCTATGTCAGAATATACAGAAAATCGAAAACAAGCAGGAAGAAAAATAGTGGAAGAAAGAAAATCGCAGATCAGTCGGTCTAACAATGTGGGACAGCATTAGATTGAGTGGGATCAGGACAAATTGTGTGTGAAAAAAAAAATTTTTTTTTATTTTTATTTTTTATAACTCCTTTTTTTATGCTCCTGCTGCTCCTGCTGCTTCTGATCCTGCTCCTCATCGTCCTTGTCCTCATCGTACTACATATCGACCCTTTTCGCGAAGATTTCAATTGCCACATTATTTAATAATGTATTTGTTTCTAATATAATTTATTTCCAAATTCCAACGATATATCCAAGCACAATCAAGCCGGTAAACACCGTGAAAAAATCCACAATCGGGATCTTTTCACGGTGTTTACCGGCTTGATTGTGCTTGGATATATCGTTGGAATTTGGAAATAAATTATATTAGAAACACATTTTTTTTTTTGTACTCATGCCCACGGCGGGAATTGAACCCGCACCCAGGGGATATGTTTTAGAAGAATAAGTCGGAAACTTATTCCCAACGCCACCCCTGGGGACAAATTGTGTTTGAAAAAACACACATATGAATTATTGTCCGTTTTATTTGAAGTGCGGGATGTAAGAAAAACAGAAGCAAAATATCGATAATTTTACAACTGATTAAAAGGCTCTTCATACAAAAAAATATATGGACGTGGGGCAGTTCAGTGGGACGGAGGCTACAGTCGTATGTAACGTACAGACAGACAGACAGACAGACAGACAGACAGACAGACGGACAGACGGACAGACGGATAGACGGATAGACGGATAGACGGATAGACGGATAGATAATATAATTGCTGAAACCCGCTGAATTGGCAACCCTGGCTGTTGTTGTTGTTGTTGTAGAATCCTAGTGATAATAGTAGCGTCCACAGCTGTCCAGAGGCAAACTCGAAAACAAAAACAAGCGGGATTTTGGGTTTAGGTTCGGTACATTGCGATTGATATGTATAGATTGCATGGGGGTGCGGAACTATAGAGATATCTCTTTTTGGATGGAGAGCGAGTGTGTGGTTTATGGTATTCAGTTACTCTCCCTCTCTCTTTCTCTCTCTCTCTCTCTCTCTCTCTCTCTCTCCGTTTCTCTTTCGACGCAGTCAAGTAGATTTAATTGCACTAAGCCCTCAAATTTAATTCAGACGAAAATCTAAATCTATTTTCCTTCTGTTGTTGTTTGGCTTGTTATGTTTTCCATGTTTTTGCCCCGTTACGCCGATTTTCATTTTCCATTTTCCATTTCGATTTTCCTCTGTTTGGTTTACTTATTATTCCACTGCTTTTTATTGTTCATTGCAAATGTTCTCAATTTCCATTGATTTCAATTGTTGCATTGCGAAAAACTATCGATTACAATGCAATACGCGCAACAAAAGACGCCGAGGGAGGGAGGGAGGTAGCGTTTTGTTGTGTGTGTGTTTGTGTGTGTGCGGGGGTGTGTTGAGGGGGCAGGGGTAGGGGGCATGATTGGTACTTAACGGATTTCGAGGGCAACAATGGTTCAAAATCATTTAGAGCCATTAAATGTGCGCTACCTGAAATTGAAAACAAACCTCACACCCCGCACTCCCCATACTCTCGTAGCAAGCAGCCTTCTACACGCTGCACAGCTGATCAGCTCGCCCTGCCACACCCCCTTCCATATTCTTCAATGCACTCACAAAGTTAAATGGCAATTGACAAAGCCAGATCTATATTCGATAGGCATTTTATCGCATAAAAATCTCTTCAAGCACAACTGTACTTTTCCTCCTGTCGCTACACTGCACTAAAAAAGGCTTCTAAAACGGAAATCCCAGATTTAATTAAAATGCTTTTCACAAAAACTTAAAAAAAATATTGTTTTTCGCTTAATTCAAAAAATTTTTTTAAATTTAAGTTATCCAGTTTTTGTATTTTTTTTATAATCATATAATCTTTTTAATAAGATTCTTGAATTAAGATCTTGCTTTAATAGTTTAACGAAGTTATTAGTAACATAGGAATAGCTACTTTAATATTTATTAAGATTATTATTATTATTGAGGAGCTAGTGTACTGTGACCTGAGCGACCTATTGTAAAAAAATCTCGAATGAAATCTACTAAGGACTCCTTCTTTATCAAGATAATTATCAGTAATTTTTAAGAGTATTGGCTAAGTTTTTATATAGCCATTGATAGTTCAATATTACTTAAGATATATTTAGACTGTTGATAAATATTTTAATATTATTGCAGATATTTTGATATTAATAAATTCATTTAAATACCAGCTCAAAAAACATGAAAACCTTATCGAATATATTTTGATGTTATCCCAGATATTTAGTTAGATATATATTGTTAAATATATAAATATTATTTTTAATATTTACAAATTATTACACTTTAATTCCATTATTTTTTTTAATATTTAACATATTTAAATATTATCAAAACTTTTAAATACTATTAGGAAAATTATTTATATAATATGGTTGCCAATTAATGAATTTTTTATGGTGCGAAACATCGAATATATGTATCGAAGATTTTTCTATGAAACTATTTTGTATGCCTGCAAATTTGTTGGAACATAAAAGCTCATATAAATATTTCTCGATAAATGCATATCAGAATATATACATAAATATCGGTAATGCTGCTGTCGATGACATCCGACTGGTCCGCACCGCCTGCTGTTTGTTGAAAACCTACAAGTGATTTTGGATTAACACAGATGGCGCTGCTGCAGCTCTGAAATCGTAGCTTGCTTTTGAATCAATTGATCACCCACACAGACATATGTGCACCTCCCGCTGCCCCCACCCCCTCCCTCTTCTTAACCTCCCCCTCTGCTTGGCCCACTGTTGTTTGGGCACTTTACGCGTAATTGCCGCACATCGTTGAACGTCAGAGTTGTCGTTGTTGTCGTTGTTGTCGGCTTGGAAGCCATTCATCAAAGCGCAAGCATCCATCGATTTGGCATTGGCTTCGTCTCTCCCTTCCCTCCCCTCCCCTCGTCCGTCCCTCAATCCAACCTTCCGTACACCCATCCATCCGTCCATCCATCCGTCCGTCCGTCTCTGAACAAGACCTATTATTTGTAGGTCATAAATTTTATTGCTCAACTGCCGTTCGGCTGCAATTAAATCTCAATGGCTGCAGCGGCCTCCTTTTGTCATCTGGCACAGAGGGTGCGGGGGTGTGTGTGTAGCACTAGTGTAAGAGGGGGGAGGCGGAGGAGGGGAAGGGGGCTGCAGTGCTTAATTTCTTAGATTTGTTTAATACAAGTTGAAAAGCCAAAAACCAATTCCAACTAACCCTCACAGCGTGTCTCCCCCTCTCAACATCACTTCGGCTCACTTCTCTCCTCTCTCCCCTCTCTCTCTCTCTCTCTCTCTCCTCTCTCTCTCCTGCGCTTCTCCCTTTCTAAATGCTGCACAATATTTTGACAACTTTTGCAGCCAAAATGCAATCATTAATGAGCCAAACCATTGACAGTTCACGTTTTAATTTCCAGGCCATACAATCAATTGATTCGATCAGCTGATTCTAATCTCCCTCTCTCTCTCTCTCTCTCTCTCTCTCTCTCCTTCTTCCTCTCTCAGTCCCATTCTCTTTAGTTTCGCCTTGCAACATTAGCCACAAATGTCGCTCGGCTATCGTGGCTTTTGCATCTCAAATCGCTTTAGTTTATCTTGACTTATTGCTTTCTAACTTTCGACCCACTGTGCAATCTTTTCATGGTTTTACAGGGTATCTGTGAGTCAAATTGACCTTATCAGTGAGCCCGCTCGCTTTAAGACACAACATTAACACTTGCACGCCACAACAATGGCTCTTAATGGCATTACACATGCGAAAGATACATTTGTATCTGAAAGATACTTTGCAGAAATTGCATGGAAAATTAAGACATTATATCCGTATCTTTAGGTACGAAATTATGCAATTAAAAACAAAATTTAACCTGTTTTAAATTATTAAAATATAAACAATAATTAAACAATTTGAATTACAAAAAACATTTTAGATGTATTAAAATTAATAATAATTTTTGTAAGCTTATCAGAAACTAATTAACTAGTTTATTTTAAGGAAATAAATAAATTGCTGTCTAAAAATAAAAAAGTTTTAGGTAAAATAAATTATAATCAAGTTTGTGAAAGATTAGTTTTTGAATAAGAAAATATACATTAATATTCTAATATTTTTTAAATTAAAAACAATTTCAACTCTGCGAATCATAAAAAAATAAATTGGATTTAATTGATTATAACAACTACGTATCTTAATTAATTATATTTAGTAGCTACAAAATCATTTTTCTCGCTTAAACAGCTTTCCCAAGCGACAGGCGAATTTGTATCTTAAAGATACAATTTTGTGGCATGATAAATTTTGCAGTTTCAACTGCGTCAACAGCTCCCCCATAAAGATTAGCGCGTTTTTTATGGCCAGTTGACAAAGTGCTGAGCTACTGAGCACCAGCCACACCCAGGCCCATAATAAACGTGCCCGCTCTGGGCGGATTTTCCCACAGGCGCCGCCAATTGGCGTTTGGCTAAATGAGCTACGTGTCGCCATCAGGTGGATGTGGATGTGGCACAGCCCTACACAGAGGGACAGAGGCAGGGGAAGGGGCAGGGAAAGAGGCAGAGGCAGAGGCGCAGTTCCGCAGGCAGTCGGCGCTTAGACAAAGTCAACCCTTTGATAAAAATTACAAAAACAAAGCATAAGAAATCCAGCCAGGACTGAGACGTTCAGTCGAACGCGCTCGACTACAGAATACCCTGCATTCAATATTTTAAATATAATTTTAGAACTTATCATAAGGAGCTATTTTGGTTATAAATTCCGCAATATTGCTTGGTTAATATCTCCAGTGTTTATTGAAGGAATACAATTTTAGTATAGTTAAATACAATAGTTAAGTGTCTATATTCCAAAGATTAATGCGCAATGTTGCATATTACGTGTGATATACGCTTTTTAACGATTCGGGCGTAAAGAGGGCGTGGCAGTCAACATTTGAAATATACTTGATCTGCGCATGGCATACGCCAAGCTACATTCCGAAAATGGTTGCTTTAGCTCTTACAGTACCAGAGATCTACGGATTTAAAGAGACGGACAGACGGAACCTTTGCTTTTGTGATTGCTCTGTCCTAAGGAAATAACAGCGAGTGTACATGAGGTCTATTGCCCATCAGCTATGCAAATTACAAGAACAATTGCGTGCATTTTCTCTCATTGCTCATTGGTTGGTTGGATTGGTGAGAGTTACTGCTTCGTAATGTCAATTTCCTGAATTTCTTTTTGAAAATCGAATGCACAAAGCTGTTAAACCCGCTTCTAAGCATGTGGTGGGTACAGGGTATGAAAATCAGTTGCTCGCTGTGGATTCTATTAGCGATTCCGCTGAAATCGCGGGGCATATCTCTGTCTATGGACCGTTATGGGGCCAGTTAGTCAGTCAAGCAGTGATGTGGCAATGATGCTGATGCTGCTGATGCTGCCCCTGCCGGTGGCAAGTGGAGAGTCTGGCATCAAAGGGCAGCGCCACTTGGCGGCCCGTTCCGAGCCGTCGGAGAGTTGTGCGCTTGAGCGAAAACAGTAGCGCCGCTTTAGCCCAAAACGTCACTTGCGACAACAGCAACAACAACAGCAACAACAACAACAATCTGTAGAACAAACAACAGCAACAAGAGCAACAACAACAGGCGCAGACCCCAACACTAAATGCGAAAGTTCAAAGCCTAATGCGAAAAATTCGCAGAAATCTGTCATCGCCTTGTCAACGCGGCGTCATCAGCAGGAAGCAGCCGAGCCGCAGTTGGAGCGGAGCGAGCGGGACGGCCATACAGCTGGAGCGAGACGGCGAATGCGCAGACCAATAAGCTGCCCGCAACTGCCAAGCAGCACACTGCGCGAAATACCGAGCGAGTTCCAATCCAAAATGCAACTCTACATCAAATTTACTTCAATATTGCCTATGTATAATATTTAAAACAATTTTTAATAAAATAATACATGTTTAATTTAATTTAATATTTTTTATATCAACTTCAAATTTAATTCAATATTTTCTCTTTAAAATAATGAAAACAAATTTTGATAAAACAATACAATTAACGAATATTTTCAATTGTTTTGTATTTATATTTAATTTGATTTCATATCTTTTAAATTAACATCAAATTCAATTCAATATTTTCTCTGTAAAATATTTAAAACATATATAACAAAAATAATATAATAATAAACGAATATTTCCCATTTAAATTTTATTCACATTTAATTTAATTTAATATTTTTTAAATCAACATCAAATTTAATTTAATATTTTCTATTGCAAATATTAAAAACAAATATTATAAAAATAATACAATAATAAACGAATATTTTCCAATTTTTTTTTCATATTTACTTTAATTTAATTTAATATTTTATAAATCAAATTCTACTAAATATATATTTTTTTTTAATATCTTAAACAAATACTCTAAAAATAATTAAGTAATTAACAAATATTTTATATTTTGTTGGCATTTTTAATTTAATATAAAATATAAAACTTTCGCATGCCCATAATTTCCAATTTACTTTATATTACTTCATATCAAGGAATAAAAAAAAATACTTCTGAGATTTTACATGCAACAAAAATAGAAAAACATTTGTTTAGAATTTCTAGTCATATCCCAACTGAAATTTCTGTATTACAATTTGGAAACGCTTTAAAAAATGCTATATATTTATTAAAGCTTTATGCTTTCTGAGTGCTGAATATTGGCAAACATTGAAGTTGATTTATAATTTTTGGTATATTGCTGTTGAGGGTAAAATGTTCTCAGTGTACCAGAGGCCCTGCAAATTATTGTGCCATCAAGAACAGGCACAACAGCAACAAAAACAGGCAAAATCGGAGGCACGTCGCGTCGTCGGGGCGATCATATCAAAGCAGAGCCCAGCGCAAATTTCCTGCCTTCTGTGGCAGCGCCGCCCGCCACGCCCCCCTCGCCACTCTTGCCACTGCCAAAAGAGGCGTAGGAGTTGATGCATTCCCTAACCAAGCCCAAGCCCAATCTCAAGCCGAAGCTGAGGCTGATGTTGAAGACTTCTGTGACATCAACTGGCGTCTATCAACGTGTTTACATGCCTGCCAAAAACAGAGGAGAAACCCAGAGAGAGACAGAGAATTCGAGTGAAAGAGACAGCAACAGCGAGAGAAACAATACTCACTGATAGGCACGACAAGTGAAGAGGTAGTTCAGTTAGTCCTAAATGTTTTTACGCACTTTGGGCCAAGAGAAGTAAAAAAAAGAATCAATACAGGCTTCGAGTCCAAATCCCTAATGATAATGTAATAGAAATAGTATATAAAATTATATACCCCTAATGACTTAATAACTTAGATGCCTTTAACTTGTCAAGTTTTCCCAGATTTCCCTAAGTCCCGGTGCCTTTTTCTCTCATAGTTAATTCAAAGAATACTATTCTTAAAGATTTAGCTGTTAGCGATTAAGGTTTTCTTATATTTTTTTCGATTCTCATCACTTAAACCTATTTGAAATATCTTTTTTTTTATTATTTTTCAATAAGTTGAAATATCTTGTTTTTTTATTATTTTTTATAGAGTTTTATTCTATTCCATTTTTCCATTATTCCGTATTTTTTGATTTTATCAACTACTATTCTACCAATTTCTTCCTGGAATCTTTTGTTTTTACTTGCTATATAGATTGTTATATTTCTGCTTGCTTCACACAATCTTTTTTGCTCTCTAGAACTTTAGTCTTATTTCTCTCTAAATTCTCTTTCTACCAATATACATATATTGTAACTTCAAAACATCTATGTGTCTATCCGTGTGTAGGAATGTGTAGATCCCTGGAATTGAAAGAGCTAGAGCAACCATCTTCGGAATGTAGATTGGTGTACACCATACATAGCTCAAATTTATTTTAAATATTGACTGCCACGCCTATTTTAAGGTTGAATCGATAAAAACCGAATTACTAGCGTAGTATTGAATGAAAAAGGTTGTTATTTGAAACATATCATTTCTGTTATTATGTTTATCTATGCTAAAAAGCTTATTGAGATCGGTTACTAATCAAAGAAGTTATTTAAGAAGCAATATTGCAGGATTTTCGTCTCTCGCTCTGTGGTTTATCTTCAGTATTCGCGTTCTCTTTAGATTACGTCTGCTGCTCTTCCTCTTCGTGCCTCGCGCTATGGTTAGAGTGTGCGCGTTTCGTTGTCCCTGTGGGAATGCGTAGAATTATGTTGGCCTGTCTTTGACATCTTGTCAAAAAATGTCAGAATGTTGTATGCCTTATACTTTGTTGCTCTTCTTGGTTTCAGTTTTTTCTTTTTTTGTTGGATTTTTGGGGGTTTTTTTGTGTTTTTTGTGATGCTGGCAAATGGCATTTGGCAGCAGTTGTTGCCTCGGCCTGTTGCATGTCATTTGAATGATAGTTCGGGGCAATCGCTCGGCGCTATTAAACATCAAAAGGCGAACGGCAAACTGGGCGCAGAGCATTTAACGCCGAATTCCGCAACAACAAAAGGCAGGTAGAGCGCCAGGTATCCCCTCTCCTTCCCTCCTGCCCTCCTCCCCTCCCTTCCCCTCTACATTTCCCCAATCGATCCACATGCCTGGCATTTTTGTCGTTAGATTTTTGTACACTTAATTGCCGCAATTAGCGTGGGGCGCGCTTTGTTGTGATGCCACGCTGAAAGTGCAAATCGTCCGGCACATATCTCGCTGGCGTCGCGATGGCGAAATGGCAGCGAAATGGAGGCGAAATGCGAGCGAAATTATTGTTCTCTCCACTGCCTACATTCCAAGCGTCTTCATCATGTCCAATTAAAAATCTACAGCCTGGAAAGCCTCAAGTCAATGATTGCTCAAATCCCTCGGATTTCACTTGAGTCAAATTGAGCAGTTAGCAAAAATTCTAGTCCCAATTCAATTACGTTTGAATAGTAACTACAGCTTTGTTCTTAAAACAAGTACAAGCCTAAAGCAAGAATTTAGTTCACCCATAGTTTCAATTACAGATTTTCTTTGATTTGATATAGAATTTTACTTTTTAGTTCTGGATGTTAAAATCGGAAAATGACTTTTTTGACAGTTTTTTCAAAGAATATTTTTAACTTTTTCCAAACTCTATTATCTACTATTTGATTGTCATAAGACAACTTGAAACATATTCTAGCAAAAACCTTTGCCTGCTGTTCAGTATCATTAACGCCCAGCTGATCAGCCCTATAACTACCCAAACTTCTTCCTCTTTCAACACGAAATTCGCTAACTGAAGCTGAAACTGAAACTGGAAACGAAAGTGAAGTCTGAGCATTTGCTGTTTAATGACACGGAAATCAAATGTCGACGCCGTCAATTGCAACGCTTTTTGGCCACTTTCCTCACCCACAGACCGAGGGACGGACAGACGGAGTTACGGACAGACGGAGTGACGAACGGAGAGCCCTTCTCCACTTCAATTCAAATAGTTCTGGCACTAGACAGGCGGACAGACAGACGGACAGCCGGACAGACAGACGTACAGTTGCCTTAATTAACGAAAATTAAGCACAGTTGACGTCGACGTCAACGCCAACGTTAACGCTGACGCTGACGCCTACGCACAGTGCGTGTCGCAACTACACAGCAAGAAATATTGGTGAGTAAAATGAAAAAATTTGATTTAAAATCGTAAAAATGTATGCCTAAGCGAGTGTATTGTATAAAAGCATTTAGTCGAAAAACGTAAATTTTAGAGCTAATATTGGTATCATGGGGGGATTATCACTTCTTATACGAAAAAATCTATTTTCGTTGAACTTTAAATGCACATAACTTTACCAAAACTCAACAGATTTTAAAGCGGTATGGATTTATCTTAATCATTTGAGGGGGGAAGTAAAATTTAAATGAAAAGTTGAAAAAAAAAATTTGAAAATTTAGCAAAAATTTTTGACCTTACCCTTTAAAAAAATTGAATTTTCGATCAAAATTTTTCGATTAAAAATGGCAAGAATTGATGCGTGAACGAATTGTAATGCAAAATAATGCAGATAAACCAAACATGACTGAATTTGATTGAAAAATGTAGATTTTAGGGCCCAATATTGGTATTATTGGAAATTATCACTCCGATATCCTCTGGGGAATAGTGAAACATCGAGGTTGAAAAGAAAACATCGAATATATCGGACATATCTGGAAACAGAGATAATAATCACCACTACAAATACATCGATAATTCGATAACTCGTCGCATGCAACGCTGTCGACGAAACGCTTTTTTTCCGTCAAATCTGGGTTTTTTGAAGAGCTAGAATAATTGTAAAATTGTCATTTGTTTTGCGCAGTGTAGAAAGTCGACAGCTGCTGGGGTTACTGTGAGCATGTTGTCGAACATATTTCGAGTATGTAAATTATCTTAAATAGCCTAGAAATTAATTAGCAGCGATTGAGATCGCGCATTGATAACGCACCAAAAACAACAACGCGAACTGTTCCCATTGGCTGCGTGGCAACCCTTCTGCTTGGGTGGGTGGAGAAGGGCAAGGGGCAAGGGGCAAGAGGCAAGGGGCAAGCGTAATAATGATGCGTTTATCCAAAGCGAGCATCAGATAAGCTGCGTTCCAGCCGCAGTCGCAGCAGGCGATCGACAAGTTTGATAAGCCGCAACGCGCTCCTCGCTCACTGATAAGGCCCCAGACGCTGGCGCTAAGCCGCTGCGCCAGGGGCGTGGCAGGGGCAGGGGCAGAGGCAGAAACAGAGACAGGTAGAGACAGCCTAACGAGGGACGCGTCGCAAGGAGCTGATCGTGTGCACATCATTCAAATGCCAATTAAAGGCGCCGGGCGTACACAAAACCTGAGAACCCAAGACCAAAAACACAATAAATATACGAAGGAGAAACCAGTAAGGACGGAGCTACAGTCGGACGTAACCGACAGTTGAAGACCCTGTACTTTGGGTTGCAAAGATTATTCAAAATACCACAAAGTTATTACTTTCTATGATTATAAATGTATTTTATATTTATTTATATTGTCTGTTGCATATCTTTGCTGTTTCTTAGCCGATTGTAATGTAATTCACAGCCTTGATAGAGACTGCAAAACCCTTACCTTTAAAACTATAGACTAAGAAATTGTGTTTCTAGCTCTTATAATAGTACTTAGTAAAATGTAGATGGCTGCTCTTTTTCTTTTGTGGTTAGCGAGCAAGGAGAGATATAAAACCTCTAAAACAAACTGTATCTGCTTGCAGCATATGAGAACCTACATTCCAAAAATGGTGTCTGTAACTCTAATAGTTGCTGAGATCAAAGTGTTCATAGGCAGGGATAGACGAACATTCGGATATTGCTATACCGATCGTTTTGACTCAGAAAAGGGTGTTGCACACTTTTCTCATTCGCACTTATTTAGTAGACCCTTTTACTTTTTTAAAGTACAGGGTCTATAAACGAAAAAGCAACAAAAACGACGAGCAAGACGAAAAGGAAGAGGAAGACGAAGAGGAATACGAAGACATAACTTGGACCCCAACTCCAACTGGCGATACCGAAAGCAATCAGCTGTCATTTGGAGGCAAACAAAGTGGACATGACTCGTAGGGCTGCATTTCATTTTGGCCAGCGGTTTGAGCCAACCATCGAATTGTAATGCGCTGCACTCATTTATACACTCACACTCAAACACTCACCGACACTCACACAGTTAACCCTTTTATTCAGTCGCTGCTAATTGGCTGCATTTTGAGCCATAATTATGACAGCAATATCATTTAGCTTAGATTACAATCAGCTTAATTAAATGGCCATAGAGCCGAAGTTTGGGCCTTTTATGCGTTGCAGTTTTCCAAATTTTAAAATGCATTTTGAATATATTTAATATTTAATATTCATTTGAATACTAAGACATGTTATTCATCTTATTAAAAATATATAAATAAATATTTATATAAATATTATTCCACAACGTGTTATTGTCGTTCCTTTTCAAATTCTATCAACTATTTTTAGACCCTTTACTTTAAAAAAGTAAAAAGGGTCTATTAGTTTAGTGCAAAGAGAAAATGTGTGTAACACCCAAAAGGAGGCGTGGCAGACCCCATAAAGTATATATATTCTTGATCAGGACGACAAGCCGAGTCGATATAGCCATGTCCGTCTGTCCGTCTGTCTGTCTGTCCGTCTGTCCGTCTGTCCGTCTGTCTGTCTGTCTGTCCGTCTGTATGAACACCTAGATCTCAGCAACTATAAGCGCTAGAGACACCATATTTGGGATTTAGGTTCTCCTAATCAGTAAGCAGCACGAGTTTGTTTTAGATTTTGGATACCTCCACCCCTTCCCCCGCAAACCGCAAAAAGCTGCTGTAGCCACAGTTTTAAAGCTATTGATTTGTAATTTGGGATTTAACTAGTTTATGACATTCTCTATCGACGCTGTGAGTTTTGTTTCGATCGGATAAGAAACAGCGAACATATGCCACAGACAATTTGCCGCACTAGGCAGAGGGGGGGTGGTGTGCCTTGCATACGCGGGTAGCTTAGTGTGTGTGCGTCTGATTGTGTTTGTATGTACATATACTCAAAGTAAAGGGTCTCCTACGGTCGGTTACGTCCGACTGTAGCCTCCGTCCCACTGACCTGCCCCGTCCCTATATTTTTATTTTTATTTTTATTTTTTATTTTATTTTTTATTTCATTTGAATTTTGACCAAGACCAGTCAACCTAGATAATTAAATTAGATATTAAATAATTAAAATTAAAATTAAAACAAACAAAATGCAAGATTTTAATATGTATAGCAAAATAGAGCAAAAAATCTGGGGAAAAATAATATTAAAATATGACATCAAATTAAAGAAAAAGAAAATGGAATTACTTCACAAAAAAAAATGTTATCCAACTTTATTAAATAACTGGATTTTGTTTAAAATATTCTCAGATTTATAAACTCAAAAAAACTTCCATATTCTTATTTTTTTGTAATCCTTTGAGACACTTAATATTTACAAACTGCATCTCACATTTAAGATATTTCAGCTTTACTTACTTAATAAAATTTAATTCAAAAAATCAATTAATTAAAAAAAAATTGTATTGTGTACATATCATTTTTGATTGCCTATACAGAATTGAATATTAAATAATATATTTATTTATTTAAGAATATATTTAATAAAATAAATACTTCTATATATTAAAATATTTTCTTGATACAAGTACGCCCATAAATAAATCTGCAGAAGTATTTGGAAAGGCAAAGCGTATGCCTGCAGTGCATGTGGCTTAAACCCCATTCCCAGGCCAATACCAAAAGCATAAAAATCAAATAATCAAAAAACAAAAATAAAAACAAAAATAAAAATAAATAAATAAACGAAACGAAACGAGACCAGAGCAGAGCAGAGCAGAGCAGAGAACTGAGAACTGAGAGCTGAGCCCAGAGATCAGGCCAGATCGATGCGGCAACTGGACACACGGACGGACCGCCAGTCGGAGGCATTGTGTGAGCCCAACTCAAAAGCGGCGCTTGAATTCGCAACGGCAGCGGCGCCGCATGCCCCTCCCCCTCCCCCTGCCACCCTGCCACTGCCCCTGCCACAGCCCAAACGTGGCCAAAACCAGAGCCAAAGCCAAGCCGAGCGAATGCCCATTCATCGATCAAGTTGCAAGCGCCACGACGAGAAACGTGAGGCAGCAGCAGGCGGCAGCAGCAGCAGCAGCAGCAACATGGGGCAGCAGCAACAATCTGCTGTCGCAGATCTGCGTTGTTCGGTGGCTGCATTTGAATACATTCGTTTTTGTATTCGTTTCCATATGAGCACACTGACAGAAAAGTCGCAGCCATCCAACAAACATTCTAAACATATTTATATTTATTTAATCTTATTTATTGAAATATATTTATTTATATTTATGTGTTTCACTAAATATTTATATTTATTTAATATTATGTATTTATCTATGTATATTATTTAATTAATTATATTTATTTAATTTTATTCATTTACGTACTTTATTTATTGAAATATATTTATTTATATTTATATGCCGTGTAGTATTAAATATTTATATTTATTTACTTTTATTTTTATATTTAAACACTTTATTTATTTAAATATATTTATTTATATTTATGTGTTTCACTAAATATTTATATTTAGTTAATTTTATGTATTTATTTATTTATATTATTAAATTAAATATATGTATCTATTTAACTTTATATGCCATGTTTTATTAAATATTTATTTTTACATAATTTTATTTATTTTAATTTATTTATTTATATTTGTGTACGGTTTTTTATTGAATATTTTGCATATTTATATTTTAATATTTAATATTTTTATTGTGATTTATAATTTATTTGTTATGCTACACATAATAACATTTTATATCATTGCTTATATAAATGTAATTATATTTAATTTAATTCCTTAATATATTTTTGTATTTTTCTATTTTATATTTAACTTTTTTTTTTAATTTTACTTTACATGTTTTTATTATTTCTATAATTTATTATTTATATATTTCTTTTTTTTATATTTATATTTTAAAATACCATTTTTTTAATCTATATTTATTATTATTTTCTTTAAAATAATTGTTTTACCATGATTATTTATTGTATTTATGCATTTATTTATTACGCCACATGCATATTTAATTCTTTAATTTATATTTATATTTTCAAAACTCTCTGCTTATTTCGCTCAGTGTATGGGCACGTCTGCTGCCTGCACTGCGGCGCCTGTCAGTGTCGCCAAAAAAGCAAAACGTCGTCTTCATCGGCGCATCTTCGCAGTCGTCCTCCCTTCTCCCTCCTCCCTCCCCCTTGCCATACACTTTTGTGCGCCATTTTCCATCTCATTCTTGATCTGATTCTCATTGTCTCCAAGCGCAGGATCTATGGCATGCCGGGCTTTTGCCTTTGATCGACGACTGTTTAACATCGCAGGCAGCTGACTGCTGACTTGCCTTGTTATGCCCGGTCCCCAAGGCGAAACAGGGTATGCTCGGCTTGCACAGACCCTCGTAGTTGTCGTAGTCCCACACTAGATCTCTGGTGTTTACGAGACTAGACATATAAAATTTGGAAAGCATAATCGTAGAAAGCTAATGCTGCTAAACTTAAATCTCCTGAAGATATAAGTGATATAGACACTGAATAGTTGTAGTAATATAACTAGATCTATCTAGATAACCTTCAAGAGGTTAGAGATATAAAAATTGGAAAGAAATTACCATATAGTACATATCCAATTCGAGCTTTCAACTGTTGAAGAATACAATTTTTAAATTCAACAAACTATAACTATAACGTTAAGAGATCGGAAAATATGAAAATTGATAAGCAATTGCCGAATTATTGTTTTGAGGTATATAAACAAATATAGATCTCTGGTAGTATACGGTTTAAAGCTCTGGAAATTTTCAAGCACTTATAAAAACCCAATGCTTCTTTGTTTTTTGAATTTTAGAACTAGGAATATTAAAAGAAAATAATTGGAGTCAAGAAAGGATTACAGATATAAAATTTTGAAAGTACTTAGCATATTAGATTTAATATATACCTAGATATAAATTTTATATATTTATCAAATTTAAGTTTTGAACTGTTGAAGAGTTGAATTTTTATATACAAGAACCTAAAATAGATTTAGTTTGTATTTGCTAGAATATCGTAAATATCGTAAAAAAAATCTATTATTTTATATAATGTATAGTTTTAAAATGGAAATGATTAGAATAAAGTCAAGATATTACATCTTTGATATTATAAGTTTTAGGAAGTCGAAATTTTACCAACTAAATCGCGTGATATGTTTTCAGGTATGCACACTCGACTGCAGCCTTTTCACCTGAGGCCTGTTACCGTTTTCGGGGTCTCAGATTTGTTTTGGGCCAGGTTAAGGCCTGCCGACCCGCAATTGATTCGCAATTCCAACAGGCCGCATTGATTTTGATCAGCCACGACAGCCAGTTACCCCCTCCCACTCTTCCCCTTCCCCACCCTTCATCCATCCATCCCCCTGCCCGTGTTTTATCCCTCCTTCCTGGCAGAGTTGTCGCTCTCACATCTTCTGGCAACGTCTGGCCAAATCAGCGGCAGACGCAAATTTTATTGACAGCATTCAGTTGGCAGTCCGAGCATGGCTCGAATGGCTTTTTGCGAATCATTTGGCACTCGTGTGAATGCGAGCTGCGCTTGCTTGTGAATGCACTCACATGCACAAATGTACTCACATATGCCACTCACTCAGGCGGAAGTAAAACGCGGGCAACATGGCCCAGTACTCGGCACTACGGTATTAGACGCCAAAGCATGCGAGTTGGGCCATCGACAAGCCACGAATTTTGTCTATTCCGAAACAACATTTCAAAGTTCTTCAAAGCATACCAAGTAGCGAAAGGAAAACCGAAGCAAAAATTTAAAATAAAATTAATTTTAAATAAAGTTAAATTTAAACCAAAAATTTTATTTCAAACTTAATTTAATTTTCTAATTTTGAATTCTCTGTTATTTATTTTATTATTGTATTTATTTATTTTATTTAATTTTTCCCAAAAAGTGACAATTGCACTCAAAATATTTTTGGAAACATCTGATCTTAGCAGGCCTAGCAGGTCTACGCCTAGACCTAGACTTCCATTTGGGCTGACTTGACTATTCCATTTTACGAACAGCACAAGCAGCACAACAGAGCTGGAAATTTCTACAAATTTATTTAATTTTTTTCCAAAAATTTTTACTCAAACTTACATTTCGGCTAAAATTTCATAATATTTTACAATAGTACAAAATTTAATTGGCTACAAATTTTTTAGGCATTATTTTATACAAAAATCACGAAGATGAAGATAATCCACATGGAGCGCTCAGTGGATGCAGGCATCAGCATGATCATGTTGGGCGCCTGCGTCTACGCTTTTTGCAAGCTGCCACTGCGCGAGGCACTCTGCGCACATTTGGCCCTTGGGGCAGTTTTAGTCTACTGCCTGTTTAGCCTTGCCCGATGCTGCTCGTTGGCATGGGGCCGATGCCTGCCGATGGTTGCGGGCGTTGTTGAAGTAATAACGCTGCCCCTGATCAACACGGAGTTTTGCCTGAGGAGCAGCTACAAGGATTACTGGATGGTAAATCTGCTGCCCCTGGCCGTCGCAATCTTTAATATCTATACTGTCAACACCGGCATCAGAAAGACCAGCGAGGCCAGCGGTGCCACAGTTGATGGGGATAATGCCACAATTGATGGGGATAATGCCGCAAATGATGGGGATAATGCTCTCGATATGAACAATGCCTCGAAGGACGAACTTTTGGAGATCGCCAAGGACACAGCGCTTCTGGGCGGCCTCTGTGCAGTGGTATTAATGGGCGTTGCCGAGGAGAATGCTTACCACCTGTACATCGCCGGAGTTTTTGTATTGGGCCGCATCGCAGCCCCGTATCTACGCCGCCCGGAGGGCATTTCCCTGAAGTTGGCGCTTACTGGAGCCTTATGTATAATAGCCAGTGCCATAAAAAAATAGATCATCATCATCTCACACTTGCTTTTGCTCAGCAGTTTTTAAGCTGCTGCAACTTTTCATAAATTGTCATTACCGTTGTTCAATCAAAAATAAACATTCCAAAGCTCAAATGTTTCATCCCATTTAAGTGGGTTTTTTATTTCAAACTTCTCTTTCTGTACCCATTGAGAAATGGATAAAAACAGCGTTAATCACTTTTTGCGCATATACTTAACTGGCAGAAAAAGGCGTGGCACATCCCATAAAGTTTATAGTATTTTCTTGTTCAAGCGAACGCGCAGCGCGAGCTGTGTGTACAGGGAAGAGTCAGCGCACACGAGATTTTTATAGACTCCAGCCATGGAAACAGAATTCTTAACTTTTTGGAAATTTATGTAACAAGCCTAAGTGGGCGTGGCAGATCTGCCATTTGTTACTATGTTTATAAAGTATAAACAATAACAAGCGTTATATGGCTCATAAAATAAATAGTCTTCACAATTATATTTATTAACTTTGATTTGCTGCTAATCCAAAACCTCTGTATTTCTATTCTATCTGTTATCTATCTATTTCTTCTTCAATTATTATAAAAATATAATAATATATATAAAATTATAAATTTTTATTTAAACAACTCTATCAAAATAAACACCCCTTGTTTCTGCAAAAATGTTGCTAAGCTTGGCAGTTTGTTGGACAGTTTCAGCTGTTAGTTTTATTTATTGTCTATCATATCTCTCAGCACAGTTTGACGGGCACTGCAGACTTAGCTTATAAAATAAAAATAAAAAAAAGCAAATAAAAAACGTTAAAAAAATTGTGGAATAAAAAACGAAATAAATAAAAATGAAATTTATATATAATAAATTGCCGAAATGCCGCAAGTTGGAGACCACCGAATAGGTTTTTGCTGCTTGATTTACTGTTGCTGCATAGAGAGAGATAGAGAGAGAGGGAGAATGAGAGAGAGAGAGAGAGAGAGAGAGAGAGAGAGGAGGAGAGAGATGCCAAGTGTAGGCTTAAGGTATGAAGGCTGACGCCAATTGGCCTTAACGCAAAAATCCCAAGCAAAAGGTACGGATGGACAGGGGCGGAGAAGAGGAGGGGCAGAGGGGCTGAGGGGGGAACTGAGCAGAAGACAAGGCATTGCTGTGTTTATTTTTATGCTTTTTGTGTACTTTATAGACATTGCCGCCGCCTGGTGGCGCCTCAAGTAGCCGCCGCTGCCCCATGCGGACACGGATACAACAAACAACAAACAGCACGGGCTGCCTGCGAGCTGCCAAAACAAGCGCAAGAGAGAGAGGGAGAGAGAGAGAGAGAGAGAGAGAGAGAGAGAGGGAGAGAGGGGGAGATAGAGGGAAAGACTGCTGCATGAGCAGCTTTTGTGGCGGCTTCTGATCAAACGACGGCGACAACTGCCCCCAAAAAACAACAACAACGAGCAGAGCTTTAAAACAAAAGCGCGTTGGCAGCAGCAACAACAACAGCAACAACAACAACAACTAAACAAACAACAACAAACAACAACAACAACAACAACAAAACAAACAACAGAGCGCGTCTCAAAGCAATCCTTAAGTCGTGTTCTTTTCATGTCCTTCTTGCATTTGGGTTCGATTTTTTTCTTTCTTTGCGTGGATCTTTTGTGTTTCTCTTTTGCCCCAGACACAACTGCAGAGCGAGACAGCAATAGAGTTACGGTGGAAGGGGTAGGGGGAGAGGGGGAGGAAGAAGAGGAGCCCAGAGTTGCAGCGGCGTTTAGCTTCAAGCTGCAAGTTATTCAAGTGGCGCCAGCCAAACATTTTATTGGGACAGCGGGACAACAAGACCCAGGCAATGCAGTGCTCCCACAACTGTGGCCAGAGACCAGTGGCCAGTGACTGCGCAACTGTATCTGCTCTGTGCAGCCACAACTGTGTGTTTATCCCACAATCTACTATATCGATATGCGCTTTTCTCATAACCCATTACTTTGATATGAATATCCCCTACCTGTAAACTGAAGCATATTGTCCTTAACCCACAATTTGTATCATCTACCTTACATACTATTATTATTAATCGCATTCCAATATTCCACTTTCCCATATCCCCCATCTTATATCCCATATTCTATATACTAAATTCTATATCGTATATCTTAAGGCATATGTTATATATTCCATCTCCAACATCCAATAGTTGTATATCCTACATCATAAATCTTTCATCCTACATTCTACATTCGACACTCTGCACTCTACTCTTTAACTATACACTATAAACTCTACACCTATCATCCTTCATCCCAAAAATATCCTGTGCAGTATCCTATTCCCTTTATATTCAACATTCCAATTCCCATATCCTGCATTTTATACCCCTTAACCGATGTTGCGTATCCCATAACAAATATCCCACATCATATATCCTATTCTACATATACATATTTCTAACCCTATATCATAACCCCAAATCCAGTATTCTTTATAATATATCCCATATCCCTTATCGTAAGTTCTAAATCCAGTAACTATCTATCCCACAACTTTTAACTACATATGTTCTATAAGTCTGTTGAATAATTTCACCACATATTCTTAAGCATACTATATGCATAATCCTATATCAACTGTCCTTTTTCTATAATTAGCTCCAAAATCCCAAGATGTACGTATATCCAATATCTCCAGTCCTATATTTGTAACAATCTATTGCATTTATGGGATGTAAGCTTGAAAGTCAGCACTTTTATGACTGACAATAGGATGGTGATTCCGATTGTGACTTGGCAACTCTCGCTCTCTCTCTCTCTCTCTCTCTCTCTCTCTCTTTCTCTCTCTATCTGCGTACTCCAGTAACTGTTTCTGACACTGTGTGTGTGTGTGTGTGTTTGTTTGTGAGTCTGCATCGGATGTATCAATTCGCAAGTTGCGCTTCCTTCCGATCACGTGACTCAACGCCAACTGCAGCCGTTGCTTCCGTTCAGTCGATAGCTTCCGTCCGTCCGCCTGTCCGTCTCTTCTTCTCTCCTTCCCTCCGACCATCCGTCTGTCCGTCTGTCCGTCCGTCTGTCCGCCTGTCCTGGCAGCCACCCAAGCCACCCCATGGGCAAAGGGAGACGGGAGATGGGCAGAAGAGCAGCACCAAAACACTTCAATTGTGGACATGGACAGTTGCATCCCTCCCCCTGCCCCTCCCCCTACCCCTGTCCCCCTCAGAGTCTATGCCGCGTGACAATTACTCATGAATACATTTTGCGCCTGGGCCGACGCCGACGTTTGCGTTTTATTTATGGTTTTATTTGTGGCAAGCACAAAGGGAAACTGCGTCAGGACACAGTCAACAGACACACACTCTCTCCCTCTTCCTCTCCCACTCTCTCTCTCTGTCTAGCAAAATGTATCTCAATGTGGCTCAATTGTATCTCAGCGACGCGCCATAACCATAAAGTCAATTTATTTATTAAGTTTTTATCGCGAACGTCTCGAAGAGCGTATGTGAATGCGTAAGCGAATAACGTTTCGAATGAATGAATAATACTCACATTTGGCACTTGAGGCAAGTGAATACCAGATACCATAGATACCATCAGGTTCCTGGGTATACTTACTGCTAAGACCTATGCTTAAGTGAGAAATTAGAAAATATATTCTAAATTATTATTTTGACTGAAATTTTCCCAACATTATTGTAAGATTTTTGGATTTATTGCCGGATTTATAGAGTCTTCAGAATGGTATTATGTTGTTGTAATTTGTGTGCTTTATAGAAACACAAAGTTCAGTGTCTCCTACTGTTAGTTACGTCCTACTGCAGTCTTTCGTTCAACAGATCTGTTCCGCCTTTTCTTTGATGTTAAATTCTATTAATTATAAATTATATTTAAAATTATTTTAAATTATATTTGAAATATTTTTGAATGATATTTAAAATATTTATAAATCATATTCAAAATATGATGTGTAGGATATTTTTCGGCTTCGTCCTTAATAGTTCAGAGCCAGCGTTAATCGAGATTTGGAATTCTATTTAATTCTCTTTATAATTATTTTTAATTGTATTGCCGAATTCGATGTTATAATTGAGCATTTTAATAGCAAGGGTTAAAAAGCCCAATAATTAAAATAAATAAAACTATATATAAAGTGAAAATTAATAATAATTAGTAATTAATTATGCAATAATACATGTATTTAAATAAATTAAAATACTTATTTAAAGTTATATGAAATAACACAAAAAACTGCCAGAATTAATAAAATACGAACAAACCAAAGGAGCTTAACTTTTGTTTAGTTGGCTCTGGATAAGGTGTTAATTGCAAAATTTTATTTCTAATTATTGTTTAATTTTATATAATTTTCTAAACTTTCTCAATGGCGTTTAAACTGTAGCAGTTTAATTTCTATTCCCACAGTTCTGTGCAGCTCAAACTGTGCAACAACAACAGCAATTAGCCCCAACTCAGCTTTGGATAGTGCCAAAAAACCAGGTCAAGTACTGCTCTAAGGCAGCGCAAACTCGGTTCCCGGCTCCTGATGCTCCCCTACCCCCGCCCCTCTCTCACTGTGACAAGTGTGCCCATTAGGCAATGACAGAAGATATGCTGAAGAAAACTTTAAGTGTAGTGGCTACAGCAACAACAGCAACAACAACAACAACAGCAACACCATGCAGCAGTTAAAACGGAAAAGCAACGCCCACTTGTAGATACAGAGCCTGACAATGGCCACAGCAGGCACAGAATACACTGAAAAAAATTCATATAAGGTAGCTTCAACTGTCTTCAATAATTGGCTGGAAATAAAACCCATTTTGAAGGCATCTTTAGAGCAGCTCATTTAGCATACTATCCAATATTTAATTTATTAAAGTCTGTCAGTCAGTCAGGACAATCGATAAATTACTATCGATAAATTACTAAACAAACAAAATGCACTTAACAAATGTTCCGAATTTAAATGCAATAAATACAGCGATGCCTAGTACATAAAAAATAATACTAGAAACAAATGGGTTAGGTCGGCTAAAATATTACAATGGGTTAGGTCATTTGGAAGCGTAGGGTGCTGGATTCATTAAGAATCTTGAAAGTATTGGACGAGCTCGTTTAACAGTTACCAGTAATGCAGTAATACAGGCAGTAATGCCATATACTGGGGCATCTATATTTAATCAGTATTTATATAGCATTTTTCAAATACTGGATTAGGTCAGTTAGAAGCGTATGTCGTGACAGATATCAGTCAAAGCCATTGTCAATTTTAGGGATTTTTTTAGATAGATTCTTATGAATCAGAATTTTGATATAATAGTGTTCTTACTATACTATTTCATAGACTAGATTAGTATAGGTATAAGAAGATATAACGATATCTCAGATATCGTTTAATCAGTCCAAATCATTGGCGATTCTATGGATTTTTTTTTAGATATATTCTTATGAGTCTGAACAGTGTTCTTAGTATATTTAAAATACCAGATTAGGTCAGTTAGAAGCGTAGGGAGCTTGGTTTGTAAGTAGAATCTATGGCAAGATATCAAAGGAACAAATTCAAGCCGTTTGAATTCCTATGTCTATTTTTGTTGACATATTTTTTAGTATCTGAAGTTTGTAAGTATTTTTGATAGAATTTAATACTATGCGATTTAGCAGCGTAGGGTGCTAGGTGGATTGGAAGTAGGGTGTTCCATAGGATATTTTCACTGGGCATGTTTTACGAAACGAATCGCAATTTCGATCTTGATTGAAACATATTCCGATCGGTCTTTTGGAACTTGCACATATTATTTGTAGCGGTGCAGGTGTCTAGGGGCACGCGGAGGGTGCCTCAAGGACCTAGGGGCAGGAGCCTCTGCTTGTCGTCACATGTTTACATTCAATTAGAAGGTTTTTTTCTCTGTTGTGTTTTTGTGTTTTTGTTGTCTTTCCGTATTTTGGAGCTGCCTTTGGCTTGTTTGCCAGCCACAGCAGCTGAAAAACTGGAGCAGCTGCTGCCAATGGCCATTGGTTGACCAACAGTGACGGGTGGGTGGTCCTAGCCCCCCTCCCTCTCCCCTCTCTCTTCCCTCTCCTCTCTTTCTCTGCTCACTTTCCTCTCACCTTTCTCTGACACACACTTTCAGCCGTTGGCCAAGTGCAATGAACCAGGCGCTGTTGCTGCTGTTGAGAATTGAGATATTAGCTCACAAGCAGCAGTACACAGAAACAGAGAGAGAGAGAGAGAAAGAGAGAAAGAGAGAGAAAGATAGAGAGAGAGTCAGGTTAGTGCTGCCAATTTGCTTTGAGACTACAAAACTCTTTTTGGCGCAAAGAAACTGAAAATAAAGCAATAAAAAAAAGTCCGATGGCAAACCCAATTATTCTAAATTCAATATTATTTATTTTATTATTATTTCACGCAGTTCCTAACTATTTAATTATTATTTAATTATTCATTACTAAAATATTTCAAAAATGTTATATATTTGTATGTCTATTATTTTTTTTTTTTAATTTTTTAGTATTCTATTTTTAACATATTTTTGTTTATTCCTATTAGCTAAATTGTTAAATATTACTGCTGTTTAATTTCATCAAAAAAGTAATTATTTTTACTGTTTATTATTAATTTTTATTTATTTTATAATGTATATTATAAATTTATTTATGATTTATGTCACTTTGTATTAATAATGATAATAGGCAAGCGTAGATTAAAAATCATGTCGAAGAGTCTGTTAAAAAATATATAATTTAAATATGCCAATAAAAATTGATATATAATTATTTATATTTAATTTATTAATAATTAAAAATCATAATAATAATAGTCATTATTGTAAATATTATAATTATTATTCCTACATTATTCAAATTTACTTTCAGCCAGATTTAATGGCTAAAAAGCGAATTGGGCAGCACTGAGAGAGCGATCAAGCAGGTCAGCACAGAGAGAGAAAGAGAGGGAGAGAGAAAGAAAGAGAGTGAGAGAGAAAGAGAGAGATGGAGCAGGGGCATGCAATTTGAGCAACACTCATTCATTAACTCGCTGCTGTGGGTACTCGTTTTTTGCCAGCAATTGCATTCAATTTAGTTAGAAGCAACTCACAGCCACAGATGATCAGCCTCTGGCTCCAGCCCCCTCGTGCCCCCTCTCCCCCTCTCTGTCGCTCTGTCTCGCTCTGTGTGGTAACTGATCTACCTGGGCACTGCTGATGAGATCTGTGTAAACAGCAAACCCCCTGCGCCGCGCCCCTCCCTCCGCCCCTGTGTAGGAGCCACGCCAAAATCGATATGACTCGATTAACGTGCTTCAAGACCAGCGTCGCCGTCTGCGTCTGCGGCTGCGTCTGCGTTGCACGTCTACGTCGGTGGTGCTATTGATGGCCCCTCTTCTTGTTGAAGGCCTCTCAGAGCGCTTTTGCCTCCTGGTGGCGCCACGAGGTGCAGCCAAGAAGTTCTGTCAGCCCAAGCTTAAGCAGCAGCTTTAAGCTGCTCAAAGCTCATATAAAGCTCATTCCGAATTTAATTTCTGAGAGCTTTAGCTTGCTTACAAAAGCTTGCTATATGAAAGCTCCAGCAGCCAAGCTTTTTTATCATTTAATAAATTTAAGCTCAAAACTGTGCAAAAAAGCTCATTTAAAAAAGCTTAAAGTCGTTCTACATTTAATAAATAAACTTCAAATATACAATGTTTTAGCTTAATAAGACCAATATGCAATCAAAACAGCTGTAAGCTCCTTAAAGCTCATTTAAATCGTGTAAATTGAGATAAGCTTTTCAAGCTCTTAAATTTTTAAATTTCATAAACTATTCCAATGAAATTAACAACTAAATTTTCTGCAATTTGAGAAATTATTTAGAATTTTTGGTATTTGTGAAAAAAATTAAGGACATAAATAAATAAATTCATAACCATTTGAGAAAGTATTTTAAGGATATAAATTAATAAATAAATTTTTTAGGCATTATTTAGAAATAATTTTGGGGAAATAAATAAATAAATTATATGCCATATGAGAAATTATTTTGAGCAAAAAAATGTATTAATAAATTCTACGCCATTAAAGATATTATTTTAATCAAATAAATAAATAACTTTTTGAACGTCTGAGATATAAATAAGTAGATAAATTAATCGTCATATAAGATAATATTTTAATAAAATAAATAATTAAATTTTAGAAATTATTTTGAGGACATAAATAGATAAATAAATTCTACGACTAATAAGAAATAATTTTGTAAAAATAAATTGATTAATTCTAGGCCACTTGAGGAAGTACACTGAGGAAATACTCTTGGAACTACCTGCGCCTGCTCTAAGCGGAGAGCGGAGGCAACTTCTTGGGCTAAGTGGAGACAATGTCTGTGGCAGCTAAGGGGGCAGAGGCGGGGGGTACAGGCAGTTGTGGGCTCTGTGGCAGCTACCACAGCTATGGCCACAGCTTCAGCTTCAGCTTCAGCCTCGGCTTTAACTTCAGCTTCAGCTTTGGAGCTGAAGCTTCGCGTGGTCGCGTTCATCATTTTGGTGTTTTGTTTTGTGGGTTTCGCTGCTTTTTTGTTGCTGCACTTAAATAGCTGGGCGGAACTTGATGAGATGATGGGCAATTATCTGCGGGAGGTCTCAACACACACACACACACATACGAATACACACACACACTCGGATACACACACTCACATATAGAGTTGTTGTAACAACATTTGGCCGACTTGGGCTTTTTGCTCTTTTCTTTTTTTTTCATTTTTATTTTTTGCAGTGGTCTGCGCATGCGCGCCAGCTTCAGCGCCATCGCCATCAACGCCTCACACACACACACACACACTGTGTGTAGTCGGAGAGAGAGAGAGAGAGAGAGAGAGAGAGAGAGAGATAGGCAGTGGCATTGCAGGCAGCAGGCAGCAGGCGTGAGCGAATGCAACAAAACGAGACGGGGCCAGGCTTGCAGATGGAGACACAGGCGTAGGCCAAGACGAGCGATCAGCGGGAGGGGGCGGGCAGCAGGGGCCGCGTGAGGAGAGGGGGCGTGTGAGGAATTGCAGCCAGAGACTGCAGCGGCGGCAGGCAGCCAATCATTGCCTCAAGGCCACACTGGCAGAAAAAAACTGGCAAATGCATGGAAAGCTAAAATATTGCAATTGTATAAATATTAATTAATATTAAAAATAAATTTTAAAAATTAAATAAATATAATTTTGCATTATCTCTTAATTTTAATTTATTAGAATTAAACAATTTAATTGTATACCCCACCCAAATTTTTATTTATTTATTTATTTTATTCATATAAAAAGTATCATTAAATTCAATGTATTTATTTATTTTTTTTTTGTTTTTTTTTTATTTTATTTATTTGTACTGATGAATTTAATTAAAGATTGTGTAAAATATTATTTAATAATTACTGAATAAATTAAAAGATAAAATCGTATACATATATTAAAAATAATTACTATTAAGTTACATATATAAATTATTATATATTTATTTTTATTATTATTAGCAAAAATATAAAAAATACATACATACACACGTATATGTATATAAAATAGCAAACAGAAATAAAATATTAAATATAAATTAAAATAATTATATAATTTTCTTTAAAGCAATATATGAATTGGTAAAAATAGTACAAAACTGTCATTGATTTTCGCACTGTGTAAAATGGCACTGGAAGGGGTTAAAGGTGGACAATGCGTAGAAAATATTTTGTGAACACACGACGTTGATCACGACGCCAAAAAAAGCGCCAAGACGGAGAGCGAGAGAGAGAGAGAGGGAGAGAGAGAAAGAGAGAGGCCACCAGGCAATTGGCGACTTGCAATCAGTGCTGCCACTTTAACCATTTTGGGGCTGCTTTTGGCCACATTTTGCAAAATCTTTTTAGCCACAAATGCAGCCATTTTAAAATTTTATTTAGCGATTTGATTAATGGCCACCTTGTATTTGATACCATATAATCGTTGTCCGATATATAAACGATTATTTTGTATCGTATGATAAAACGTACCATCACTAGCAGTACCTAGAGAAAATGTTTAAGAGCTTGATGTACTGTCATGATGTCGATTTTTACTGACGATGATTCGAAAACTATATTTTATTAAATTTGATTATTTCAATATCTTTTATTTTTAATTTGTACAATCAAAATTGCTATCAAATTTGTTATTTTTTTTTGACAAAAATTTCCAAAAAACTTTTATTTTTTAATTTAAATTTTAAACTTATTTTTATTATTATTAACTTTATTATTTGTAACTTTTATTTTCAATTTGTACGATTAAAATTACTATCAAAATTTTGTCTGTTTTATGAAAATCGTAAAAAAAACTTTTATTTTTTAATTTAATTTTTAAAACTTTTTATAATTAGAAAGCTTGTTTTTTTTCGAATTTGCGCCACTTTTGAAAGCAAAATTTGGTCAGCACTGCTTGCAACTTGCAGCCTGGAACTTGCAGCTTGGTACTGGGAACTGGCAACTTGCAGCAGGGAATAGGGAATAGGAAGTGGGGAGTGGGGAGTGTGGAGTGAGGAGGGGGGAAGAGGCAACATCGTGTGGCGTCGCGTCGGTGGCGGCTCTGACGGCGGCTAAGCAAACACGATGAGGCGTTGTTGGCGTCATGAAACAACAAGCAGCCCACGGCTGCAATTGACGCTCAGCTCGCCGCCCCCCGCCCCCCCTTCCCCCCCTCACTTTATCGACTTCCAGACGACGCCAGTCGGACAGACGGACAGACGGAGGGAGGGGGATAGGGAGGCCAGTACACGCTGGCATTCGATAATTGCTTTAGAAAGTATGCGAGGCGAGCGACTCTTCGGCCGATTGGATTGGCCATTTATAAAAATGCAAGTGTGTGTATGTGTGTGTGTGTGTGTGTATGTGTAAGTGAGTGTGAGTGTGTGCTGTGAGTGTATTCGTGAATGCGCTATGAGTATTTTATATGAGTAGCTTCGGCTGCTGCTGTTGCAATTAATTACTTTTGCGTCTTTCTTCGGAGCTGTGAGAAATGTTTTCATTTTGCAGCGACTGCTAATTGCCGCTCCACAGCTCCTCAGAGAGAGGGGGAGCAGAGGGGGGGGGGGGGGGCAGTCACTGAGAAGGACAACTTGACGAGTTACCAAAAACAATACAACAAAAAAAAACCCCCCTAAAAAACTTCAATCAATGCAATTTGCCTGGTTTTATTGCTTCTTTTTGGCAATGAGCGTAATGTCCATACGACTCAAGCATACAAATTATTCTTGACCGAATTCCTTGGAAAATTACCAGGAAAAAGCCACAGCATATTTATTTATGCAATTGATTCATGAAATTAATTTAACTCAATTAACTAATTAATTAATTTCCCGCAATAGAACTTAACTACCAAATAATGTGCTGCGTAAGCTTTCAATAATCATTTCTGCTATATTAAAATTTGCAAGAACAAGTCCATACATAATAATCACCCTATAGGAATGGTCCACTAGTTCGTAGGTGGTGAAATAAGTACTTACCAGGGAACCACCACTACTTACTTTACTAACCCTATGCAATGCGTTTCTTCATTTCCATTTTTGTATGAAATGTCCGCAAAAGAAGTCAATCTCCACCACATCGTTTACCGCGAACTAGTGGAGCAAGTACCTACACTAGGGGTACTTACGTAAGTACTTACACTAGGGGTACTTACGTAAGTACTTACACTAGGGGTACTTACGTAAGTACTTACGGTGGGGTACTTACGTAAGTACTTACGGTGGGGTACTTACGTAAGTACTTACGGTGGGGTACTTACGTAAGTACAAATGCTAGGGGTAGTGAAATGGTTACCCAAAAATAATAAATTCAAATAAAGACAATTTGTAAAAAACTTTTTATTTATTTTTAATATTATTAAATAAAATAAACTTAAAACAATTGTATTAAAAAGTACATACAACATCGCCTTCAGAGGGCCAGTTTGCTTAGAGGCAGCTTTCACGAGGACTTCAATTTTTAGTTGCCCTTTGGTCAGCCTAATATATACATATAAAAAAATAAAAGAATATTAGTATTTGTATATAATACTATGTATGCGTAATCATACATTACCTTTTAAAGAATGCATTTCCTTCAAAAGAATGTCCAGTGCCAGATATTTAACAATTATTTTGCGCACTTATTATACCCTGTGCCCATTGAAAAATGGGAAAACAGGGTTAATAACTTTGTCAGAATGTATGTAACAGGCAGAAGGAGGCGTGGCAGACCCCACAAAGTATATATATTCTTGATCAGGGAGACGAGCTGAGTCGATTTAGCGATGTCCGTCTGTCTGTCTGTCTGTCTGTCTGTCCGTCTGTCCGTCTGTCTGTATGAACGCGTCGTTCTCGGCAACTACAAAAGCTAGAGATGCCGTTTGGTTGTTATAGATAGGTAGTTATCTTACGCAGATCAAGTTTATTTCGAAAATTGGACGCCACGCCCCCTTTACGCCCAAAAATCAATAAAACCCAAACAACCTCGTGTTTTTAAACATATAAAGTTGAATAACAAGCGTAATATTAAACATAGAAGGTTGTTATTTGGAACATAAGCTCTCTTATATGATATTTAACTATCATGAAAAGCGCATTGAAATCGGTTATGAAACACAGGAGATATAAGCTTCACAATAGTTGAACTTAAAAGTTCAAAAACAAGCGTAATATTAATCATAGAATGTTGTTATTGTTGAATATATATTCTCTTGTATTATATTTAACTGTCCTGAAAAGCGCATTGAAATTGGTTAATAAACACACAAGATATAAACGAAACGAAGCGCGCCCATACTATTCTTTATAAATAAATTAAATTATAATTCTGTATTTGCGAGCGCGCAGCGCGAGCTTTGGCACAGGGTATAAGACAGTCGGGCCCGTCCGACTGATCTGCTCCGCCCATTCTGGTTTTTATTAAGGTTGTGCTCACTGCGCTTCTTTCATTAAACTGCAATGCTGCCGAAAATTTCGTCATCCGGCAAGTACAGCTGCGCTTGAGCATTGCGAAAGAGCGAAAAGCAAAATAAAAACAGTTCTTGCGTTAGAATTGTTTTTGTAAATGCAGGAACGTTGGAATAAAGACTAAAGAAACAGCGATAGGTGGTTCGGCGTTCGACTACCAAGGGTCAGTGGGGTAAGTAATTCCCTAGAGTCAGTACGGTAAGTACTTTCATAGGGTTAGTCAGGAAAGTACCCATGCTGGAAGGTGGTTCAGCGTTCGACTACCAAGGGTCAGTCCAGTAAGTACAGGTGGTTCGGCGTTCGACTACCATAGGGTCAGTCCGGTAAGTACCCATCTAGGAACTAGTGCGATAAGTAGTTCGGGCAGGGTCAATCGCCACCTCCAGAACTAAAGGGCAATTAATAAAATAAATTAATTTAATTCAATTAATTAATTTCCTGCAATAGAACTTGAGCACAAAATTTGTCAGCACATTAGCTTTCAATAATCATTTCTTCTTTATTCAAATTTGCACCAAATTAGACAGTACATTTGCTTTCTTTCATCTTTTCTGCTTTTATAAAATTTGCAAAGAAAAAGTCCATAATTAATTATTTAAGTAACTGATTGAGAGAATTTGTTTATTTTAATTTGTTAATTTTTAATTTTAGAATTTATTAATTTAACAACAAACATAAAAATTAGACAGCTCAATTAATTTAATCAATTTTTTTTTATTTTGTTCTTTCAGATTTACAGATGAAATTTTTAATTATCGAACGTAAAATATTTAATGAAAATAATTACTTTTAAATTAAAAAAAAAAACAGTTATGCTATTTCAATAAATTTGTAATTTGTAATATACACTTGACAAAGCCTCAAACATTTTGTTTTTCTTGATATACGTATGGCAAAAACTATAATTTTATACTTCAGAACTACTAAATTATTAATTAAAATACTTATTTTTTGTAAGGAATTTAATTTTAATACTAAGCAATGCTTATCATAATTTTTTTTGGTAATAAATAAAACAAGATTATTGAATAGATGAATATATTTGATGTATAACAAATCATTGAAATGCTTCGCAATTTTAATTATTTTATTAATTTATTTATTCAACTGTTATACTATTTATATTATTTATTTATTATGCGCTCTACTCTTAAAATAAGTAACTTTTATTATAATAAAAATGTATTTATTATATCCTTTTTGGATTTATTGTCTATTTAATTTTCGAAGTCTGGCGCATCGCTTGAAAATATTTTTACAAATTTTGGTCAATTCAATTAGCCAACAGATTACATAATATTATTACATTATTATTGTTATTATTTATTTTGAATTATTGTGCATTTATTCTTGTTACATTTAATATTAATTTTCAAATATTGCAATGATTTATTTAAATTTTCAATAACTCAAATATCCTTAAAGGATTGCCATATTTCTAACCGGATGGATGAATGCCAATTTGTCCGAAGTTTGTCAATTAAATTGTCAGTTCTACATATGGGCAATCAAAGAGTTGATGAATCAGGCATCATTGCCGATCTCTTAACTGATGTCCCTTTGTCCCCTCTTCCCTGTCCCCTGTCGCTGTCCCTGATTCAAATGTAATCCTTATCGTCATCAGGTCGCAGGCTCTTCAGGACGCACTTCAGCTCAATTAGTGCACGTTTTCAACAAACAAATCAAGAAACAATCCACAGAGGGAACTGAGGAGGGGAAGGGGTGGGAAAGGAGAAGGGGAAGGGAAAAGGGACACAGGGGCAGAATCAGAGAATCAGAGCAAGACGTAAGCCAAACGGCCTTCCGTCGGCAAAACTACACACAGCTCAACAAAGGCAAAAGGCTCAGGATCAGAATCGGAATAGGAATCGCATACAGATGCAGGATCAGGCCAGGATGTCAAGCCAGAGGCAGGAAAAACACACTGCAGTTTGAGGCAGGGGCAAGATGCCAGCAGGCATACACAGAGCGAAAAACTCTGCGAAAAACAAGCGTTCATTTGCACTTTAACTTTGAGAATTTGCAATCTTAACGTCAAATTCTATAAACAAGAAAGTGGCTCTTAGAATAAAAATAAAGCTATGAAATCCATTGTTTTGGAATCGGGAATATAACCAGATTTTTCTTTATCATTTTGAAAATGCCCAATTTAGCAAAAATGCAGTTCTCGATGCGTTTCTCTCTGTGTACTCGCCTGCTGCAGCCGGAAGCAGTCGAGTCGAGCGTTATCCTAGCCAGGCTTTGCTAGTCGCCCAACGGCAAACCGAGCAAACCTTTCAGCCATCTATCAATTCATGCTGCCATACTTCCATCCATCCATCCATCCGTCCATCCATCCATCTATCACTTGAGCATATACCTCAGCTCAAGTGTGTGATTGCTATCAACAGCTTGATTTTAATTTTTCGCAAAACAAAGCGCAGAATCTTTCACTCTCCCTCTCTCTCTCTCTCTCTCTCTCTCTCTCTCTCTCTCTCTCTCGCTCTCTCTGTCTCTTTCTGCTTTCTCTGCGTTTTTTCCAACTGTTTGGCTGCGTCCTGTGTCCCGGCACTTCCTTAAGCCGCATAGTTGACCAGCTAACTGGAAAAATCAGGCGAACTCAGAGCGGAGAGGAGGGGGCAGCAGGATAAAGGATAAAGGATAAAGGATGAGCATAATTACGCTTTGTTGCAATTATACGATTAGTTTATAGGCCAATAACTCTCTATGCGGGACGACATAATTGATGCGCTTAGAATACAACTGAAGACAGCCAGCAGGAAAACAACGGAACACAACGGATAACAACGAAAAACTGCAGAAAAATTAGATGAAAACACAAGATGAAACTACGGCAAGAAAAGCAGTCGAAAGTACGCTCACTGCACGACTAAATCATACCCTACATTTGCATGTTTATTGAAATAACAATCGTTGAATGATTACATTAAAAGATCTTTAAACATCAACTGTTCTAGAATTTTATTTGATTTCTTGGCAGAACTATTAAACCTTTCACAAATTACAAATATTTAGCAGCTAGCTGTAGCTTTTAGCTTACTTTCTGCCAAATTTTAGATCTATAACTCGTAGATTTCCAGAGATTCAGGTAAGTAGCTGGTTAGCACCTAAGGGGTTATAAAGCACCTTTCTTGAGCACTTTTAAAGGCAACTTTGCATTAAATTCTAGTCACATTCAAAGTTGTATAACTTAAGCTCCTAAAATCCTAGAGATTCTGAAAAACTTAAGATCAATTTCAATCTGAAAGAATCCGACAAACCTTTTCCAGACAACTCTATAACTAACGGCTATAAAATATTAGATACATTTTACATTCAATAAGCCACATGACAAATTTCAGAACAGATTTGGGATATTACAAGGTGGTATGGCTTTTTAGAGTCTAAGGGCTATTGTCAGAACTTCCTAGGCAACTTTGAAGTAAATTCGGTAATATTACATATTTATCTAGTCAGATAACAAATTTAGCTTGATTTGCTTCTATAGCGCCAGAGATTCAAAAATATTACAAGTTCCCTACTGTTTTTAATTGCATTGAACATAGACAGCTCGACAAATTTGATAAACCAAAATTTTATACGATTGTATTTGTAGATATGGCAACTCAGCATACCCTTTAAAGGATGTTTTGGTCGGATAAAGTGGAGAATAGAGAAAAAACTGAAATAGTACAAGCTTAAGTATAACAAATCCTTCAGCCAAAGCGGCAAGGAGGGCAGATCAGTCACGGCTGTTGCACTGATTTAATCAAAACACAAACTATATGCCATATATGCGATAAATCCGAGCAGCCCCCGAACCCCTCGAACCCCCCTCCCCTCTCTCCCCTCTTAACAAGCCATATATATATGGCTATATGGCCATATATAGTGCCGAGACTAACACTTAAATCGCAGACCATTAATAAAATGCAATCAAAACTGGTTTAAGTGGTGTTTGGTGTGTGGTGTGGTGTGTTTGGTGTGTGTGGTGTGTGGCACCTGCACCACCATATCAACAAATTTGTGGCACCACAAATTGCTCTGCTTCTGTTGGCATCGATTCATTCATATTTTTCACGCTCATAAAATAAATGTCAAAGCATAAACCGTGTCCAAATTGAGCGTGCAACGGAGACAAAACAAATTGCAACAAACCCCAAAAGCACGATGCTACAGTCGAGTGTGCGCGATACGTTTCTGCTTTAATTATATATTTATATACAAATTATTATATTTATTTTGTATATATATTTATTGTTAATAAACTTCTAGTTTATTTAGAATACAGATTACGATAGAATTAAATTAAGCTTTAAAAAATTTAAATTTAATTATTTCTTTTTTAAATCTATTTGATAAATAATTAAAAAAAAAACAATATTGATGAATTTAAGTTTATCCCAACCGAATCTAATATCTTTAAAGACAACTCTTTTTTTTCAATCATTTATTTTATTAATTTATTTATTACTAACCAAATAATTATATAAATTATATTTTACAGCATTAGTCAGGTTATTCTACCGTTACACAAACTAATCATATGGAAAAACAAATTCCGAACCGGCATACACTGAACAAAATTCGCTAGATAATTGTATAGAGAGCTTAGCTTAAGCACGTGCAACCGCAGTCCGAGGGAAATAGATTTAGACAGAGAAGAACAAGCAAATGGAGCAAATATATAAAGATATTCCAAGGGACATGACAATTGGCAGAGGGGCGGGGAGGCATGGTCGCTGAGTGTCCAGGCAAGTGGCAAGTGGCAAGTAGATGTGGCGTGGCAGACACGAAGCGTGTGTCACCACCAGCACCCTGCCACTGACACCCACACTTCCCCTTCCCATCCCAATCCCCCTCCCTCAGGACACACCCACATTTATATCAAAATGTAAATATTTAATTTTGTTACAGTGTAACTAACGGGATTCGAAACGCACGTGGACAAACGCGTCCAGCGAGCTCATCCTCAGCTACACTGCAACAAAAATATTCAAATTTTTTTCTAACTTTAATTTAATTTAATAATAGTAAAATAATTATTTTCATATTTTTAATACTTCTTAATACTGAATTTCAAATTTAATCGATAACTTGCATACAAAAATCGGGTTGAACATTTTTGGGATATTAATAATTTTCCAAGATAGCCCCGAAAAAGTAGCTAAAAACATCCGCTAATTTTGTGTAATTTTAAAAACCAAAAAACTATACTAAAGAAAAGTTTTTAAAGTGGCTTTTAGCCAATAAGCCGCTTGGAATTTTTAACAGTGTAGCAATTGTCCAGTACGTATGTATGTGGTATGTGTGAGTGTCCTGCATTATCCTGTGGGTTATTTGGTGGGTTAACAAAACGCATTCAGAAATCAACGGAACCCGCAGCATTTGCTACGCTCCATTCCCAGCGAATGTGTCCTTTTTTCTGTCACATTTTGCACTTTTCCCTTTCCTGGCCCAGACATAGACATGTGAAAAGTTTTCCATTTTCCTTTTGTGCTGCTCTCGTTTCTTTGGGTTGTGCTTTTCTCATTGTTTGAGTTTTTTCTTAGTCGAGAGAAAAGCAGCCACAATTTGGCTACTTTACAGCATTTTGCATGCACTCCCGCCGTCCTTCTCTGTTCTCCGGCAACCTTTTAATTCCCTGTACCCACGTAATAGGTAAAAACAGGGCTAATAGCTTTGTGTAACAGAAGGAGGCGGGGCAGACCCCATAAACTAGTATGCAGAATCTTAATCGGAACGACGAGCTGAGTCCATATAGCGCTATCTGTCTATCCGACTGTTTAAACGCGTAGATCTCGGAAACTATTAAAGCTAGGGCAATCATTTTCGGAATATCTACTCTCTACTATTCTATTTATCTATACCAAAAAGCGTATTAAAATCGGTTAATCAACAGAAAACTTATTGAAGAAACAATATTCACGGATTTCCCTGGAAGCGGGATAGAGCGCGAGGCAAACAAAAATATTAAAACAAGAAGCATTTCTGCTGAGTTTTGCATGATATTTTATGGATATATTTCCTAATAGATTTTGGGTATTTTACAGTCGGGTGCGTCCGACTGGTCGGCTTCGTTCGTGCTGGTTTGTCTTTTGCTGCCTCTAGTAATCCCTATATGTCACATAACAAATGACAAGCAGTTGTGTGTCCTTTTACGTGTCCTTCTGCCTGCGTTCTGCTTTCTTTTTTATGACCAAATAATATCGAGATAAGCGCACGCCCTGCCACAGTGGCGTCCCAATTTGTGGGCCCAAAGGGGGTCGCCATTTACAGCTGCGGGTCCCCAGGGTGTACGATGTGATTTTGGCAGAGTTTCCGGTTTAAAATTCGACAAGTTTTTAATCGATTGATTGGCTCCCTTTGCTCTGCTTTAGTTTTTATGCGGGACTTGAACGTAACCCCCTTTCCTTACTTTCCCTTGCCCCTCCCCTTCTGCCCACACCTGCACCCCTTTTGCTGCTTTACTAATTCAATGTCCAACAACTTTCCGATTCTAGTTTTATTTTTTGTTGTGTTTTGGGGATAACATCAAATTGCAAATTGAGTTCAACTCTGGCTTCGATTTCAGTTGAGCTAAAATTGGGTTTTTATTTTATATATTTATGCTTTGCATGCAGAATAGGGCGTGGCAGATCCAACAAACTACCTTATATACTTATGTAATTTTTTTTTAATTTTTATTATAAAAATTAAAAAAGTTAAAATGCATGCAAATAACTTTGTGGTAAACAAATTTATTTGGCATTAACTTTTATTTTAAATATTAAATTACAAAATTCTTGAATTTAATTTAAATAAAACAAATTGAAAATCAGAAATTTGTTTTATTTTTTGTTGTTTAATATTATTTTTATTAATATTTACAAAATAATAAATAATAATAATTAACAAAAATATAATAATTATACAATATTGAAAACAATTTTAAATATAATTAAATAATATTCTAAAACCTGTTCTGAACCAGTAAAGACGCAGCCACTCAGTCGGATACGCCCTACAGCCACACATTAAATATAATTCACAAATATTTTAAATATAATTTATATTAAGTGAAATTAAAATACCAGATTGTAAAATACCCTGTAATTTGTATTTTTTTAATATGATTTGAGCTAAAATGCTCAAAATTTGAGGAGTTAATTTTGATAAACCAGGCCAAATGCTTAGTAAAATACAGTTTACTATAGAGTGCATTATATAGAACAGATAAAGCTGCCACTCCCCTTTCCCCCCCTTCCCCATGGGCATCCAGCAGTCGCCCTCAATGGCTGCCCGCTGTGTGTAATCTTAACCGCAATCAAATGTTTAACAAAATGCCTGCGGGCCAAGTTCACAGCGGGTTTTGGCAATAACAATAACAGCGGCAACAGCAGCGGCAATAACAAAAGTGACAACAGCAACAAGAGGGCGACAGGTCACACCTTCTGCCCCTGCCCCTGCCACCGACCATGCCCCCTGTCTCTATGCAAATCTGTGTGGCATCCACCATCCGCGTTTAGTTAATTTCGCATGCGAGATAACAATTTAATTTTCAACAGCCATAAAAATGAAATAAAATCGCTTTCAATTGTGTAGCAAATTCTGCGCTTTTCGCTTTCAAGATGCAAGTTGAAATGGAAATGAAAATGGAAATTTACGTGCATACACTGTCCAAAAAAATTAGCCATAATATTATATCAATAATAATATTTCACTAAGAACCAAAATATCAATATTATCCAAGTCTGCAATCTGCCGCAAATATCGATATTGAATTTAGATTTATCGATTCTTAGATAGTTATAAAATTATGTTATCAATAAATTAATCGACCGATATGATTAATCGCCGCAAGATTCTAGATTCAATTTTATAAATACTCTAATAATCAATCTTAAAATTATAATTTTCACTCTCATCTTCCTTCCGATTTTTCACATTTTAAGATTTTATATCGTTCACCCTATCGTCTGGAAATATATTTACAGAAAATATTGAAACACTCTATGATAAAAATTATTTTAAATTGTAACAGCAAACCATTAAAATATTAAATAAATAAATTTTAATAATAAAAAAATAAAGATTTTATATGAATGTTTTTAATTATATATTTTCTACTTATTTCAAGAGCTACTGTATTTTTTTTAACATCTGGAATTTTTCGTACAGATTGTTACTTAATTTTGGTACACAACATTTCTCTCAGTGTGTGGATTACGGGGGTAGGCGGATGACAGCCAAAAATGCCGCTGCCAATGACACAATGACAGCCAATCCAAGCAGCATCCCCCAACCTCCCAGCCCCCTCTCCCCATCCCCTTTCGAACCCCTTTCCTTGATGCTCTCTCTCCTTCTCCCTCTCCATCTCCTTCTCCCTCTCCATCCGCATCCTGTTGACGCCTCTGCGACTGGCTGTTTGACTTTTTGCCCGCCTGGCTGCCTCCCCCGCTCTTTATTTTTAACCACTTTGCATAATAATTTCACTCTAAGGGGTATGCACTTTTTGTGGCCTAGTAAAAACCTATGATTTGTGGAGCATATAGGATAAAATCAAGAATTTCCTTCTTATCTAATTTATCTAATCTATTTATCTAGTCTAATTATCTAAAAACGAAGAGGCTCACGTTGAGTAGACCGAAGTAAAACTAATAATATATGCAGGCCTATTCCAACTTTAAACAAAATAGAATTAATTGAAATATATAATATTTATATGAGAATGTTGGCCACATTCGAAATAGTACTATCTGACCAAAGCCAAATTTTCAATTAAAAATCTCCGATTGCTAGACGTCGAGCCCGAATTCTCACCTTCAATTATTTATATTATGTTTGGAAAAAATCCATAATTTCATTGAATACCCATTTAAGTATGCAGCAAAAAATTTAAACATATGGAGCCCTTCTTCTTCGTAAACAAAATTTTTTCGATTTTCGGTTTTTGTTGCAATTATGTGCGTAATTAATCAACTTATCTACACAAAATATTGCATAATCTAATTCAACGTATTTACTGAAATATCAGCCTGTCAAATATATCGTAAGCGCCATATTTGCTGCGCATTTCGAAAGCGCTCTCACAAAAAAAACGTTCTCCTGTAAAATCTGCTTTTGTTGGTTACGATTTTTACGCGGGAAGGGCTTGATATAAAAAGAAAGAAATTATAATAATCTTCAGTTAATTTTTTAAGTATTACATATCGTATATAATTTTTTTAATTATTGCAAATTATTATTATAGAATGTAAAAATATAAACACGTTTTAACATTATATTAAAAAAACATCAACTTTCAATTTAGTTTCAAGAAAAATTCGTTATAGAGATCTCAAGATTTTAAATAATATTTTATAATCCTATACTACAAGTTTTTAGAGTTTTCAAGATATTTTAAGACTCAGATGCCCTAATTAATTTTTTGAATTTTTCATTCCGATTTGTCAAATTGTAAATTGAGTTTATGAGAACCTAATCTAAGTATAAAAATAATTTTCTTGGCTTGATTTGTGAATTATTGTATAACTTAGCGCCCTTCACCCTCAAGCCAAGCACTCCCGACTGCAGTCTCGTCTCGCTCATGCTTTTTTCACGCTGTCTATGCAGTACGGGCAGTCGCCTCCCCTCGCCCCTCGCCCCACGCCCATCGACTGCAACCCTCCCCCATAAATCACAGCCCCTGGCGACGGCCGACAGGCGACATGCAAATGCTTCCCAAACTGTGACTCTGACAGTCACTGGGAATGCGAATGTGAATGTGAATGTGAATAAAACTGTAACTGTAACTGTGCCTGAAAATGTCTGGGAGGAACGCGACTTTGTTGCGGGCAACTCCCTGCGAATTGAAATGCAATTTGCTTTCCAAAGTGCACACATAAAAAAAAACACAAAATATCACAAAAAAAAAACACAAACAAGCGACGTAAAGAAACCACAGAGTCAAATTTAAGCGTAAACCTAGCTGAAAATAAACCTAGCTGAAAATCACTCGAGAGCGACAAAATTAAGGGTTGCCATTCAAAAAAACTTTTTAGAAATTTTTAGAATTTTTTAGACATTTTTTGATACTTTTTTATACTCTCTACTCATCGAAAATGAGTAAAAAGTGGTAATAACTTTGCGATAATAAATATAATAAATGTATATAAATATATATAATAAATTATACAAATTTTATATTGATATAGATATATATAGATATAGATACTTGATCAGGGCAACAAACTGAGAATGAGCGTGATATTGATTCGGAATATATCGAGCCCTTTCCGCGTAAAAATCGTAAGCGGCAAAAGCAAAATTTACAGGAGAACGTTTTTGTCGCGAGAACGCTTTCGAAATTCACAGCAAATGTGGCGCTTACGATATATTTGTCAGGCCGATATCTCACTAAATACGTTGAATTAGGCAATGCATTTTTTTTTTTGTGTAGATGAGTTCATATCATAAATAATTCCATCAAAATTCGGAAATCGAAAACATTTTGGTTACGATTTTTTCGCTGGAAGGGCTCGATTTGCTTATTAGCATTATACTATTTAGCCATCCTGAAAAGCGCCTTGAAATTAAGGTTCTTAATATTTCAAACAAATTTTTGAAGCATACATAAAACTGGGCGTATCCAGCCAAAAATTTGGCCAAACGCTGATATTGATGATTTTCAATTTTCAACATGCTAAAATAAAAAGTTTAAAAATATATAAAAAAAAATTAATTATGTAAAGAACTCAAGCAATCAAAAGTGTTTTATTTATTTTTAATTATTTTATTTTATTTATTTATTTATAAAATTATGCTTAACAAACATATACAAACATAATAATAATTAACGATCACAAGTATTTTATTATCATAGAATTAAAAATAATTTAATATTTTAAATAATTTTGCCAAAAAAAAAATGTTTTACTCAACTTTTGCATTTATTTCAGGTGAATAATTGAACTATGCAGACTTAATAAGTATTCAGCAATTGCACTTAAAATTTAATTGCAATTTCTTGAGTTTATTTATTGAACAGAATTTAAACTTTTCAAGAATAAAAACCCTAAAATTGACTTTTGACACGCTGGTTTCAAGTTTTGCTGCACTTGGGATGGAGGTTAAAGTTGCCGTTGAATCTGGAGCTGAGGCAAGTTGAATGTTAAGTCGTTTTGGTCAATCAAAGGCTTAGCAAAGCCACAATAGGAACGTGCGTAATTTGAAAATTGTAATCCCTACTTTGTTTTATACACAAGCAAGTTCTGGACCCGCAAAACTTTCCCGTCCGTCTGTCCGTCTGTCCGTCTCTGGTCATATATTGACAGACAATCAAGCACTTGAAAAAGCATAAGGTCACAATCCACAAATCCGCATCTGAAATCAAAATCAAAGCCACAAGACATCGCATTTATCACAGCTTTTCATTATGTAGCATTTAAGCAAACACCCAACCCATATACACCCCTTCACCCTGCACACCCCGCACACCCCGCTCCAACACCCGTAAGCCACAAAACAGATCAAATACCCCCCGGTACTCCTGATTCCACCCGAACCGTAGCGTAACCGACACTCGCTCGACCGAGGGTTGATACTTAGCTAGCTTACGGAATTGAGCTTTGTTTTCTCATTTTTTGTTCTCGGTATACCCTGTAATATTTGCATTTGGGTATGCTCTGTCAAGTGTTTCAAGAGTTTGCAAAGCATTTTTCAAAACTTCTTTAATCGGAAAATTAACTAAACATTTTCTTACGTATAATAATAATTAAAATTAAAGAGTAATATACATATCTAGGGATCTTAATCTTAAGCCTACTCTACAAATGCTCCATTCGTAAACCTCCTTCTAGTCTATCTACCCTATAAGTCTTTCAGCTTGTGAATCCTTAGCTAATTTATTTATCCTCTTAGTTACTTGATTGCTAAAGTTTCTTCTGATCTATCGATTACATGTCTCTTAATTTCAAAAACTTTCACCTAAGTTATCTATTCCATAAATACTCAATTGTAAGCAAATTTATTTTTTACAGGGTATATTGGCTCGTCGAGCACGCGTAACGATTGGTGATTTTTTCGGGTCTGCATTGGTCTTCGCAAATTAAATTAGATGCTTAATATGCAGCGAACGTTTCATTTGTTTTGCGGCTAGAAAATCAACGTGGAAAATTAGGCAAACAAACAAAAGCGGGAAAAGGCAGAGCTTAGGCAGTTGTGGTGAGGGGGGAGAGGGGGAGAGTGGGAGAGGGGGAGAAGCGAGAGCTCAAATCGAGATTGAGATTGTGAGAACGGGAATGGGAATTGGAATTGCGAATGGCAATGAGCATTGACAATGGCTAAAGCGTGCCCAAAGGCGAGCCAAGGGCCGCTCTCTCTCTCTCTCTCTATCTCTCTTTTTCTCTCTCTCTCTCTCTCTCTCTCTTCTCTCGCTCTCTCTCTCTCTCTCTCTCTCTATCTCTGGCGTGGGCAACGCCCACAGCTTAACCTCTAATGAGGCGGCATTGCTGCTGTTTGCCATGACAGCGGCAGAAGAGCGATGGAGAGGGATCAAGAGGGGAATGGAGAGAGAGGGGAGAGCGTGGTGCAGGGGGAGAGCTGAGCACAAAAGATTTGATATCATTATACTGTTAAGACTAATCTTATGCCAGTCCAATCTTTCATTGTTAATACTATGTAAACACACAGAATACTTCTCTTCTTAAATAAATATTTACCAAACGCTTCCCGCCCCTTTTGAGCATCTGATTTCTTGGTTTCGGCAGCTATTGATACCCAGAGGATATCTGCTCTTTAATTGCTATCAAAATTATTTTGAATACTTCAGTTAATTTCTTTTGTTTCTAGAATTCGGCAAAATAACAGCGAAAATCAAATCAGCTCAAGTGTTCCATTCCATTTAGTATAGACAAAGAATCATCAAATATCACTATTGTCAACAAAATTATTTAATATTTAGTAAAAATTAAGAATCATAAGCGAAATTATTAAAAAAAAAAATTATAATAATTCTTTTTGCTTAGCAATTTTGGAGAAGAAACAGATGAAATCAGACCAAGCTCAAAGGTTCTTCAAACGAACTATAGACAAGGAATCGAAACTGTTGAAAAACAAACATTTTGACGACCAGAATTAGAATTAGAATTAGAATTATAATAAGATTAATTATACTGAAAATAATGTAATACAATAGAGAATCAGGACACCAAAGAGTTTTAAATCAAAAAAAATTTCAAATGATTTACTCGAAATAAAAATCAGTATGCAACTGACAATCATCAGCTTTACTTTATCGTGATCTATTCGAAAATCATTTAAAAACTTCAAAAAAATGACGACCTTTTAAAATCCATGTAACTGAAAAATTATCGGTATTGTATACCCTGTACATATTTAAAATGGGTAAGAATAGGGCTAATAGTAGCTTTTCCTAATTTATGTTTTAATTTTTAAAATAATATAATAAATAGAGGGTACAGTCCCGACTGTTCAGCTCCGCCTATTTTGGTTTTGATTGGTATTTTCGAGAAATTGTTGAACTTGACAGAAAATAATACTATAGAGATAGATAGATAATAACATATATACTCGTAGATACTCCTGCTGTCCCAAAAAAAAAAAGATAGCAAACATCAATCCCCTAAAACTGTTTCATATTGAATTAATATTATACGTCATATATGAAGTCTTCAAGATCACATTATGCCCATTTAATAGTATTAATAAACAATATCTAAATAAAATCTGGCTTTTGAATATTCTGTAATTTTTCTACCCAAAAAAATTAATCGACAAATTAACAGCTCTAGTTTTAAAACTTCTAATCGTCTTTGGTAAAAATTGTGCTCTAACTAAATGCAACTGAAACTTATTGTTTAGAATGAATGTTTTTTGGATTTTGGAAAGGCAGCAGCTGGCCACAAATTGACCTTAGACTGTCCACTGTCCACTGTCCACTGTCCACTGTCCACTGTCCACTGTCCACTGTCCACTGTCCGTTGCCCACTGTCCAATGTCCACTGTCCACTGTCCACTGTCCACTGTCCACTGTCCACTGTCCACTGTCCACTGTCCACTGTCCACTGTCCACTGTCCACTGTCCACTGTCCACTGTCCACTGTCTCTCTCTTTCATTTCTGCCTTTTGGCTGGGCAGTCATATGCAAATTTGTTGATTGGCTGCAGCTACAGCAATAATGCAAAATCCAGGAGGAGCATAAGGCATCCAGGGCATCCAGGCATCCCAGAATCCCAGAATCCCGACTGGTCAACCACAAGACGAAGACGAAATGCGGTAGGAGCAGAGAAAAAACCACACAATAAATGGGCATAAATTACAAAACATGATGAAGACCCATTGCCATATGTAAGCAGCCAACTTAGAGTTGGCCAAGAGAGGCAGTGGGGAGGGGAGAGAGGGGAGATGGGAGAGTGGGGAGCATATCAAATGGCAAATAGAGAGTATATGAAGAGTATGCCAAAGAGTATGCAAAGCCTGGCGAATTGTGCACTGCGAGAAAACGATTCGTGAAAATTCAATTTATGAGATATGCCAAAATCAAATTTAAAATCAAATTTTAAAACTAAATAAAAAATGTTCAATAGAAAAAATCAGTAAATTAATTATTTATAACATATATTATTATGAAATTAAATTTAATTAATTACCTTTTTTTCTTTTTTTTTGTATTATTTTGTAGTGACTTATGCCATAATTTATAAGTTTTATACTTGTAGCATTAGGATAAAATATCTAAATAAATAAATATCTAATCTAACTTAAATTTGCAATTTAATTAAATAAAAAAATATATATATAAATTAATATATCTCCGAATTATTGAGACAAAATTTTGAAGCTTTAGATTAAGATTTTCAAAAGTTTGACGATTGTTGAAAGCCAATTTATTTACGCTCAAAATAAATTAAATCAATTTAATTTAATGCTTGTTATCATCACTTCAGCCCACCAAAACTTTGCATTAAATAAATTATAATAACAAAATAAGTGCAAATTTTGACTAAATTAATTTAGAATAATGAACAAAACATATAAATGCATTCAGCAAACAATCCAAGCAGAAATATTTTAGGGCTTCTCGGTCAAGTAATTTGAATAACAAGAGTTCAACTCTTGTTTTTCTAGGCCTTTTCTTACCAAGTTTGCAAGCTGCAACTAATCAAAATTTAATGTTTATCAAGATGCATTTTTGTTGCAATTTGTAGCACTAAGATTTTGTGGGTCTTCGCCCAAAATGAAGAAAGTTTGGAAGCCCTATGAGTTACAATTCGCCTTTTGCCTTCAAACTGCGAACCTCTTAAACTAGAAGCAGATGAAGCATTTTGATTGCAGGAGCAGAACATTTTTACAATTTACAATTTATAATTGTGAAAATAATCGGTATTAAATATACCGAAATATTTCTCGATGTTCTAGATGTATTATTACATTTTATTGTTTTTATTTTCAATTAAAAAAATTATTTTTTGATTGATATATCTCTGTTTGTGCTTTATAATCAGTGTGGCCAGAAATAACCAGATTTAAATCATAAATATATATGCGATATAAATTAATATAATAAATTAATATAATATTAATGAATATAATTAATAAAACAAATATTGAAAAAAAATAAGTACTAATAAAATAAATATTTATTTTAAATTAAATATATGATGATGGGCATCAATAGTATTTTAAAACAAGTTAAATTGGTCAAAATGTCATACAATAAATATATATGATAAAAAAATATGCAAAAAAATAAATAATACGAATGTATTTTTAAAAAATTAATGATAGGCATAAAAAATTATTTATTCGGGATTGTGTGGTAAAAATAGGTATACATAGTATAGATATCGCTGAGTTTTTTGCCAATAATCTATAAAAATATTTTAAATACATATGCCATAAAAACAATTGCCCATATCGGCCGACTATATCCTATAGCTGCCATAGGAACGATCAAAGCAAAAAAATAAAATATGTCCAATTTAACAAGATAACTAAACTTTAAAATTTGGCCTCTTTGAATCAAATAATAATACACAAATCAAAAATTGGAAAACTCGAAAACTATTTTTGAAAATTGTTATAAATTCGCCACATATTCACAGCTGTTTTTGTTGCAGTGTATATGTTATGATTGTGATGCGGGCAGTTTGAAAAATTGATACATAATTTCACTGGTAACTCTGTCCGTCCGTCCTGCTGTCTCTTCAGCTGCTGCACTGACTGTGTGGCGCCATCGAGTGCGGCGTTGCCACTTGAATTTTTGATTTAACAAAAGTCTCATTTGTAAAACCTACAAAAAAAAAAGAACAACAGCAAGAGGGCAGAGAAAAAGCAAAGCAGCAGAAACTTCAACTGAAATTCAAATTCAAATCAAGCTAAAAGGATAGAGCGAAAGGTTCAGCTGCTCAGCTTCAGCTACAGTTTCAGCATCGAGCAGGCCGAAAAACTTTGGCAACTTGGGCAACTTGGCAACTCTGGCCCAACAATAATAATGTCACGTTTATCGTGTGCAGCTAATTACTAACAAAAAGATAGTTTGTAATCCTACACAGCGCCAGCTCGCTCCAAAACTCAGTTAGCCAGTTGGCCAGTTAGCCAGGCCAAGAGCCAGCCGAGCGTGGCCAAAAGTGCCCCGAGGACAACCAAAACAGCCACAACAACCACAACAACCCAACAGCCAAACAACCCAACAACCCAACAGCCAAACAACCCAACAACCAAACAACAACAACCCAACAAACAAGAAGCGGACAGATTGGACAGCAGCAGCTACTGGTCCTCCTCATCATCGTCATCGTCATCGTCATCGTGGCGAATGCTAATGATGTTGTTGCTGCTCGCTCAGTTTGGCCTAAGCCCAGTTCCTGCACTGTGAGAAACAATTGGCCAATTGTAATCTAACAGATAGTGTGCTGAGAAAAAACAACAAAAATATAGGGAAGGAAAGGCGGTATCATAAATCCAAAACAAACTTGATTCGCTTACTGCATAGAAGAACCTAAATCCCGAATATGGTCTCTCTAGCTCTAATAGTTGCTGAGTTCTAGGTGTTCAAACGGACGGATAGACAGAAGGACAGACGGATGGACAGACGGATGGAGAGACGGATGGACAGACGGATGGACAGACGGATGGACAGACGGGCGGAGATACGGACGGGCGGACGTACCAACGGACGGAAGGATGGACGGACGGACGGACAGTCAGACGGACAGATGGATAGACGGATGAAAAGACAGACGGACAGACAGACCAACGGACAGATGGACAGACGGACAGATGGACAGACGGACAGATGGACAGACGGACAGATGGGCAGACGGAAGAACGGATAGACCGACGCACGGAAGGGCATGGCTTTATCGACGCACAGTGGCTCAATCGGCGAATTTGGCATTGCAAAAATCTTAGCTCCTAAACGGGTGGACATATCTTCATGAAACAAATTGCGTTTTACAGAAAAATGTTCAAATTTTCATAGAAACTAAACTTTATTACGCTGCGACTTATAGAAACTGCGCTATACGCGGTCAAAGTTGAGTTTTGTTGTCAATTTCACATCAAATTTAGCGGAAAAAAGCTAGATTTTTCTTCACCTTGTTTTTCAATAAAATACATAATTTATTTTTATCAAAATTATTTATATATGTTTATTAACATGTTAAAAATATGTTTCAAGTCAAAGATTGTTCAACGATGCACATATTATTTTTATTTATTTTGTTGAATATCATCAATTTTGCACTAATTTGCTAGTAGAGGCAGCGTATTTGAAGAGTATGGTATTTAAGCGAAAACCCACAAAATCTACATGAAATTTGTATTTTTGAGATATAAAACGAGTAGATAAATATCATATTGCATAATGCACTATATTTAACTTACATAAAATATTAATATGTTGGTATATTGTGTCATCTTTAACGCAAAACAATAAATTTCACATAAAAAACAGACGAATATGCATGTAACAGAGATTCTGCATGCGGTACATTTTATTCTTCTTATACCCCGAATCACATGCATTTTGCACTAGGTTGGTTGGGTTTTTCCGCTATAACTCAATTTGCGGCAATTTACTGCAGCTGAACTTTTGGAAATATCTAAAGAAATATTTATAGAATATGATGTCACTCTCGGAATTTCAAGCAAATTCGAGCAAAATTTTGGAGCTCTATGTAAAGTTGAAAAATGTGCTCAAAAACAGGCACTTTGCAAAAAAAATCCTAAAAAAATCCCAAATATATAAATAGAAATAGTTTTTGTTGTATAACGTTCAAAATTAATGTAGTTGCAAATATAAATTTACACATAAATGATTTCTCTTATATTTTTTTTGTTTATCGCCACTAAAGTTGGACAAGTTGCGCGTAAAAAGGAGCATTTTTGCGAAACGGAAAAAATTTCTCAACTTTGAAAGGCTGTAACTACCAAACCAGTTATCCAAATTCACTAAAATTTCGGTTTCCCCAGTTTTAAATATATATCTATCAGATGGCATTAATTTTATCCCGCAACTCGTCTAGCGGGAAATCATTTTTGCAATGCCAAATCTAGCTATTGAGCCACTGTGCGACGCAGCTTGTCGACCTGATTTGCAAAGTTTGAGAATGTTTTTTAGAATTTCAAAGATATTTCGCACAGTGCACAAAACTTCTTGGGCCCCAAAAACATGTGCAAAAATCTTTGGCAACGAGTTTTGAGCATTAGCACACGCCTGAATTTCTTAGCTAAACTCACACACACACACACCCACACACACACACACCCACACACACACACAGATCCCTGCTTATCCCCTGTCCACCCAGCCTCCCCCTGCACCTGCTGCACCCCCTGACAGCTGCCATGTTGTTGGCCAAGCTAACGTTGCGTGTAGTTTTTGGGCAAGCTAAGCGCATTACACTTGCCACACACAGTTGCATCAACAAAGCGCAGCGTACACTCGAAGAAAACTGTTGTAGAAGCGACAAAGTTATCCTTTAAATTTGGAATGAAGGTAGATGTATAAATATATTTATACATTATATGAGACCCAGTACCTTGAGAGAGAACAAATGGGTATATCTAGTTAGAACAATTGGGAAATGTGGTATAACCCATAGAAGGGGGCGTGGTGAACTTGAAAGGAACACTGGAAGTAAGTAGCGGTATTGATCGTTAACATTCTCCAATTGATGAAGAATTGGTAGGAAATACTAGGGTATTCTAAACGCAGATCTCCAGGTAAATCCAAGATATCTAAATTTTCGACCTTTGACTATCGTCAAATATTGGGGTATATACCTATAATCCCTAAAATCCACATTTGCTTTTCAAATACTCCCGTGCCTAGTTTTTTATGTTTGGTCGTTTATAAACATATTGTTTATATTATATTGTTCATGAATAGAATATTTACTTTGTTTATAATATTTATAATATTTATACTTATACCCTGCACCCATTAAAAATCGTTAAAAATTGGGTTCACAGTCTTGTAAGAAGGTCGTATATATTTCACTTATATAATTTAGAGCACATGCTTGTGTGGAGCATATTGTCAAATAAAGTCAATCTAATGAGAATATATAATTTGTGTCTATATCTAGTTTACTAAAACGCCCTGGAGGCCTTCGTCCCAGTCATCATCTGGCATATCGTCTTCGTCTTCATCGTCATCGTCCTCCTCTACCCCACTCTGCTCACCGTCGTCAGTGTCCTCTTCTTCATCCACGATGTCCTCACTGTTCTCATCGTCCGTCTCAGGGTCCTCAGTTGGGGCGGAAGAGCGACTTTTGCTGCTGTTTCCAGTGTGGCCAGACGTATTTGTTTTGGTTTTCCTTCCACGTGACTTTTTGGCATTCTTTTTAACTATTTTCGCGAATATTTTGAGAGCCATAATCTCTTCTGCGTCAACTAGTCTTGGTGAATACCGAGCACATCGGCGTTTAGCTCCATTTTTAACCGGACGTTTGCCTTTGGCCTTGTCCTCAGTCTTGCCGTTGCCCCTGCCCTTCTTTTCACCTTTATCCATGCTGATGTTTTCTTCAGAATAATTTACACAAATTTTGTACTTGTTTCTACAATAACAATAAATTTTGACTAACAAATTTTAGAGCTTGCTTTCGGCAGTAACTAAAAAGAGAACACAAAAGTTGAAATAAGATCGTAGCCTACTTGTTTACCGCTTGGATCAAAGCAGTTGGGTCGAGCTCACATCTTATCGAACTCTATAAAGAAATACTACTGTGCAAATATCGATATCATCCATATTTTCACATCCCAAATAAACGCCTCCCTACGCTCAACTTATTTATCGTTTGGATCAAAGTAGTGGGACGAGCTCATATCTTATCAAACTATATTATATTATATTATATTATCGATATAGATCGATATTTCTACATAGAATAGATACCTTCCATATCATAAAATCAGTTCACAGAAGTTACTTTTGTATAAACTTTATTCATGTTAGTTGTTGTATAAATACTATATGTATATAGATAGCACTAATACAATAATACACAACAAAATATCGTACAAATATGTGTCTTACTTAAATGTGTGTGTAATATCTGTATAATTCCCAATAAATATAAATAATTTATTTTTTTTTAGTTTTTTTTGTTTGATAAATAGAAATTTAAAAAAATTATTTTATATTTGAAAATTTAACTAATATGTTTTTGATTTTTTTTCAGTGTACAGTTTCAATTCTTCTTCAGAAATTGTAAATTTTTTAAATATCAACTTTTTCAAGCTTTTACATAGCTGTTTCGCACAGTGTACAGTTAATTGATCTCACTCCAGTATGTGCGCTTATGCATAAAGCTAGTAATAATGCATATATTTATTTAATATTGTACATAGAAATTGTTTTCAGTGTTAGTTTAACAAAGTGGCTTAAAAGTAACATGTTTTCAAGGAACATTTGCAGAGTTCACAGAAGAAAGCATGTTCAAATAGTTATGATTTGAAATTTGTATTTTGCCGAACTGACAGCACTTTTCTCTCAGTGCACAATGCTGTAAGTGCGACAAAATTGTTCCAAAAGCAAAGTAACTTTGTCTGTATCAAAAATAATATAAATATATTTTAGGCTTTTAATTGACACGGCATAAATAGTAAACAAATACGTATATATGTATATACTATATAAAACAAACAGTAACAGATCAGGTGCGATATATATCGCCAACGTTATCGATAACAAGTTAATTGAGCAATGCTGCATAGTCCATCTCACTCGCACTCGCGCTCACTCGCTCGCTTCCTCGCACTCTCCGATTACTATATGTGCTATAATATCATGGCAATTGAGACTCAAGACGGGGAGTAGAGAGTGGAGAGTGAAGAGTGCGAGGAGGCAGAGACGGAGAGAGTGCGAGGGAGGGAGAGAGGGAGAAAGAGAGAGAGGGGGAGACCGTTCAATGGCGTCGCATAATCACATCTGAGGGGGATTGGAACGAGAGCAGATCTGCCTGATCGGGCTTGTCTCGGGTCGCATGGTAGGCCTCGCGTTCGCGATCCGGGAACTTGGTGGGCAGATTGGGGGAGTGGAGGTTAACCTTCGCCTCGAACCGCACCCCCGCCACCTCCACCTCGTAGTGCCCGGATAGCACGTACTCGTTGCTCACGGCCAACTCACGCCCCTCCGCATCGATGTTGCGCACAAAGCCCAAGCAGACCTGCTTCTCAAACGTATAGCCATAGCCCGTGGTCGTCGTCATGCCCACGTAAACCCCATCCCGGTAGATCGGCTCCCCGCCCCAGCACCACATGTCCACCTCGTGGTCGTGATCGTTCAGCAGCAGCTGCACGTACATCCGCTTCACGCCCTCCTCCCGCTGCTTCAGCAGGGCGCTTCGTCCGATGAAGTCGATGGGTTTCTGAGGAGAACATATCCAAAAATTTGTAGTAAAAATGTAAAAATATATTTTAAATAATACAGCAATACATAGAACAATCTGAATATACATATATAGTCTATATAAATTTTAAAAAAATCAAGCGAGCTTTGCGCGTTCCACCTGACAGTCGGGCAAACCCGTACCACAGCTCGCGCTACGCGCTTAAAATAAACAAAAATAATAAGCAAAACAGTCCAACAATCTGGCAACGCCAAGTCTCAAATACATACATGTATGTGTGTAAATGTGTGTTAACTTGGTTCACATTAATTTAATAAGAATAAAAATATTTTTATGTAAAAATATTCTCCATATTATTAATAAATGTATTAATCACAAAAAATATATATATATTTATATAGTTTATTTTTTAAATTTAAATATAAATTAAATATATATAAAATATACTTATTCATATACAGGGTATTTTTGATAAATTTTTTAATACTTACATTGAACTTAACCCGCCAACTGCGTCCACATTCCAGCGGCGTCGTAAACGTATCCAAATCCTGACCCCAAAACGCGTAGAACTTCTCTATGCGCAGTGCACGTGTGGCATAATACCCTGTAAAATTCGTTGTATGTACGGGCATGCAGTGAACTCGTTAGATGTGGTTTTAGAAGAACGACAGTTATGTGTAGGAGTGTAGGGTGTTTTCTTTTCAGTTCAGTAGAGGGTTTAGTTTTAAGACTTCCATTTCCAAAAACTCCCAGGGTATTTTTGGTATTTTGAAATGCCATAGCTGATAGTTTTGAAGTTGCAGTTATCAAATTTGGCAAATTTATTGCTTATAGAATGTTTAGGCTATGCTCTGAATTTGATTGCAAGCGAATAATAAATAGTTAGGTTCGTTTGGGCAGATCGTTGGGAGGATGCGCCATAATAAAACTAAATGATTTGATAGGAAATTTGCTAAACTTTTGTTTAGTGAAAAGTAGATATGTTAGTATGTTTAAGAACTAAATTATAGGGCTCTGTTAGGGTCGGTAACATCCAACTTAAGCCTCAATAGGCTTTAATAAACTTTAGATCATTTTTAGAAATTAAAATTTCATTAACCACCTGGGACAAAGCTGGACAAACATATTACATATAGGGTGCTGAGGTTTGATAAGCGTCTGCTATAAAAAATTCATAAAAATTAGCAATATTGACATAGATAGAAATAACGCTTTAACATATCGTCAAGGAAATTTATCAGAACCAAAATTATATTAACTGAATAACAATATTAAATATAGATTTATCGATTCGTTAACAGAAAGAAAGTCGAAGGTGTTAGCTGTAGAATAACTTCTAGCACTCACCTGCATGTTGTATGTTATACTTCTGACCCGCCTGATGCAGTCGCGAATAGACATGGAGAGCATACTCATTGGGTATATAGAGCACATAGCCCAGTTCGCCCGTATGCGTGATATTTAGCACTCGGATGCCATCCGCCAGGCCTACGTCCAGTTCCTGAAAGTGCAAAAGCACAGAGTTATATAATAGAGCATATAATATGATATATAGAATAATGACCTTATAGGTGAAGAAGGGAAAGCTCTTGGGCGTGAGATCGGTGTCGGTGAGCTCGGAGAGCAATATCCGAGAATAGGGACCCAATATGCAGATGGCGGTGTACATGGAGGTAACATCCGCCACATTCACATTCGACCGCAGATGATCCGGCATATGTTTTCGAATCCAGCTCATAGAGCGCGTCTGCTGTATGGTAGGAGCAATCATCATATAACTGGAGGGAGGTAAAAAATGAGTGGTTAGTTGGTAGTATTACTTCAACTATTTAAATTCATAGTAATACAATTTAACATTTAAGACTTCAAAGAAAAACAGAATTCCCGCTGACTCGATACTAATGTCAAAGAAAACTAGAAACCAATAGGTATGCTTTATTGAATATAATTAATAATTTTGTAATATTTCTAGTTGACAAAATGTTGTTCACTGCTCCATGTCCTTCATGTGCTCATCGTTATTCTCGCCATTCTCGTAATCCTCATCATCCTCGGCGTTCTCGTCATAGTCCTCGTCCTCTTCCTCGTCCTCGGCGTTCTCGTCGTCTTCGCCCTCTACTTCTTCCTCGCCATCTTCTTCCTCCTCGTTCTCATCATCCTCGTCCTCTACTTCCTCCTCTTCCTCCTCGGTCTCTACTTCCTCCTCTTCCTCCTCGGTCTCTACTTCCTCCTCTTCCTCCTCGATCTCCTCGCCATTCTCGTTCCCCTCGTCATCCTCGTCGTACTCGTCATCTACTTGCTCCTCGTCATCCCCAGCGTCATCCTCGTCGAGCAAAAGTTCGCGATTAACGCGGAATACAAATGGATAACGGTTTGCTTGTTCAATTTTTCCCTTGGATATTATTTTTTCCTCGATGAGACGAAGCTCGCCACGCTCAGCTCGCTTTTTTAAACACTGAAGATCGTTGCTTTTGCGTTCGGCCTTGACGTCGCCTTCATCCTTGCGTTTGTCTTTTTGATTGTATTCGCCTGCAGCCATGTCTTTAGTCTGGTTTAGGAATTCGACCTCGTCTTTGGTCTTTTCTTCAGCTGCGCTTTTCATTTTGTGTACAGCCTTTACCTTTATAATACCGTACATTTTATTAATTTAGTTATCTAGAGAAATATGCAGAATAATAGATTTTTCAGTTTTGTTTTCTAGAATGAATGTTTTCCGTAGATGTTCACTTGTTTTTACAATTTCTGAAAGTTGTATGCTGTATATCTTTAAAATTATACCTTCACAGTCAAATTTCACAGCTTGCTTTTCTGCTGTCACTAAAAATCGATTACTGTCAACCAATCGATACAAAGGTTGTCAATTAATCGACATAATGGTTGTCGAATTTTTAAAAAATATTTATTTTAAGACTGTAATTTTATTTATTTGTATATAATTCTTTTCTAATTTAATACTTTTGATTTGTACTTTACTTCCTTATCGACATTATGTAAGATAGATAAATAAAATAGTACTCACTGCCTCTCGGAGAGTCTTGCCAGCGAGCAATCGTTCTCGTAACCCCCCTGGGGGTTCTGCATGCCCGTATGTATAATGGAGCCCACAGCGACGTCCACGTCGTTGGAGCAGAGATACTGGAGCAGTTCGACCACCTCGTTGCCCTTGGACCAGAAGTCGTACTTGGTGAAGGAGCTGTAGTCGGCAATGCCGATGCCCTCGCGACAGGCGCGGTACTCCCGGGCCACGTGGTCGAACCAATGGGGTTTACCGAAGGTCCGTGTCTGGGAGATGCGAAAGCGGGGCAGGCCAAATTCATCTGTGGGAGGAATACATTTTAAATAAGATTCTGAATATCGAACTTTACATCAAGAAAGCAATATCAATACTACATCTACCAGATCAGTCGGACGAAAGGGTACAGTCGGACGTAATCCACAGTATGAGAACCTGTAATTTGTGTTACGATAATATACACACAGTTGAGCAAATTGTCTGTTGTATATCTTCGCTGTTTCCTATCCGATCCTAATGCAATCCACAGCATCAAAGGAGAAATTACAAGTCTGTAGATCGACGAGACAGCTGAGGTTTTTTGTAATTTGCGGATGAAGCACAAAAGCTATCAAAAATCCAAAACAAACTTGCTCTACTTAAGATATTGGAGAACCTACATTCCAAAAATGGTGTATGTAGCTCTTATAGCTGCTAAGATCTAGGCAAACATGTCTATACTAGATCCAAGTATTTGGGACAAGCTCATATCTTATAGAACTTTCTAAGAAAATATCATGCAAATATATATATATAGATATAAATCGATAGTTTTGCATTCCGAATAGATGCCTCCGCTCGCTCACCTTTGTTATCGTTCAGATCAAAGTAGTTGGGACGCTCGTAGCCCATGGACTGCCCAAAGACGGCGCCAGCCTCCTGCAGCTGGGGGTAGATGGGCGACATGCGCAGATTGCGACCGGTTTCGAACTCCTCGAAGGGATAATTGATCTCGAAGTGTTTGCCCGGCGCCTCCTTGCAGCGATCGCGCAGGAACTTGCGATTGTTGTGCAGGCCCAGGAAGCGACTGATGTCCAGAATATGCAGATCCAGATACGTGGTGCCCTCGGTCATCAGATCGGCCAGCACCCGTCCAATGCCCCCCGAGGCGGACACGCCCATCGTCTTATTGCCAGCCGCCACATAATAGTTCTGTATCTCCGGCGCCTCCCCCAAGATCCATTTGCAGTCCGGCGAGAACACCTGCAGCGAGTTCGTCAGCCGATCCAGCGACGCCTCCCGGAACGTCGGCGCCCGCTGCAGCAGCGCATCGAGCAGCTCGTGGAAATGATCCCAGTCCGGGGGATATTGTCGCGCCTCCTGGGACAGCGGAATCACGCCGTCCTCGTACACCATCTTCGCCTCCCGCTCGTAGCCCCCCGCCAGTATGTGCCCCTCGCACTCCCGGAAGAAGATCCGCCCGTCGAAGTCGCGCACGAAGGGCGTGTTAGGGTCCAGTCCGGCGATCGGCTTCGTGTGCAGATAATGGTGCTCCACCGCCTTCAGCGGCACCTTGACCACCGGCTTCGACAGGGTGCCGACCTGTAAACCGAGTACAATTCGATTACAAATTCGGGAGATTTTTTTGGGGAATCTCGGGCAATTTCAGAGAATTTTATAAAGAATTTTAGAGATTTGTTTAGTAATTAAAGATGCTTTTTTTTAGAAATAATAACTAGTAAAATAATATATATAATTGTATTAAAAACTTTAGAGCTTTATTTTGGTACTGCAGGGCAATTTAATAGAATTTAATAAGAAATTTCAGAGATTTTTTTAAATTAAAGATCCGTTATTTTTAGAAATAATATATAATAAAAAAAATTTTTTTGATTACAAATTTCGGAGATTTTTTTCGGGAATTTTTGAAAAGTTTTTAGAATTAATTTAAGACCCTCAACAAATTTTCCGTACAATATTCGGATAATTAAATGGAATATTTCGAAATCATTTACAAATTTCATAGAATGCATTTAGAAACTAATTCAAATAATTTGAAGATTTTTTTTTAGAATACTAAAGCAATATTATGTGGAGATTTGGGAAAATTTAAAGGAATATTTAGAAAACATTTAAAAACTTTATAGAATGAATTTAAAACAAATTTTGAAATTTTGTAAAACTAGTGCGTAATTTGAAGATAATAATTTGGGATATCAAAGATATGGGAGAGTTGAGAGGAATATTAAGAAAACATATGAAAACTTTATGAAATGAAATATGCACAATTTTGCACAGTGTATAGGGAAGTTGAGGGGAATATTTAGACGACATTTAGAAACTAATTTAGATAATTATTTTGAATATTAAGGCAATATTATGTGCAATATTATAAACATTTTAAGAGAATATTCGAGACATTAAGGACAATTTTGCGCAGTGTATAGCAAAGTTGAGGGGAATATTTAGACGACATTTAGAAACTAATTTAGATAATTATTTTGAATATTAATGCAATATTATATACAACATTGGGATAATTTCGGGGAATATTTGAGACATTAGGGAAAATTTTGCGCAGTGTATAGGAATATGGGAGGGAATACTGCAGGAGCTGCATACGCACCTCTCGTGCCCAGAATCCGGTGCAGTTGACGAAGAAGTCGCAGTCGACGTCTCCGGCCGTGGTCTCCACCCGGGCGACCTTGCCGTGCTCGCTGTGGATCTTCTTGACGGCGCAGTGCTCGACGATGCGGACGCCGAGGCGGCGCGCCTCCGCGACGAAGGCGTGGCAGACGAGATGGGGATCGCAGACGCCGTCCTCGGGTATCCACAGCCCCCCCTCGATGCCCTCCACCGAGAGGAGGCTGCAGTGCTGCTGACACTGCTGCGGCGTCAGAATCTCGCAGTTCATGCCCCAGGCGACCGCCAGCGACTTCATGCGATGGAACGAGGTCATCCGATCGAAGCTCCTGGCCAGATTCAGGCTGCCAACGGGTCTCCAGCCGGTGGGCAGGCCACGGGCCGTCAGCTGCTTGATCAGATCGATGGAATACTCCGCCAGCTTCAGCTCCGTGTAGCTGGGCTCGAAGCGACCTGCCAGCCCGCAGGCGCTCCAGGGCAGCTCCCCGCCCACGCCGTCCTGCTCGATCAGCAGCGTCTCCCCGCCCCAGCCCCTCAGGCCCAGATGGTAGGCCACCGAGGCGCCCGTTATGCCCCCTCCGCAGATCACCACCCGCGCCCTGCTCGGCAGCTCTACGGCGGGCTTCTCGTCCGGCTCAATCGCGTGCTGCGGCTGGAATTTGCGTCTGCTCAGCACCTGCTCGTCCGTTGCGTCCGACGCATCCGTCGCACCCGCATGGCCGGACAGCAGGCGGGTTTGGCGGGGGCGACCGAATGCATTGGCTCCGGCGAAGGCGCCGCGGAGCAGCTTTTGCATCGCACTTGCGGTTTGTTATTTGTTTTTCTATTATTATTACTATTATTATTATTATTGTTGTCCCGTGGTCAGCGAATCGCAATCGGCTAAGGCGGCCATTATCGATAGGTTATTGGCCGAACGCCACAGCAGCAACAGCTGTGCGCAGCGTGCCCCGTTGCCACTACCAAACAGGCAAATGCACCAAAGCGAACCAATAAAAACACCAAAATTCGATTTGCAGGGATTATTCACTAATTTAACTTCAATAAACCTTATTTGAATAAATATATATCTAAAATATATAAAATTATTTATTATATTCTACAAATATACATAAAATCGTCCAAAGAGATTTTAAGAAATTGGTCTAAAGGAGCAGCAAAGTCGGTTAACAGCCCCTACACATTATGAAAAAAACTGCATTTTTATTTTTTGATGGCCAATATATCCGCTCACAACTCATATATCAACATGCACGATATATCAGGTGAAAGGGCATATTCCCAGGAGTCTCTTGGCCAAGTTTAAATAAAGTAGTTTAAACAGTTTTTGAGAAAAACATCTAACAGTTGATATGCCTCAGGCGAACCAGCCCGCCTGTTAACAGTGCAGATTAACACTGTGCTGGCGAACACATCGGCAGCTCATCGCCCGACCGCCACAACTCACAAGACTCAAAACTGTGCTCTAATCAAATGCGCGCGCTCATAGCAAACATTTCAAATTAACGCAAGCTGTTTAACTAAAACGCATATTTGTTGTATTTATGCAATATTTGTAATCGTCTAAAGTAGTAATTGATCAAAGAGTAAACAAAATCCAAGCCAGCCAACGCTCTGCAACTGCAATCGGTGGCTCATCGCCCGACCGCCACAGCTTATGCTAAACAAAATGCGCGCGCTTAGTGCAATAGTTCAAATTTAAATTGCGCACAGGCGGCCATAGTTATAAATTATAATTAAGTATAAAAACTTCCATTTTGGTATATTTTAAATCAATTGTTATGCAATTTATTTATACGCTATGTAAATATAATTTGTTCACAACTGTTATATAATTATTATTACTTTTCTTTTCTTTTTCGTTTGTGTTTATTTGTTACTTTAATTTAATGCATTTTTTGTGTTGGATTTTTTTGTGTTGTTTTTTTTTTTTATTGATTTTAAAGCGTCTGCTTTCAACAATTGTTTAATGTTTACGAATCAATCAATTTATCAATTATTACTGTATAATTCACACGTCTCGCCTTCGTTTATATGTTTATTATTTTGTAATTGTAAGTGTAATTGTAATTGTAATTGTAATCGTAATTTAATTTAACTACAACTACAAAGACGACATTGAAGTACGCTGGGTTTTGCTTAGGTTCTTAGGAGCTTAGGAAATGTTAACAAATGTACAGACTTGTGTTGTTGTTTTTACCATCATAATCATAATGCAGCAGATTGACGGATCGATTAAAAAAGTTGGGGAATTACAATTTGCAACCTAAAATCGGGGGCCCGTTAAACTACCACTTAATTTAATTTAAAATCGGCGCACTTGCAAAATTCTGCAAACGGTTTTAGTCACGTGCTTAGGCTATATATATATAATATATTTCTTAGATCCGTTCGATTTGCATATATAGATCTTTCGAGTAAGAAAAAGTGTGCTAGTGTCAATCAGTTTTTGCTTTTGTTTTTTTGTTTTGTCCAAACATCATACCCGGCAGCTCAACGCTGCTAGGGTATTTGGGGCCTTCCATTACCCAAACAACATTTTCATAAAAATCCCCAAAAAGTAATCCAAATCTAAATCAATAATTAAAAAAAATATATACATATATATATTAAAAATTATCTTCCTAAAAATTATCTTATCTCAAAATGATTTATTTCATTTAATAGAAAATTATCCAAATTTAATTTCAAATTAATTTCTAAATTCCCGAGTTCCAAGTTTTGAAAGTTATCGTAAAAAAAAACCTAAAATGGACCTTCCCCCAAAATTGATTTAAATCAGTTAACGTAATATTTGCAAGGTCCCCATGGAGTTTGTGTTTGTTGCTCTGTTTAATCAGTTATTTGTGATCGTTATCGTTATCGTTATATGTCTTTTTCATTGGAATTAAATGCCTAAATCAACTCTGCGCCTTCTGACTTCATTTGGTATTTCTATATGTTTTTCGTGTGTTAAAAACTATTTTGGCCTTATAGAGTAGACGATACTAAACGCTACGCTACATTTTGAAACATTTTCAATACCTTGCTTACGATTATTCATTTATTTTTCGATTTGTTTGGAATATATAGTATTTTGTTTTGATTTGATTTTGTCGTGCAACAAAGTAACGTTAGATTCGATCAATACTATCAGTATATATCTATATACTATATAAATTGCCGTTGCAGTTGCTCTACTTACTTATATACATTTAATACAGCCCGTAATATAGGGCCGATCTACTACATATATCCATATATCTATATAATTTATATATATATCTATATATGTCATCTCGAACTGAACGATTTTCGGTGTTTTGTTAACTTGATCAGTTTGCAATCTTAGGCTTAAAGGGGGAGTTTTGGAGTAGTATAACGGTATACTATATGCTCGCTATATCTTTATATTTATCAACTTTGCTTTGTGCAACATTTTCAACTTTCGAGTGTGCGATAGAGTACAAAAGTGGGAGAGAGAGAGAAAGAGAGTGGGCGAGTGAGAGGGCGGGGCGGGAGCTTAAGATTTATATACATACAACTTTTTTAGCTTTAACAATGGGACAAGTTCTTGAAATGTTTGGGCATTTATGTTGGTTTTTGTTCTCAGTGTAGTGTTATTTGCATCTGCACAGCAGAGAGAATAATGTTATTGCTTACTTTTTGAGGCTTTGCTTTCACCACATATTATCATCTATGGCAATCGTGCTTAAGTATATTCCATACAGCTTCCATTTCTACCCCCCAACAAAATGCCAGACCTCAGCGAACTCGGCTTTGAGTGCACAGATCTTACTGAAATTTGGTACAGTTGCTGCAGCTGCGCTTAGTCGCTGCATATACTGAACTCGGGCAGATCGTAAAAAATACCTGTATTCGAAAATAGGTTTTTAGTGTAAAAAACACATTATTTGCTCAGATAACTTAAGAATTATGCCAGCCAAATTTCAGCAAGATCGAAAAACTATATCATATAGTCACCATATGCAGAACATTTAGAAAACCGGTATTTTCATTTCGAAAACCGGTATTTTCATTTCGAAAACCGGTATTTTTTATTTCGAAAACCGGTATAAAGCCGATATTTAGATTTCAAACCGTTGTAGGGACAGAAACACGTTTTGCCAGGGTATTTGCCAGTCGGCAGACCGACAGCTGCTGTGTATGTGTAGGGTATTTTTGTGGGGTATTTGCGTTTATTTATGAATATAGCATATGCTTATGGTAATTTACATGAATCCATCATAGGTATTATCAACTCCTTACAACATCTGGTGCATGCAAACGTCTTTTTGTTGTTGTTGTTGTTGTATATTGGTATCGTATATGGTACTATATGTGATAGGGCATATATGGTATGTACTATTAATAAATTTATCATATTTCTTTAATTTTATTTTTTAACGTCTAACAAATCGTTTTTTTTTATTTTATTTTCGTTTTTTTTTTTTGTCTTTCTTCCTTTTAATTTAAATGCAGTTATTGACCTGAACAATCGTTAAATCGTTAATAATAATTATTTATTAATTACACTATGTCACAAAAATCGACCTTTATTTTGTTTATGAGCAAATATTTGCACTCTGCTTGACAATCAAAATAAATTGTTTTATTTTTATATTTTACTGGGTTCCGAATTTGTCTTTCGAAAATGTTTTTCAATATTTAGGAAGACTTTCCCAGGCAAACTAAAAACTACTTTTGGTATTTTAGGAATATTTTATAGAATAGTGTTGGAAATAATACAAATATTAATTAAAAAAATTAAAATATTGAAATATAAAAATGTAGTTTAAAAGTTCTATAAAAAGTTCTGAAAATAAAAGTAAGTTTTAGCGATAAATGCAAATAAAAATCTTAAAAATCCCCAGTTTTATTTATAGCCAAAAACAGCTAGAAATCGCTAAAATTGTCGGCAAAAAGTGCAAATGCTGGCGCATAAATTTGGTTTGGTTGTTTGGTTGCATAGTGTAGGCTATGAATTAATATACGTATTTCGCTTGGTTTGATTTGATTTTCTTTATTATGTATGTATGTATGAATGTATTTAATGTAAATGTATGTATATGCATATATGTATATGTAAATGTAATTGTATTTTGTATTTTTGCATTTGTATTTGTATTTTGTATTTTGTATTTTGTGGTAAATGTTCTCGTTTTTATGCTATATTTTTTCGTTTTGTTTTTTAGCTTGTAAAATAGTTTCAACAATTGCATTATTTACGCTTTTTATGGCTATTACTTTTTTTTAGCTATTTTATTTTTATCTCTTTTGCTTTGCTGTTGTTGTTGCTTTGTGCATTTCTCTTGTTCGCTTTCTTTATTTTTATTTTCATTTTATTTTGATTTTCTCTTTAGTTTTCTGACGTCACAAAAATTACAAACATTTCGCTGTTTCGCAACGGATTTTCAAATAATAATAATCCTAAAAAAAAAACAATTTTTTTTTAAATTAATTGAAACATCTGCAAGTCGAGTGGGCGGGGCGCATGGGCGTGGCTTATGTGACATAAATAAATTATAGAAATCACGCTTAAAATCTAAACAATAAACATAACTTATGGCATAGGCTAAACGTAGTTCAAGTTTTACACGCGAAAAAAAATTGTTTCATTAATTCGAATTAATCATAATTATCATAATTATTACTTAATTAATTAATGCTCGATTTAATTACAAATTACAAATAACAATGGGCAACAACACGCAGCAAAATTTCGTACGTTTTCTGTTCTAGTTTTTCACTCTCTCTTTGCTTTGCAGCAAATGCTGGCTACACTGCGCAAAATTTTTAAAACACAAAAAAGCATTTGCATAACTTTTTAGACACATTTCTAATTAAATTAAAAAACAAATAATATGAATTTTTAGGAGAATATCTTTGTGTGAAATATTTTCAAAAAAATATTTGCATAATTTTTTTTAGATACATTTCTTGCAAGCATAAATTTAAAAAAAAGTATTCTTTTCTAGAAATATTTTCTAAAAATATATTTTCATTATTTTTTAAATACTTTGAATATTTTTTTTTGCCAGAAATAAATTGTTAAAAATATTTTCATAATTTAAAAAAATTACATTTTTAGAAAAATGGCTAAAATATTTTCTAAAAACATTAGAATAAAAAAAAAATTTTAATATTTTTTTGCTTGAAATTTGTGAAAAATATTTGCATAATTTTGTGCTCTAAGAAGTTTGTCGCAGTGTACGCTGCTGCTGCTGCAACTGTAACATATTGCATAAGAACCAAGGTGTGGGGGCGTGGGGCGTGGCGGGCGCCAACGCGTAGTGTCATCGCTGTGTCTGTGTGTGTGTGCGTGTGTGTGTGTGTGTGTGTGTGTGTGCGTGTGTGTGTGTTTGCATGAGGCACGACTTGTTGTGAACGCAACTGCAACAAGTTTTCATTTCATAACATTTTCGTTTGCATTTTCACTACGATTTTGCACTTAATTGAACAAATTTCTCTCAGTGTGTTCTCTTTGGCCAAGGGATGGTTGAAGTAACATTGGGGCAGAGGGGCAAGGGGCAGGGGCAGCGCTGCTTATCATACCCTGTTCCCATCAACTGCATAGAACCAGGGTATAACAACTTTCTTTTTGGGAAATTTCGCTTTTCAAATTTATTCCACTTATAACCCATTTCCACTTTCCGCTTGCGGTTTTATTCCGCCCCTTTTCACTTCGATCAAATCTCTCTAGAAACATCAGAAAACTAGCCGTAATCGCTAAATGCTGTTATCGATAAACTTATCGATAAGTTAAGTTACATGTTAGTGTAATCAAAGCGCGCAAATAATCTTGAGGGCATAGTTAAAGTAACCACAAATGCTGTTATCGATAAACGTATCGATTATGCTACTCTAAATGCATGCTATGCAGCGTCATCGATGTGCTTATCGATAAATATATATTGCATAGTTTCTATTTTACCGCTAAGGTTGTATAGCATAAAACAAATGCTAAACTAACTACAAGAGAAGAGATTAGGAAAATGTTGAAGATATGTAAAGAGCAATTTGCATGAAAAGAACACGATAATGATTTCAATACATTTCTCTTGAGTAAAATTTAAAAAAGTTTCAATATTTTAATAGATAAATATTTAAAAATATTAAAAAAAAAACGTACATAATTTTTAAAAACAAAAATTTTGAAAACAAAAATTGCACATATATTTTGAGATAAATAAGTTGGGAGAAATAATTGCTAATAATAAAAATTTAGATAATAAAAAAATTCCTAAATAAAAATAATATAAAAAATAAAATTAAAAAAATGTCTATTTTGCTGTCGCTTTTTAGCTTTAAGAAAACTGCTTTTTATACCCTGTACTTGTTAAGAATAGAGTTACTAACTTTGTGACAGGCAAAAGAAGGCGTGGCAGATACCACAATGTATATATATACGCATGGAAATTTCTTTAAAGTTTTTTGCAAGTTTCGAAAGTTTTGCGATAGTTCATGGAGTTTTTTTCAGTGTGGTAAATGGCAGAAGAGCGCAAGTTGTTGCTGTGGAAATGAGCTATAATTCTCAACTGGTTTTGGCGTTTCTTATTATTACAAAAATCCGCAGCGGCGACTGTTGCTGCTGGCGATGATGTTGCTGCTGCTGCTGCTGCTGCTGTTGTTGCTTAGCGCGTGCGTCTTCTGCGCACAGCGGCAACAGCGCGATTGCTGTCGTCGTTGCTGGCAGCAACATGTCGCGGCTGGGGCAATTTTTATGACGTCTCTAAAAATCATACTTTAAACGTTTTCTCACGTCGCTGCTGCTGCTGCTGCTGTTGCTGCTGCTGCTGTTGCTGATGGCTGCGCTGTGATTGCTGCTGTGCCGCAGACTCATCGCAGGCGTAGCTGGCGATGCGATGATCCGAACGTGAGCGCTCACGATCGTGCGTGCGATGATGATGTTGCTCACGTTCGACAGCAGCAACAGCTGCTGCTGCTGCCGCCGCCGCCACTGCTGTTGCTGTTGCCGGCGTGCTGCTGCTGCCGTTGCTGCGCTTGCTGCTGGCCGCCTGCTGCTGCGAGCGCCGATTGCCCAAACGCTTCAGCTCGTAATCGCGCGCATCGGCAACATCGAAGGTGGCGGCGCGTTGCTGCTTCGAGTGCCGCGATTGCTGCTGTGCTTCATATTGCTGCGGGCAGTACTCGTCGTATTCATGCTCATCGCACAGATTGGCATTGCAGAGCAACTGTTGCTGCTGCTGCTGCTGTTGTTGCTGCTGCTGCTGCTGCTGTCGATGCTTCTTGGGTGGCAATGGTATGGGCGCTGTCTGTGTTGCTGCTGCTGTTGCTGCTGCTGCTGCTGTTGCTGCTGTCGCCGTCGCTGCGTGCTGCGCTGTTGTGCATGCTGCTGTGCTGGCTCTGGGCCGCACAACATCAACACCGCCGCCGCAGCAGGCGCACTCCTACAACTCCGTTACCGAATACAGATCGGCAGCAGCAGCTGTTGCTGGCGTGCTGCTGCTGCCGCCGCTGCGTTTGAGCGAGCGATAGAACAGCTGCTGCTGCTGCTCCAGCAGCAATTGTTGCTGCTGCTGCTGCTGTTGCTGCTGCTGATGCTGCTTGCTGCTGCTGTGCTGATAGTTGTTGTTGTGCTGCCGTTGGTAGTAGGCCTGCTGCTGCTGCTGCTGCTGATAGTTGCTGCTGCTGTCGTAGGAATGCTGCTTCTTCATGCTGCTCAGCATGCTCTGCGCATATTGCTGCTGTTGCTGCTGCTGCTGCTCGGCGTAGCTTCTGGCGTTGTCCAAGGTTTCGCTGCGACGCGTGCGCTCTCGCTCTCTCTCTCTTTCCCTCTCCCTCTCCCTCTCCCGCTCTCGCTCACGCTCACGCTCGTAGACCTGCTGCTGCTGCTGCTGTTGCTGCTGTTGTTGCTGCTGCTGGCGTGCCAGCTTTGGCGGCAACATATGATTGGCATTGCTGGCGTCGCGCGCTGTTGCTGCTGCTTGGTTTTTATGCCGATTCTTGGGCGGCAGGCTGGGCGGCAGCAACTGTTGCTGCTGCTGCTGCTGCTGTTGCAGCTTGTGCTGTGTTGCTGCTGCTGCTGCTGCTTGTGGACGTTGCAGGCTGCGATATTGCCCCAAGTTGGCGGCGCACAGCGGCTGCGACGAGATCTTGGACTGTGGCGAGTGTTGCTGCTGCTGCTGCTGTTGCTGCGGTATTTCGGGCAATGGTTGGTGCACAATCGACTGCGGATTGAGCGAGCGTTGCACGCGTGCTGCTGCTGTGGGCGCGGCGGCAACTGTTGCTGCTGCTGCCGCCGATGTTGCTGCTGTGCTGCTCTCAATGCTGTACACAGCCGACGGCGGCAATATGTGCGTGGTGGGTGGATGTTGCTGCTGCTGCTGCTGATGTTGCTGCTGCTGTTGCTGTTGTTGCAGCTGCTGCAGCGCCAGCAGCTGTTGCTGCTGCATGAGCAGCTGCTGCTGCTCCTTGGCGTAGCTGCTGCCGACGCCCGTCGTGCCCGGAATTTCCGTAAACGTATTGACTATCTTTGGTTTGGGTGGCGGCGGCGGTGCGGGCGCCGGCAACTGTTGCTGCTGCTGCTGCTGTTGTTGCTGTTGATACTGCAGCTGCAACTGTTGCTGCTGCTGTAATTGTTGCTGCTGCAACTGCTGCTGTTGCTGCTGCTGCTGTTGTGCAATATCCGGCAACTGTTGCTGCTGTGCATGTTGCTGCTGTTGCTGCTGCTGCTGGCAGTAATCCTTCGACACCGTGGCAATCGAGGGCGTCTTGGCGCTGCGCAGATTGGGCCCCGGGGAGGAGCTCGCCCCCTTCAGCGAGCCCCCGTAGCGGCCCACGTGCCGCAATGTTGCACACTTGTTGGCGGTGGCGGCGGCAACAATGTTGAGATTGTTGCTGCCGCGCACTGCCTTGGGGCCGATGCTGATGTACTTGGGATCGAAGCGATTGAAGCTGTTGTTGCTGACGTCGCGCGGATCCCGATCGTCGCCCCCCTCCACGTCCAGGCTGTTGCCGGTGGACTTGCACATGGCGTTGGCGGTCTGCGCCGACAACACCGAGCGGATGCTGCTGCCGGTGGACCGCGGCAATGTTGCCGATGCAAAGATGTTCTTCAGAGTGTGTTGCTGCTGCTGCTGCTGCTGATGTTGCTGCTGCTGCTGCTGCTGTTGTTGCTGCTGCTGCTGCTGTTGTTGCTGCTGCTGCTGCTGCTGTTGCTGCTGCGTGTTGTTGCTGCCTGCATAGTTGCTGCAGGCAAGCGAATCTCAGTAAAAGTCGTTCGATTCGAGCGTCTTACACTGTTTGCTCAGCGTCGCGTATTTGCCGTTGTTGGGGCCCCCGCCCATGTAGGCCCCGCCCCCCGCCGACGACTGTTGGTGGTGCGAGGGCAGGCGGCCCAGCGTGTGGTGGCCCGATCTGCAAAGAGCACAACATTAGTATCGTTTATCGAACATCGTTTAACGTTTATCGGTTATCGGTTATCGGTTATTGTTTATCGTTCAGCGGCAACTGTTGCTGCCGTGCACGGGAGCAATGCAAATCTTACAACAGTCTCGTCTCAGCAGCATTGGCGAGTGCTCAGGCAAAAGAGTCTTGAAATTGAGCGCAACTAACCATATACCCTGTAATTTTTGCGGATTTTTTATTAAGTGCAACGAAAATGCAAAAGTACCCTGTAATTTTTAAAGATTTCCCTTTTCAATTTTCTCTATCTACAATTTTATATACAAATAGTTTTAGTTATACATCCTAAAAGTATTAGTTTACACTCTATATACCCTGTAATTTTTGCGCATTTTTAATTTTTATTTTCTCCATCTAAATATTTCCAATTTTGGCTATTTTTATTAGGTGCATCGAAAATGTAGAAGCAAACACTTTATATACCCTGTAATTTTTGAACATTTCTCTTTTTAATTTTCTCTATCTACAGTTTTATATACAAATATTTTTAGTTTTACATCCAAAAGGTATTAGTTTAAACTCTATATACCCTGTAATTTTTACGGACTCTCAATGTTCATTTTCCCTATCTACAATTTGATTCATAAACATTTTCAGTTTTAGCTATTTTTGTTAAGTGCATCAAAAATGTAGAAGTACAGATTCTATATACCCTGTAATTTTTGCAGCTTTTTGTTTCCTTTAAATATAAATTTTATCTATCTACAATTTTATACATAAATATTTTCAGCCTTTAGCCGAATTTGTATATACCCTAGCCCTATACCCTAGCTTTATGCTCTCTATTTGCCAGAGTACCCCTAATGCTGAGCGGAGACTAAAACTAGGCTAGTTAGTGATGAGCGTTATGCGTTAGGTATGGGTGTCCAGGGGTCCATGTACGTTATAGATTACGGGGTATGAAGCGTGGTAAACAGTGTACAGGGTATAGTAAATGTCTAGGGTGTCTAGGTTGCAGTTTGACAAGGGCCAGCCTGAATTAGGGTGACCCCAAATGCCAAGTGCAGTGGACAGAGGCAGAGCACAGACAACGTAAACAAAGGAAATACAAATAATAAAAAAAATAATAAAAAATAAAAAATTAATAAATAATAATATAATAATAAAAAATAAAACAATAATAAACACAAGTAATTAATTAAAAGCAAAATTACATTAAAATAATTATTTAAAAGAAAATAAACATTAAAAGAAATAAAAATTATACAAGCAATTTCAAAGATAATTTAAAAATCTGACCAATAAAATAAAAATAAAACTGGATTAAAATAAATAAATAAAAATGAATTTTAGAGGAAATACTAAAAAACTAATAACTTAAAAAAAAAATAAATTTAAATCAAATCAATAATATTAAAATTAATAAAATGAAAAATTATAAAATATAAAAAAGTTTAAAGAAAATAAAATAAATTGGGATCAAAATCAATAAATTTAATATTCAGATAATATGTAAGCAAAATAAAGGAAAAAACAAATAGATAAAAGTAAAGAAAACTGAGAAGAAAGGAATAAAAACGAGACAAAAGCAAAGCGAAATGAGGAAAACACAGGCGAATGAAACGAAAGGAAACCAAGTGATGATCAAGTTGGGGTTAATCGAATTGTTTAAAGAATAATCATAAGAAGTTCTCATGCCTTGTGCCATGCACCAAATCATAGCCGGGCGGCGGCGACGGCGAGCGTCGATTAATCGATGATCGATTATTGCCCAACGTGAGCGCCGCCGCTGACGCCGACGCCGACGCCGTGGCGCCCATGATGGAGTTAGTTCTATGCTGTGTGTGGTTGTTGTTGTTGTTGTGGTTGTTGTGGTTGTTGTAGTGGTTGTTGTAGTGGTTGTTGTTGTGCTGGTGATTGTAAGTCGTTGTAGATGATTGATTCTGATTGTTGCTTGATTGTGAGTTGCTTGATGCTGTTGCTATTGCTGACCCTTGTCGCATTCCCGCCGTTCCGTTTCTGTAGGCGCCGACGCCGTTGCCGCTGGCCCCTCCCCCTCCCGGTCCGCCTCCTCCGCCGGGCAGCGTGCCAGTGTGACCAGCTCCACCGCCAGCCCCGGGCCCTCCGCCCATCGCCATGCCCCCGCCGGCCACGCCCCCGCCGCCATGCGCCTGCTGATGATGTAGCAGCGTCCGATTGATGGTGCCCGTGCTCATGGGCGCCGTGGGCGAAATGCTGGCGCTAGGGGCGTTCGAGGCGGGGAACAGGGGCGCCGTCTCCGATTTATCGCCATCCAGCGGGGGTCTACAAAATTCACAAAACTCTAATTAGTGATTGTTCATTGTATTTATCAAATATAATCATCAATTTACATAATTCATTTATAAATTCAATTCATTGCAAAATAAATATAAAATAAATAACAAAATAAGATTTATTTATTAATAAATCTTAAACATTAAACTGGAATAAATAAATTATCAAATAGTATATTCATCAATTTATTTGATCCATTTAATATTCGATTAATTCCACAATGAATATAAGATAAACAATGAATTATAATGAATAACAAAATAATATTTATTTATTTATTAATCTTAAACATTAATCTGAAATATATAAAGGTTTATTCTATTTATAAAATATATTCATTAATTTATTTGATCCATTTATAAATTTGATAAAGTTCACAATGAATATAAAATAAATAATAAAATAAGATATATTTATTTATTTTAAAAAATAAACTAGAATTAATAAATGTTTTTCTCTATTTTTAAATATGTGCAATAATTTATGTAATCAATTAATAATGTAATAAATTCTATTTATTCACAATGCATATAAAATAAATAATAAATTATTAAAAAAGGTTTATTTATTTATTAATTTTAAAGTTTTTTTGCTTTAAGGTACAAAATCAGAACTTGATAGAAATCTAAATAAAAAATTTTGATTTGAGTTCTATATTTCCATTAATTTTCTTTTTAACTTAAATATAGAACTTGGTTGAAATTGTATTTCTATTTTAAACACATTTTGGAAAATTTATCTACAAAAATAATACAAAATCTTTACATTCCAATTAATTAAAAATATTAAATATATGTCCAAAAAAATGGGGAAACTTTAAATTTTTCAGGATTTTTTATAATACAGAATACAAATATAAATATATATAAACTGAATAGTTTAATATTCAGCTTGCAACCTAAACAAATAAATACACTTTCAGTTCGATTGATAAAGCCTATACTATTGGCTAACTTAATACCATTCTGGCTAAAATATATCCGATAACAGATAAGACTTACCGCTTGCTCAGATAGATCCAGGCGTGCGAATCGGCATAGACGAGTATGGTCAGCAGGAACGAGGTCAACAGTCCGGCGACCATCATCAGGCTGAGGCCGAGGAGCCCGCCCCCGCAGAGGCCGTGCAGGGCCTCGGCGTAGTGCCGATCTATGGCCCGTCTGTCCAGGGTGGCCGAGAGGGTCGTCAGATTGCGCTTCGTGTCCTCCAGATCGCTGGTCATGGCGTTCAGGGTGCGCTGTATGTCGATGCGGGGATACGTGTCCTGGCTCATCCTGTCCCAAAAGAGAGAAGCGAGTAAGTACAGTTGCCACAAAAGCTATTCGGATAATAGTTACCGCTGCATGATGTCAACGCTTTCCCGCGCACGCTCTACCAGATCCCGCGACTCATTCAGACGCAGAATGAAACGGTTGCGGAGGGTGCCACAGTTCAGGAAGTACACATAGGGACTGCGCTGTAGTTGTATGAAGAGCAAAGGTTAAAGATTAGAGAAGTACATATAGAAATATATCTACATATAATAGGAGAATAAATAATACTCGAATAACCAATAATAAACATGAGAAATAAATGAATATAGTAATTAGGTATACTACAAGCAAATAATAGTACTTGAAAAATATACAAATGAATAAACAAAGAAATATAATATATCTAATGAGATCGTGTAAGCGGAAGCCTTTAAATATACTTTACAAATAAATTATATAATATGATAAATAAACTTAAGTAGATACATTTCAAAAATAAATCGTATAATTTAGGTTCAATAAATAGGCCTAATAAGCATACTAAATAAATGAATAGTAAATAATATATACAAAATATGATAAACCAATAAACTATATTGGATAAATAGTGCGAATAAATAGAGGCAGATTTTATAGGGTTTTGAGGTAGGGCTGCAAAACAATCGATAGTGTGAACATCGATGGTTTTCAACTTCGATGTTTCAAGGACATTGTAATGCAAAATTGTATCGAAAAATGTAGATTTCAGGGCCAATATTGGAATCATATGGGGATTAACACTCATTAAACAAAAAAAAAAAAAAAACATTTTTGTGGAACTTTGAATGTAAAGCAAAATACAAGAACAATTGCGTGTAAAAAAATGCTCGCTTCTAAGTATTGGTGTTTTTAAATGTGTGTATTCCTGCTTGCTCCGTCCATAAGCAGAGGCTAAACATCGAAGTTCAAATCAAACATCGATCTATCGGACAGTTTTGAAAACATCTCTACTTTGAGAGACTTGTAGGTACTTACCATGCCCACCTGGCGGCACATGTACTCATGGGGGCGCATGCAGAAATCTCCGGCCGCCACGCTGGAGGCCAAGTAAATGCCGGCCAGGAGCCAGCAGATGATGATGCAGAACAGTCCGGAGACGCTGAAGAAGATGAGGGTGCAGCGGGAGCGCCGGGCCACGCCAATAAAAAGCACCGAGCAGAGGAAAAGCAGCAGCGTTAGGAAGGCCAAGGTGGCGGGCCAGCGGATGGATTCATAGAGCTCTCCCAGCTGCAGGGAAATAGATGAAATATACATTCGATCTATGATATATTTAATGTGATCTATTTAACACTCACATGCAGTATGCCCATGAGCGAGGTCTCGTTCTCGCTGCCCTTGGTCTTCATGAAGTACAGCACCATGTTGTCCAGGGAGGTGACGGCCCTGGAGGTGTTCTCCTGCACCAGTCGGGAGGTCTCGATGAGCAGCATCACGGCGGTTTGATTGTACTGCGGCTTCTCCACCTGATGCGCCACATTGTGCGATAACATTTTCGTCTCTAGATCGTGCTTGATGGTTTCAGTCTGCAATATAGGAAAAACATATAGGATATATAAGAATTGGAATATTTCCAGAGCTATAGACGGAATTTCATGTGATTCCAATCACAATACTGGACATCAACGTAACCAAAATTCTCTCCGATTATGGGAATTTTATGGAGTTACCCAAACTTAGGCATATCAAAATATGGCCTAACTCTCCAAGTTGAAAATTTTAAATTTAAACTAAAAATTATTGGATTTGTTTAAAATATGCAGATTCTACGCCCAAGAATTGTGGTTTTGAGGCACATGTCACGTATGACAACCCTTATTTAGACCATATTTTTTAATCCTAACAATTAAATATGTTGATATTAGAATACTTTTGATGTATTCCTGTTTGTCTAGCATTTATCCAGCTCTATGCCAAATTTAAAGTCTCTGGCTTTGTTGAGCTCCAAGATCTAGGCTTTAAAGCGAACCACTCGTATTCCAAGTAGTTTCTCCCAGACAGTGCTCAGTTTGCACTTCCATTTCCATTGTGTACCCCATCAAATTTAGCGCGCAAGTTGATAATGCTAAAAACCCATTAAATATTCATGTTGGGGAGTGTTGCCCGGCCCCAAAACCGAAAATAAAAACTCTTTGACAAGTAGATGTAATTCGCCGAGATTAAAGTTGACTTTGGCCCAGGCCAACAAGGAAGATGTTGTCCTATGTGATTATAAGAACCCATTACCGCACTCGCTTCTCCCTCGTCCCCCTCTCGACCACCCCCCTGTCCAGAGCTCCTACAACTTTATCGCCCATCGGCTTTATCCTATCGCCTTGCCAACCTATTTAAAAGTCGAGTTCGCATACAAAGGGGTTTGGGCTTTGTTGAGAGGCAGGTGAGAGCAGTTCAAAAGTTAATGACCAAAAATGAGGGGGAAAACCCCACTCTAGACAGACTGTGAAAGGGCAGGCAGACAGACGGACAGACAGAGAGAGAGAGAGAGAGAGAGAGAGAGAGAGATACAGAGAAAGAGAGCTAAACATACAGACATATAAATATAGTTTTTTTTTCGCTTCCGCAGTTGAGTTGGGCTTTAAGCACACACAAAGGCGAGGGACGTCAGGAAAAACGTGACACAAGTACACAGAGAGAAAAATTTGCAAACCCAATTGAAGAGTTTTCAATACATACAAACTAATCTAAAAAAAATTTAGAATAAGTCTAAATGAAATGAAAAAAAAAAAACAATTTTATTTAAATAGAAATGCAAATTCTAGTAGGAATAAGAAGAAAAATTAATATAAAATTATTTAAAAAAAATTCGATTCAAAATTATAATAAAATTACACTGTAAAAAATTGCGTTTAAATTTGGTTTATTTCATTTTAAAGTTCGCAATGATTTTGTTTCATTGAAAATAATAATACAATTATAAAAAAAATTATGTTTAAAATATATTTAAATGAGAATTACTTGAATTTAGACTTTTTAGTTTTGTTTGCTCAATTTAAACATTTTAGTTTTAAGTGCATATTTTTGTGAATTCAATCCTTGATTTTTTCTTTCAGTGTAAGGTCGCGGGCTCGCCTAAAAGTAGACACAAATATCTAACAGCTTTGCCCTTACTCTACCTTCTTTCTCGTTGTTTTTCACTCTCTCTCACTCACTATCTCTTACGTTTTTTCGCTCTCTCTCTCTCTCTCTCTCTCTCTCTCTTCCTCTCTCTGGTCAACACACACACACACACACACACTTATGTCCTGTCCCATGTCTAGATAATTAATAGCGTTTTACTTAAGAGCCTTTGCCGTCAACAGTATCAACTTGTTCGCACATGCAGCCATTCTCTCACTCTTCTCACACTCTCTCTCTCTCACTCACTCCTCTCTCTCTCTCTCTCTCTCTTGCTCTGCCGCCTCTCTCTTGCGCTGTCTCTTTGCTTTGGCGCACTCTCTTAACCTCTTGCCTTATCGGCTTCTTTCATGTACCAAAACAGACGCATACAAATCTCAGCGTGTAAGAGTGTGTGTGAATGTGTGTGTGTGTGTGAATGTGTGTGTGTGTGTGTGTGTGTGTGTTTATAAGAAGACAAAAGAAATCTTTTTTTGCCCATCTTGTGCTATACACACACAAATGCAGATTATCTTTAACATTACATTTTTACAGCATTTGTACGATTTAATGTTAAAATTTGTAGTGCAACTTTGGAGTCCACAAAATAAAAAAATTAATTTTTTTTTTTTTTTTTTTTGTGAAAATATAAAAATGTTTTTATTGTACTATATTTTATGGTATACTATTACTGTTATGTGTAGTAATTTGCACCATAGTGATGTGTAATATTTCAATTTATATATACAATTGTATATATTTACTCCTAAAGAATAGGGTTTTTACAAAAAAAAAAAAAAATTAATAAATTTAAATTAAGTTGTAAATAAATACATATACTATATGTTATATTATTATTATATATTATATTATATTACATATTATATTTTGAATTATATTATATTATAGATATATTATAGTATATTAAATTATTAATTATTCTCATGTCATATTTCATTTATTTTTGGTAATTTTCATACGTAAATTTATTATTAATATCGATTATTCGTTATCGATCCAAGAACCAAGTTATTAATAATAAGTAAATTTAAACATTTTAGCACCGATATTAAGTTACTTTTTAAGCTGCTTACTCTAGCTTTTCCTTGGTTTTTCTCATTTTCCGTGTTTCTTTTTCTACTCCCATTTGTTGACAATTAACCTACAGCTCTTTTGTTATTTTCCATCTAATCGTTACATAAATATTAGCTTAGTTTGGGTTAGGTCAGTTCAGCTTGGATTACATTCTCAGCAGCTTGACGAGGGTCTCTTAAAGACCCGTTTAGCTCAGCTTTATTCGTATTTCAAGACTTTTCTGTCTCCAAGAAAACTTATCCCCTAATGAGATTTGAATATTTTTTCTCAATTTTCTAGTCAAAACTTTTCTTTTTAATTTGTGATTCTATTTTTTAGAAGCCAAGTTGTCAGATAATAATTTATCGATTTATTTTATAATTAAATATTTAAGTGAATTACATAATTAAATATTTTATTGCATACTTGTAAATTTTATTATTATTTATTTATTTTATTTTATCATCTATATTTATTAAGTTGCACATACTATATTTATTTACAATGCATTTATTTTATTTTTAGTTTATTATTATTCTTAAGTAAAAATTAATTAATTGCTGTTATTAAGTAGTAGAAATAATTATTCATTTTATTTTGTTATTATTTTAATTTGTTATCACTATATAATATTAACTAATATTAATAATAATATATTATAATATAAGTGATGCGTTTAATTTTATCAATTTGAAATATGCATTAAAAACTGAAAGCTCAAGAGCTGTAGAGTAATAAAATTAATTTAATCTCAAGAGTACACATCTATAAATTGGGTAAAAAAAACGCTGCTATTTATAGCAGCCTAGAAATATTTCTAACAAAATTGTACAACTTATGGGAAGGCAAAGCCGCCCAATTTGCTATTTTCAGCACTCAAATTAACTGTCACAAATACTTAATTTGCCCCATGCCTGTCAGAATTAATCAGGCAAGTTTGTTCATACACTATATATATAAATATATATATGTATATATATAATTCTATATATGTAAGCCATTGCCATGGATCTGTATAACTTTGATTCCGATTGACTGCGCTTCCCACTCACCTGTCGTTTCAGATTGAGCACAAGACTTTCCACCTGTTTTCCGGAACTGAAGGCCTGCAGCAGGCCATTGTGGAAATCATCGTTGCCATATAAGCCTGCGAATGGAGAGAGCCATAAATATGTATATAAAATATTAATAGATAATAGAAATATAATTAATACAACAAAGAGAATACATTCTATAGGGCAGCGAATCAAGTTTGGGCCGAGCCTAAAAAGAGGAAATTACTATTTGCCATTGCTTTTGACATTAAAAAAAATACATAAAATAAACACTTCGCCCTCTTCCTAGAAAAGGGAAAGTTTAATTTAAAATTTCAAGTGTTTATAACATTTGTACAAAAGGAAAAAACGACTTAAAATATAAAAAAAATTCAGTAAAAAACGCATAGGAATCTCATAAAAGAATCAATCAGAAAAAATAAAGTCGATTTTAGTATTATAAATCTCATCTCATTAATTTAAAAGAGCGAAAAGATCAAAAAACTAGCATAAAATTAAATTACAAATATATAATAATTTAAAAAAATAAATAATAAAAAAGTAATAATAAAAAAAAAGAAGCGAAAAGAAATTAAAAATAATAATAGGAAAAGGATAGAAAAGAAATAATAGAAAACTTATTTATCTACATGAACAAGAATAAAGTGAAAGGTAAAAAATTAAATTAAATTTTGATTTCATAAACTAAATTATTTCTTTCCCAGATTTTCTTGTTTATTATATTTTTAAATTAAATTTTATTTATTTTAATTTTAATTTTATTAACGTTAATTTTAATTTGTAATTTAAATTTTCTTGGCCGACTGGTCCTAGTCGATATTTAAATAAATAAAAGATATATCAGATCAAATAAACCGTCAAAAAAATAACCACAAATATTATTTTAAAAAATATATGAAGAATAACTAGATATAAATATATTATTATAATATTTATAATTAATATAATATCACAAATAATATAATAATTATCATAATATCATATAAAATATAAATATAGCATAAAAGTATATTAGCAAGCGCTTCTCATTTATCTTATAGAGCGTTAACAGGAAGGTTAAAAAACTGGCACAAATTTAAAAATAAATGATAATATTTTAATAGAGTAAATAACACATAATGGTTACAAAAACAACAAGAAGAAGAATTAAAAATAAATCTGCTAAAGAAACTGTAAAGCAAGCAATACTTGAAGAAAGAAAGTAGAAATAGTCGGAAAATTGCAGTAGAAGCTCATTAATCTTCTGAACTGCAAATTGAGCTGACTCTTTTTCCTCTCTCTCTCTCTCTCTTTCTCTCTGTTTCTCTCTCTCGCTCTTTATGAGGTGCGTAATTTATGTTGGCGGCAAAGAGCAAAGCCAGCTTCTAGTTGTGGACAATGGGGCGGACAAAGCATTTTCAAGTCAATTAAGAGCGCTAATTAAATTATTATTTTATTATTGCGCTCTCGCATGTATAGCTGAGCTTGGATTATAATGAAGAGCCTCTCCTCTCTGCCCCCTCCCCTCTCCCCTCTCTCCACTCTCCACTCACCACTCAACTCAACTCGTTTCGACTTGGGGCGTTACCTTTCGCCTATTTGACACAGTTTTGTGGCGACCCGACGATGACTGCAAATTATTAAGTGCTTCGCTTTGAAATGAATTTATGATTGGTATCATCGGTATACCCTAACTTTAGCATATTTCAGTTTCGTCATCAAATATGCAAACCAAATTCAACACTGGAATTTGGGATGCATTTTTCGAGGAAAACCGATTATATACAATCGATAATATACTATCAAAAATGTTTTAATCCCCAACGGTTTGTATAGCAAAAAAATTCAAAAGAAACCAAACATGGATCTATTTGGACAAAAAATGTGGATTCTAGAGCCAAAAATCGTATTTTTGAGGTAAATACCTCCCATGACATCCCATTTTCTGACCTTAGCAAAAGTTCGAAAATTTTGAAAATTTATTTTTGCCAGGTCTTGATCCTAAACGGTTTATATAACAATAATATTGATAAGAAACTAGACATGGGTGTATTTGGACAAAAAGTGTGGATTTTAGAGCCAAAAATCGTATTTTTGAGGTACATACCTCCCATGACATCCCATTTTCTGACCTTAGCAAAAGGTCGAAAATTTTGAAAATTTATTTTTGCCAGGTTTTGATCCTAAACGGTTTGTTTAGCAAAAATAATGATAAGAAACTAGACATGGGTGCATTTGGACAAAAAATGTGGATTTTAGAGCCGAAAATCGTATTTTTGAGGTAAATGCCTCCCAAGACATCCCATTTTCTGACCTTAGCAAAAGGCCGAAAATTTTGAAAATTTATTTTTGCCATCTGTTATATATTGTTGAAAAGGGTTTTTAGCTGGTATTATTTGCTTGCTTTTATTATGTTGGCGATCACAAGTAACCCTTCCCCCCTCCCTCACATGCCACACGTCTGCCCCTTCCTGCAACCCCTTGAACACTGCCCCACGGCCTATGCCCATAAATCCGGATACGTGCCAAAGCCAAAGCTAAAGCCAAAGCCACAGACTTTTGGCTAATTGCCAAGTTAAACACGCGACGGCGACGTTTCCTCTAGGGCGTGCCCCTTCAACAAAGAGAGAGAGAGCGAGAGCAAAAGAGAGAGAGAGAAAGGGTTCATTGCACCTGTCAGAGTGGAAGGGGGGGGAGAGTGTGCACTTACCTAGACCAATGGCCGCACAGGTCATCAGCGTTATTATGACCAGGGAGCAGCTCTGACATCGCTGGGCGCTCGGCTTCCGCTGCTTGCGATCGCAGCAGCGCGTCAGGAGATAGAGGAGCAGCCCGAGGAGGGACAGGATGAGGAGGCCGGCGGGTATGGAGGCCAGTATGCCCAGGCTCTGCAATAGAAGAAGAAGATATCATTAAATAACTGAGCAAAAAAATCATATGGGATGTTAGCGATTACGATATGACGCATTTATCGAATTGACATCGATTAAATATGTGTTTTGTGTTATCGAGCAGCTATCGGAACGATAATTAAATAAAGAATTAAACAAGATATTACCGATATAGCATCAATTTCCAAGATGTGAAAGAATAATTGGGGAAAAATCATATGAGATGTTGACGATAACGATAGGACGGACACATCAAATTGACATCGATTAAATGCAAAAACCTTTTAGTTATCGGGGAGCTATCGGAATTATAATTGAATAAAAAAATTAAATAAGAACAACTATAGAGGAAAATTATGTTATCGATAACTATTGGCTGATCGTATATAATTGATATGGTTTAAATGCAAAAAGTGTAATGCTAACAAACTAGAATCGATAAACAACAATCCAGCTTAGACGATTATTAATCAAACATCAATTGATGCAGAGTTTAGTAGATTACACTATTAGCTCAATCGATAACTGTAAGAAACAAGCAATACTCCAAACTTAATCGATTACTCTCAATACGTATATAAAATAATGTAATGTCGATTGGAATAGTTTAAGAAATATTTCCATTTATGTTATCGATAACTGTCTACTCGTTTTAAATCGGAAAATAAGCTAGCGTCGATAGATGTTATCGATAACTTAAGTAGGGCAATATCTCATAGCTTCAACACTCAAGTATTTCAGGAAACTAAAGTTTTGTGCCAGAAGTAAATCATAAGGATAAAGAACAAACAAGTAAATGGACTAAGAGAGCAAAAAAGGTGGGGGATTCCCCCCTTAAGACCAGGGACGGTGCTGAAATTTTGGTTGCTTGGGCATTGAGGGAAGTTTTAATTGAATAACTTGCAGTTCTTGCTGTTGTTGTTGGTGTTGCTGTTAGTTGGCTGCCCAGCCAAAAAATAAATAACCATACATATAGTATAAATATACATATACCTATATATATATATATGGAGTATACGAAAAGGAAAATGGAGAGAAAGCAGGACAAAAACGGAACGGAGCGAAAAAGAAGCGAAAATGTGTGTAAAAATACGTCTGGAAAGTTAATTTTTTGTCGTTGGGGTCGAGAAATTTAATTGAATTGGCAACCCTGCGCCTGGACAACGGCAAAGTTTTGGCCAGAGTTGCCAGGGTGCAACAAAATAACGAAAGAAAAACAACGTTAAGCGAACGGAAATTCCATTTACACTTATTAAAAAGGTAAATGAGCACACTGCAAACTCTGCAGAGTTGCAAGAGATACCCTGTAGATGCCCTGTAATTTTGTGTCACCAAACAGGCTCTAAAAATGCACTTCGATTAAGAGCAGAGAACAAAAAAAATGCAGAAAACTTAATACTTAAAAGAGAATAGAGGAAAAGGGCAATACAAGAAAAAAATCGATCTAAACGATTTTAGAACTTTAACCCTATACTTGAAGACAAATATATAAAACATGCTCTAAAAATTCAGTTCAAATAAAACAGAGAACAAAAAAAAAAAAAAGATACAGAAAACTAAATACTTAAAACTGAACATTATGGAGCATACAGGGGGAATAAAGGGGAAGACAAAAAAAAATCGCACTAAACGATTTGAGAACTTTAACCCTACAAGAAACCATGTGCGATTTGTTTATTGAACTTCAGGGGTTTCTGGGCAGCTCCAATTTCCGACTTTATTAAAAGCCAACTCTCAGCAAATACTGACAATAAACATTTCAGATTTCGGGCTCGATTTCTTTGGCTCATGCATAGCTAATGACCGACTGCTTACTGAGTAAGCAACTGAGTGTGTGTATTTTTTCAATTTATTATTTTATTTGTGCAGAGGGGAAAATTTAGGGAGCTTTGGCTTTTCGCTCGAATTACGCAGCCAAGATATTGGATATCCGAGCCAAGTGCCGATGAGTCAGCGGCGATCGATCCGCAGCAGAAGAAAAAGAAGAAGAGAACGCCACTTGAGACCCGAGACTTGCAACAGCAGCAGCAACATAACTTTGCTTGTCAATCAAGCTCAATCAGCGACAGGGACAACGGCAGACAGGGGCGGCTGCAGGGGGGTGCGTCGCACAGTGGGCAATTTACGCTCGTAAATATTATTTATTTCATTATTTATTTATTTAAGGACAACTATGAACACTATAAATTACTTAACAGAATATATATAAATTGAGATTAAGTTTAAAAAAATAATATTTAAGAATTAATTTACATTAAACGTTTGAAATAAATAACGAGATAATCTCGCTGACAGCATTTCGTTGAAAACTTTTAAATAAATAATTCAGTAAAGTCAACAAGCAATATAGAATTTTAGAATTTTGTTAAGATTTTTTTAACATTTAAAAAAATTCTATATTTATTTCAATTGTCTTTTCAATATTTTTAATATTTTGGCCTTTCCAATTGGTTTCCGTTTTCAACCTATTATTAGGAACCTTTTTTTCAAAAGTTTGGTATTATTTATTTTAATTTAATTTTAAAATCTTGACAATTTACTATGAAGTTGCTTTTAAAAATAAAATTAAAAAATCCTTTCGATGTGAAAACTATAAAGGAATTAAAAAAAACATTTTTTTTTTTATTTTTTTGTTTTATTATAAGAAAAATAAATAGACTTATGTCAATTTTGCACACAACAAACTACATTTTCATATATTTATTAAACGATTTAAAAAAACATAAAATAAAAAAAATTAAAAATTAAATTGACCGCTAGTAAAGCCAAATTGCCCACTGTGCGTAGGCCTGGCTGGGGTTTGGGGGGATGCGAAAACGTGAGGGGGAGGGGGCTGCATTTATTTATTATTTATATGCATGCTACAGTCGCCTTGCTTTTTGTGCCATGCAAATAATCATTAAAACTAGCGAGTGCCACTTGCCACCTGCAACCTGCCCCCTGCCCCCCTGCCCTACGCACCCCTCCCCCAACACCTTCCACAAGTTGTTGCTGCTGCTGTTTGCGTGTCCTCGCAGTTGAATGACACTTGAGCGTGCTGTTGCCATTGCCTGTTATAATTTTGCAACAGCCACGCCCACTTTACACACACACACACACACCGCCCTTAGCCCAAAGCTGCCACAGGGCAGGAAATTAGGCCTCAATGTTGCACAATAAAAGCTTTGGACATTGCCATTAAATACAAATATTTGCAGCGACAAAAACAAACTTTAATTATAATTTAAAATTTAATTTAATTTTTTTAAAGTATGTATAAATAAATAATTTAATTTAATTTGTATAACTCAATGTTTTTTAAAGTAAAAATTAAAGTTGAATTGTGTAATTTATTAAATAATTTAATTTCATATTTATAGCTTAATAATTATATTTAATTAATTATTTTAATTACATTTTTGTAATTTGTGCATAATGCAAAAATTTAATTTTATTTGTGTTATTTAAGAATTTAATTCCATTTTATTAATTCAATATTTAAATTAATTAGTTACCATTTTTGCAGCTTTAATTTAATAATTTTAAAGTACAAAATATAATTTCAAATTGTAATTTATTTGTATGGTTTAGTAAGTAAATTTTTCATGATTTTCATTTAATTTCAATAAACTTTAAAATCGGTAAATATAAGTTTTATTTGAATGCCAGCTTTAATATTAAATATTAAAATTCATTAAATTATTTTATATTGTTTTTTTCACAATTAATAGATAAAAATTGAATAAACAAATATATTTTTCAAAATTGCCAGTCAAAATTAAACATTTACTTAAATTACAATTAAAAATAAAACTTTTGTAGCTCGAAATCAAATGGAATAAAATTTCTGCAGTTAGATGAAGGCGCATCTAAATATAGTAGATGGACTAATGGACTCGTGCTTGTTAAATATTGGCTTAGTTAGAGCTGCAAACATTATCTATATATTTATCTATACCCCCCCCCCCCCCCTCCACACACTTCAGCACTCCCCCCTCGCACTCCATGGACGGATTTTGATTGAATCTCTGCGTTGATTTTGCTCTCAATAAAAATTTGGAATTGTATTTAGCTTGCACTAAATATTAGCTAAGAGTCTATATAAACAATAGAGCGGATATACACAGGTGTGTGTGTGTGTGTGTGTGGGTGTGTGTGTGTTCGGGTGTGTGTGTGTGTGTGTTTGCCCAAACCAAATCTCACACATTTTTCCCATAGATTCAATTCTCTGCAATTCTCAGCGCTCTCAATTGGCTATGCTAGGGTAAACACACACACACCAGCTCTATGGGGAATACTGGAAGGGTGGAGGGTGTAAGGGGGGTGTAAGGGGGTGTGTAAGGGAAGCAGCTTCAAGGTTTTAGCTGATGTTGATGATGCCAATTTGCTTTGATTTAATTCAATTTAACAGCTGCTTCCCTGGATCTATCTATATTTCCATCTCTATCTATGGCCAGCTTAAGCGCCGTTTTGTGCATGGGGCAGCCAAGGGTTAAGCGGGGCCAAGCGGCACTAAGAGCGTGTGTATGTGGGGGGTCAAGGGTTAAGCGGCACTGCATGTACTTTGTTTTTGCATTATCACTGGGGCATAAAACTTACGCTTAAAGCTTTATGTTTTAGTTTTATATTTATTTTAAATATTTAATTTATATGCTAATAGTATATATTAATAATAATATATTAGATACATTTTATTTTGCTGCCCAATAACTCTGGTGTTTATTGAGCGTTCTTTTCTAAATTCACAGCATCAATAAACAATATCAAGAGTTACGAATATGCCAAATTACAAGACTGTAGCTCTAATATTAAGGTTTTTAGGGTTTTTGGTGATTCGCGGAAAAACTCTGGAATGAATTTGAGATCTTAAACCAACTAGCGAAGGCTAAGCTATAAGAGAAGCTAAATTCAAAATGTAATAGTTCTAGACAGTCGAATATGGCTATAGCAACTTGTCGTCGGACTGTGATGACACAAGCTATAGAAAGAAAACAAAACAATTGAAAATCAAGGGGGAAAAATGACGGTAAATTATTATAGTATAAGGTGTTGCTTGTGTCATAGCGCGGAAATCAAATCAACAGCTCAAAGGTGTCCAAAGTTCACAGCGTTGATTTAGACTCGTCTTAGCTAACAGCATTGAAACTTGACAATTTGTCAAATGCACTGTAAGAAAATATTGTATTTCCCTATTCTTAATTGTCTAGTCTCTTAACCCTCGGATCTTTATTTCGACTATTGGTAATGCTTGCTTTAAGGGCCTACGAAAATGCATTCCCTACGTATAATCCCTCTTCTAGATAATATAATAATATTGTGGTGTTTTTTATGTAGGTGTTGCTCGTGGACGCTCTATAACATTTTATAGGAGCTATTATGGCACTTCCCTACCCCCGCACCCTGCTTTCCGCTCCCTCTTCCTACGAAATTAGAACGTCGTCAGCATTGGCGTTTTGGATGTTTTTTTTTTGTCGTTTTTTGAGCGTAGAGTCGAGTAGGAAAAAATGAAACCAGTTTCCCTGTAAATGCCCTTAGCCATAAGGCAACAACAGTTATTCGAGCATAAGTGTGTCTACGGTTACGGTTATGAGAATGCGCGCGTACATTGAGAGAAACAGAACAGGCAGTTCTACAATTTAATTTTACTGAACTTTATTGCAGAATTTCAGCAAATGCTAAAGTAAGTACTCCAAAATAGAAATTCAAACTTTTAACACAAAATATCGCTATTATCGATATTTGAAAATATAGATAATCTATTCAGATATATCGAACATTTTTGTGATGAATTATATTTTTCTAGCTTTGTCATGCTTGTTACAACATAAATAAAAATGTTTGGTATATCGAGATTCTATTAATATCAAAATGCGATTTATCGATATCGAAATATTACCAAGACTAGGTTTTTGTATTATAAAATCTTGGAGTAACATCTAAGTGTTCTTAAAATGTAAATTAAATGAATTTCATTGTGGTCTAAATAAATACCAAATATGGTTAAATTGTAGATTAATATACTTAAAAACTTGTATAAATATAAAGGTTAGATATTGAAAAAAAAAATTAATAAGTTCACTAGGGATATATAGTAAACCTTTTTTTATCAAATTTATTTATATAATTTTTACATTACCAACAGCTATTTTTTATTTCTGAATAAAAACAAACTTGACTTTCGAACTTTTCACTTGCGATACTTGACAGAGGTTGCGTCATCTATCAAGTATTGAATTCTAGATTTTTTTTCTCAGTGTGTGCTTATGGAAAAGTGTGTATGAACGAGACGAGACGATAAAAAAAAGCGACACATAATATCAGAAACGAGCCGCTTCCGGAGGCATGCCATGGGTCCTACGTGCCCAAACCCCTGACTGCCAAGCTTACATTCCTACTTCCCCTTCCCCTTCCTCTTCCCCAACCCTTCTCTTTCTCAACCCCTTCTTCCTCCCCACCCCCTGCTGGAGGCAACTGCAACTGCAATCAGCGCCTGGCACACAATGCAAAAAGCAACGCAAAATCTGAAGGCGATGATAGCTCTAACAGCATCAGCCACAGCAACAACAACAGCAACATCTACAACAACAACAGCAACAGCAACAGCAACAACAGCAACAACAACAGCAACAACAGCAACAACAACAAACAACATTTATACTGCATATAAAGCGATAATTCCATATGCTGTCGGGGCCACAAGAGGCGCATATGAGCTGGGCTGTCTCAACGCCCTCGCGTACACTGAGAGAAAAAATCAAGCACTCGAATGATTGTATAGATTCAAAACTAAATCATAAATCAAATTATTATATATCATTTATATATATTTTTTGCAGTGCAAATTTTTACATTATTATTTTTAATTATTTATTTTTTTTATATTTGAATTTATATCAAACTTAAACAAGTTTTAATTTTGCATTCTTCTACTTTAATATGAAATAATTCATATGATGTGTTAATTTATTAAAACTTTTTGCTGTTTAATTTAAATTTATTTTATATTTAAATATTTCTTAATTATGAACTATTTAATACACATTAATTATTTTTGTTGTTTCCCAATAAAAAATTATTTTATTTATACTAGAAATTTTATTGCCCCTCTAAAAAGAAAACTTGGTATTATTTCTCATTTAGGGATATCCTAAATTTGTTTCTTAAAAGAAAAACACTTAAAAAGCTAGTGTTAAGAATTCCAAGATAATTTATATTTATTTATTTAGAAAAATTACTTCTATTTCTATTCCAAAAATTTGAATTTTTCGTTAAACTGTATTTTAGAGCACCATTTTTCTCTCAGTGTGTGAACTGAGCTGTCGCAACGCCCACGTATGAGACATGAGAGGCATAAGACAGAATGGGAGCAACAGCTACAACTACTCTCTCTCTCTCTCTCTGTCGCTCTCTATAAAGATATATATATATAGATCTCTTTCTGCATCTGGTGCTCTAGGATATTCGTCAGGGGAATCCATTTCGTCAGGCTGTAGACCCCCCGAAGTCCCCACCATCCGCTCTGAAGGCGTACAGGAAGCAATGCCGACAAATGTCCAAAAACTACATCAATTTGCAGCCGAAACTAGAAAATTGTACAAACTGCACAGCAGCTGAACGCAGCAGATACCCTGTAAGTTATTATTTACGTTGCTCAAAATGATAAAAATAATTCAATTAATTAATTAATGATGCTAAAATTAACATATAAATAAATTACAATTAAATAATGATAAAATCAATAATAATTGAAATGGTAATAAAAATTTGCATAATAATAATAACGATGAATCATACTGATTATGATGTCAAATCTACAGCTGATGAGACATTAAGTTTTTGTCAATGATCTTGCTAATTGCGATGCTAATGAATTAATTTTTATTGACAATAATAATAATGCGAATGCTAATGATAATGATAACTATAATAGTATGGATATTTTTAAGATATTATATAATTAAATTACAACTGAATAATGATAAAATCAATGATAATTGAAATGGCAATAGTAATTTTCATAGTAATGATGAAAAATATTAATAATGATAGCTAATGAGGCATTATTCTGGTCTCTAAGCTCTGTCTCGGAGTAGCCGCATACACCCTACTCAGACTATGGCTACAGGGTATGCCAAAACCGGCTCTCGGCCAAGTGGCCATTGCTACGGCCAAAGTGGCAGCTGGAGACTGGTTGCTTGTGCCTAGGCTCGATGAATAAATAAAAAGCGGAGGCAAATTATTGAAAAGCGTCGCCAGAGAGGAAGCCCAGAGGAAGTTGAGGAAGTGAATGCACAAAACGGCAGGTAAAATAAACTACACAAAGCTCACAGGGAGGAACAAACTTTGTCCACGATGACAAACTGGGGGACAACCTCCAAGGGGGGGAGGGAGAGACGAAGAGAGGCCTTTGGCTTGACAGTCCAGAGTACGAGTGTTCGGTATTCCGCATTCAGTATTCAGTATTCAGTATTTGAGTATTTTAGTATTTCATATGCAAATCACGCGACGTGACGCAGTAACAAGCAACAAACCAACAACAATGGAGCGAACGGAGCGAGTGGAATTACAATTGCGCAATTTCCAGATGAGAATAGAGATCGCAGACATCGAAAATAAAGCCAGAGCAGAGCATATCAAATGCCAATTATATGTATACCGAATAACTCTCAACTCTCAACACGATACTACGGCAACAGTCAGTCAATCAATCAATCGGCCTAATAAATATATATTATAATATATAAGACAGTTCTTGGCCAACTTCATTGGGTAATTCATTGTTAATTTGTGATGATAATGATAATGATAAATTTCTAGTTTGATCTTCACATTGAATAATATCAGCATCAATCATCGTCGCCATATTCAGTTTTATTTACCAATATATTAATATTATGTTGGCAGACTTTTCTATTCAATTTATACGATTGTTAATTTGTGATGATAATGATAATGCCAAATTGAATTGAAGAATATTGCATTAATCAAGCAATTAATCAATCTTCTTCTAATATATTATTGTGATAGCTAGTTCTTCATTTGTTTCATCAGGCAATTTATTGAAAATTAATATACATATTAATGATGAATTATATCATCAAAGGAATTTGTAACTCAAGCATATTTGCTATAATATTATTATTATCATTAGCTAATTTATTGAAATTTAGGATGGTAATAACAAGCTAGGCATTGATATTTTCATTGAGTAACTAATGAATACTCTGCTTGATTACTTTTAATCCATTGCAAAATTTATATTTATATTTTTTATTCATTAAATAAATCACATAAACTTTCATTACAATTTTATCATAATTATATTTAGCCACATTTTATTATTATTTTCATTGCAATTTATGCGATTTTTATTAATGCAATATTCCCAATTGCTTTTAATTTAATATATGATAATAAATATTGAATATTTCATTGCTCATTTCTAATACCAATTAACGCATTTCCCTTTAACATTTTTTGTTTGTGTTTCATTAGCCATTTCATTACAAATACTAATGAGTTTTATGGCGTAATTTACAGTTAATTTCATAGCATATTTAACAAAGAAATTATTGCCTTCATTGTTGTTATTATTGGCTTATTTATTACACGATTCATCGTTTATTTTGGCCAATAAATTTTCTGTTTGTTTAGACTATTTGAAACATCTACAAAATATCATTGCGTCGTAATGATATTTCCGTAAGGAATGATAATGATGATGATGACGATGGTAATGATAATGAAGATATTCTGAATTCAAAAGTCAATCTGTGTGTGGGGGGGAATCAGAAGATAAATTTGTATAAACAAATAAACCAAATTGAAACTAAACATACGATTTCTTCTTAAGCCATTAACAGCGAAATCAAAGAGCGGGAGAGAGTGGGAGATTATTGGATGGGGGACATGGGGAACATGGGGGACAGAGACTGAGAGATAAAACGCCTACGTTCAGCTTTCACACGACATGAAAGAGGCGGGGCTCCATAGAAGCCGGAAGAGGGGCATAGTATGCAAAGATCAACAGAGAACAAAGCGAACCAGCAGCGTGAGAGCGAGTGAGAGGCAGAGAGTGCGAAAGAGACAGCCTGAGCAGCTAAAGATACCAAATTAAGCCACTTGGGACACCTCCGCACAAAAGCAGACTGAAAAAAAGATACAAAAAAAAAATAAATAAAAACAAAACAAATTTGAAACTGTGCCCCAAAAATGAAATCGAAACGTTTTTGAACTTGAACTTTTTGTTGGGGGACTTCAGAGCATTATAGAGTATATATTTTAGTGCGATATCCAAAGCAGATAAGATATATCCCTTACGTATATAGAATATCGATATCGTTCAGTTTATATAACCAGTATTTAGTTGAGCATTACACCGAACACGTGCGCAATTAATGAAGCTTAAACAACAACTCAAACTTGCTGTAATCGATAGGTTTTATCGCATAACCTTGAAGCGAAGATCGAATTCGGTTTCAGGAATTTTATTTCGATTATGTTACGCCAAATTAACATCCCATCAGAGTTAGTGCTATTTACTCTATTTTTTAAAACATTTCTGCATTGGGTTTATGCAGTTTGAGAATTTTTACAGAATATATAGCAAAATCTAAATAATTTAAATATTTATTTAAAATTAAATGTACTAATAATTGTGTATTTAATTTTCGTAATTTCATTTTTATGCTCAGATTATCTTTATTTTATTATATACTTTTAATTTAATTTAATATTATTCTTAATTTTATTTTGTATGGTCTTAATTAATTGAAATTTTATTTTATTTTTGGATAATCTTTATTTAATCATTTACTTTCAATTTAAGTTTATGATTTATTTTAATTTTTTGTCGACTGTTTTTAATTGGCTTTGTATTATATATATTAGGTTGCCCGAAAAGTAACCGGCGATTTTTGAAAATAAAGTAAAAAATTTTTTTAAAATTTTAGAATGAACTTGAATTAAATATATATTTGCCATTTTGTTGGATGACCTTTGGCCATATTTTCGGCAATATAATTATTCCAAACTCACAGAACTTCTGGCCTTTATCTGCAAAATAGTGAGCTAAGTGCGATTTTATAGCCTCTTCTTTGTCGAAATTTTTACCATATAAAAAGTTTTGCAAAGTCAAAAAAAAATTGGTAGTCTAACAGTACAAGGTCAGTGCTATATGGTGGATGCATCAAAATTTTCCAGCCAAGCTCTCTCAATTTTTGCCGAGGGACCAAAGATTTTTGTATATAAAATTTTCGGTTAAAAACCTTGTTTTCAATTCGTGTGGTACCCAAATATTAAGTTTTTTATCCGTCTAAGACGTCGTATATGATTATGAATGGTTGATTTTGGTATATTTAACTTCTCTTCAATCTCATACTCAGTTACATGACGATCCGATTCGATTGAGCCCAGATATTGTCATTATTAACCTCACTTGGCCGACCTAATCTTTGAGTGAAAAATCTCCCGAACGGAATTTGACAAACCAACTTCGACACTGTGTTTCTCTTAAGGCTAAATCACCCTACAAATCACGCAACTTTTTTGCAACCTGCTCTGCGTTTTTTATTTTTCGGAAAAAATAAAGTAAAATATCACAAAAATGCTCGTTTGTGGGCTCCATTATTGAAATTGACGCCCAACAAACAAATATAAACCAAATTACTCGCACTTTTTTTTTAAAGCAAGCTTAAAGTTACAGCTTATAATTGGGAAAAGAAAAAATACACTAAACTAGTCGCAAGCGGTTAAAAAAAATTGTCAACGGCGTGAGTATGCAAAATCGCCGGTTACTTTTCGGGCAACCCAATATTATCTTTATTTTGTCATTTGCTTTTGATTTAATTTCATAGATTAAATTTTGATTTTTTATCCCCAGATTAATTTTACATATAATTTAATTCATAAATGTAATTTTAAATCCAATCTAAATTCGTATTTTTTAATTCTTGCCGACCGTTCAAAGTTGAATTTGAATAAATAAATAAATGAATAAATATATTTATAAATAAATAAATAGATAAATAAGTAATTAAATAAATAAATAATGAAATAAATAAATCAATAAACAAACAAATAAATAAATATGTAAATAAATAAGTGAATAAATAAATAAATAAATAGGTAAATAAATAAATAATCATATAAATAAATAAATTAATAAGTGAATAAATAAATTTAGTGCTCAATTTTAATTTGTATGCTAATGAAAACAAATAAATGCAGATCAACCTGTAGCTGTTGTCATAAGTTATTGTTTATGTTCAGGTCCATCGAGTTCTGCCCGTATGCCCAAAATTCCAGTTTTCTCTTGGCCGAGTGAACCGTTAGGCTGTGAGTCAGCTAATCGGAGCTATACGAGGCTAAAACTGAGGCTAAAACTGAGGCTAAAACTGAGGCTAAAACTGAAACCGAGGCTATCGAGGCGTGGGCCAAGGCTGAAGTATTCTGTGTGGTCTCCGGATTTGGTTGCTCGAGTTGGCAACTATTTTATTTTTTATTTGGTTAGCAGATGAAAGCAACATGGCCCAAGTTGGGGCAAGTTTTGTATGTTTTTTATATCTTTTTGTTTTTGTTTTTTTGGGAATTTGAAATATGTAAACGATGCAAAGGGACGATGTGTATTCCCAACATTCTGAGTGTGTATCTGCATCTGCATCTGCATCTGCATCTGCATCTGCATCTGCATCTGCATCTCGCGTATCGGAAATCAAAACGAAATTAGAGCAGCAGCCAAAGAGCAGCCAAGGCAAATAAACATTCCCAAGTTCCAAAGTCGACGCGACGCGCTTGTTGCACAAACAAACACAGGCCGGCCAAATGAGATAAACAGCAGCCCAGTTGCATGCCACAAGGCGCTGAATCTGCTGCAACTACACTGCCCAAAAAAAAAAAAAAACATAGGCGCCACATTACAAAACTATGCAGTGTGAATTTCAATTAAAAAATAAGCAATTGAAGCAAAGTGAATTAAGAAAATAAATTGCAAATAAATAACATTCAAAACATATACAAATTTTCTAATAAATATGCAATTAAACAAATAAAAAAAAAAATAATATAGAATTTATTGCAGTGCAGCTTGAATTTGATAACAAAAAGAAGCAATTGATAAAATATAAATTAGTAATAAATAACAATAAAAATGTATAATAATTTGTCAATTAAATATGCAATTAAATAAATAATAATAATCATATAGCAGATATAAAGAACAGCAGAATATGCACTGCCAAAAAAATATATACAATTTAAATTTGATTAAAAAAAAAGAAGCAAAGAAGAAGTTAAAAAAATTATTCAGAAAATAAATTGGAAACAAATAAGAATTAAAAACATAAAACTTGTCAAATATATATTCAACTAAATAAATAAAAAATTATAGTAAGATTATAAATAATTAAAAAATTAAATACAAAAAGCATTAAATAATAATATACATAATTATTAAATTAAACACAAAAAGCATTAAAATAATAATAATAATATACAAAATTAATAAATTGAACATAAAATTAATTAAAACCAAAATTATAATTTAAAATATTTAAAATACACAAGCAAATGTAATTCAACGCGTAAGAGGAAAAATTTAAAATAAAACTACACTTCTTTTAAGTTGAGAACAAGGGCCGGACAAACCCCAACAAAATGGAAGTAATTAAATTAAATCAATTCAGCTTATTAAAAATTATAATTTAAGTTTAATTTAGGTTTATGTTTTGTAGTTTTAAATTATGAATGCTTTGCACTTGTGGCATTAGATAACTCTTTAATATAAAAGAAAATAAATTAATTAAATTAAATACAATTAAATTAAATTGTATAAAATTAAATTAAATATATGTATTTATTTATTTTAAAGTTGTTTGCAGTGCATGTCGTTGTGATTGAAGTGCAAAATATTCATGACAGCGCAGCCTGCTTAAGCGACAGCAGCTACAGATACAAATGTATCTCATACAAATGTATCTGCATCTGCATCTGCATCTGCATCTGTATATGTGGCTGGCAAATGTATCTGTATCTAAGCTGTGGCTCTGTTCTCTGTGCATCTGTATTTGGCCTGCCTTTGCCTTTGCCTTTGCCTCTTTTATTTTTACTTTTTGTTGCATGTGGCAAATGTGAGGGCAGCAGCTGCCTGCCTGTCTGTCTGTCCGTCTCTCTGTCTCTCTGTCCGTCTGTCCTTCTCTCTGTGTCTGGTGGTTGTTGTTGTGCTTTCCACTAGTTGTGGTTGGCGTGCTGCAGATACATTTGACAGGCGGAAAAGTATTTGCCTGCAAGTCAAACTGTGGCATCTTTCGGCTTGCATTTTCAATTGCAATAACCCAAAATGAAAGTCAGAAAAGCGAACAGGGAACAAGAGAGCAAGAGAGAGAGAGAGAGAGAGAGAGAGAGAGAGAGGGGGAGAAGAGACACAGAGGAGAGGGAAGAGAAAACAGGGAACAGATAGACTGCCCTGGAGTGCCTGTTAATTTGCTTGAGATACTTTCGTGGCTCTAAAAATAGCTGCGACTCTCTCTCTCTCTCTCCCTCTCTCTCTTTCTCTCTCTCTCTCTCTCTCTCTTTCTGAGCTCTGCCTGGACTCTGCTCTCGACAATTGTTCAACAGCTGGCGCAACTGGGGAAAAGCCGGCGCTAGGGCGCAACTAAAGATACTTTTGTATCTGCAGCCGGGAAATTCCTGCCAAAAATCATATAATTATAATATAATTATATTTCTTTTAATTTTGCATTTTTTTGCATTTATTTAAATGTCAAAACTGTGCAAATTATTAAAAAAATTAAATTATTTAATTATTTAAAATTAAATGATTTAAGTATTTAAAAATTAAATTAAATTATTAAATTTTTTATTTTGTAAAACAGAATTAATTCTAAAATACAATGCTTTAAAGCCAGAGCAGACTAAACATTAAATTAGTGAATTAAATTAAACTAAAACAACAATTAAATTAAGAGTAAAAGATAAAAAATTAGTTAGTCTGGACTCAAAATTATGCATTGAATAAAAATTAAGCAGCATATTAAAGTTATTTTGCGTTTAAAACGTAGATTTGTGAGAGAATTTTTATTAATTTCAATAAAATATTATGCGCAGTCAAAGTTTTAATACTAAAATATATTTACATTTATTGATTTATAATTATAATTAATTTATTTTCAGTTAAAACTTTGATGTAGTATTTCCGCTGGAAGTAAAATTTATTGAGCCCATAAAGAAGACATTGATGCGGCAAAGGGTATAAAAATGTTCAACTTTAAAGTGATAAAGTACAGGGTATGCGGGCGGCCCGCATCACCTACGAATAGACAGAGCTGCAGAGTAGACTAGAGACATGTAAGAGAGGGGGGGAGGTATGGGAAGGGGAGAAAGGGGAGGGGAGCAAGACTTGCTCTTCATCAATACTTGAGTTGGTTGACAGGTTGCAAGGGGGCAGGCACACGGGGTGGCAACAACACTCGATGTTGTCATTGTTGTCAAGAGCAATTGTGCAGCTATTTGAAGGTTAAATTGATCATCATCATCATCGCCATTATCATCATCATCATTATCATCATCATCATCATCGGAATTGCAATTGCTGTAAGCTCAAGACCTGAGCACAAAGGCGCAGGAATTGCGACTGATTAAACGCAATTCGAATGCAGAGACTAGACAGAGAGAGAGAGAAAGATGGAGAAAGAGAGAGAGAGAGAGATGGAGGGGGAGAAATAGAGAAAGATGGAGAGAGAAAGTAGACGAGTTCTACAACTTAACTTGGATTTCCAACAGTGCATAAAAACATTTCTAAATACTGCAGAAATTGTAAGAGAAATAATCACAATTAATTAGTTGATTATTATTAATAATAATAATAATAATAATATTACGTCAGTCAATCAGTCGGGACAGGCGTAATATTTAACATATTAGATTGTTATTTGGAATGTATAATGTCCTTTATTTATCTGTACGGAAAAGTGCTTTGAAATCGGTTAACAAACACAAAAGTTATTAAGGAAACAATATTGCAGGATTTGCTTAGCTCGCTTTCTCTCTCTCTCTCTCTCTCCTCTCTCTTTCTCTATCTCTCTCTGTAGACGAAAAAAGTAAGAAGCAGCATTGCTGTTGCGCTTCATATATTACATAAATATTTTTAAACTGAATTTAAATTGCATTTTAAATTGTATTTAAAATATAGACAACAGGATATTCAACTGTCCTAAAGTTTTAATGGATTAATTTAATTCATTTAAATTTTAAATATTACTCTTAATTCAATTGTTTGCATTATATATGTTTTGTGCTGAATTTAATAAATTATTTTCAAATTATTATTATTATTATGTTATTAAATTATAAATTATTTTATAAATTTGCCTAAAAATTTATTATTTTTCCGACATTTAAATTAAATTTTTCAGAGTGTAACTGGACAAGATTTCTCGCAGTGCAGGACGACGCCCAACAGCAATGGGCAACGAGCATCAGCTGTTGTTTTTTTTTTCTAGCTTTTTTCAGCTTTTTTTCTAGCTAGCCACGGCCCCAAAAAAAACCAAAAAAACGTATGCCGGCTACGGCTTTGACTTCGACTCCGGCATCGACTTCGACTCCGGCATCGACTCCGGCTGAAGCCTAACGGTAACTGACGAGCGCAAAAATTCAAATTCAGGTCAAACGCTGACGCTCGACTTTTTTTACGGCTTTTATTTTGTGCTTTTTGCTCGCTGCACGGCGATGTAGGTCAGCTGGCTGCATTCTGGGCGTCAGCGAAAACCAGTGACGTAGTTCGGCAAGGGGGAAGGGGGCAGAGAAAGAGAAAGAGAATGGGAGAATGGGAGAGAGAGAGAGAGAGAGAGAGGGGAGGGAGGGCAGGTAAACTATGCCATTTGCCGGCTATCGACTTGGGATTTAGCTAAGCACGTCACATGGGATTAACCACAGCTGCCTCTCTCCCCCTCCGCCCACTCTCTCCTCTCTCTCTCTCTTCCCTCTTTCTCCATTTCTCTGGGCTGACAATGAGCCGCAGCATTTAAGCCAATTCTGTTGGCGGTTGCCTGCCAAATGAGCTCACTAAGCTAATCTGCTTATCGACTGCGCTCTCTCTCTTTCTCTCTTCCTCTCCCTCTCTTTCTCTCTGTCTCTCCCCGCCTTTCTCACTGCATAGAATTGAAAATTGCATAAGAATTTATTACCTTGCCGGACTTAAAGCAAAGAATCAGAGCAGCGGAGACAGAGTGAAAGGGAGATAGAGCAAGGCAGAGAGAGCGGGGGAGAGGGAGAGAGAGAGAGAGAGAGAGAGAGAGAGAGAGAGAGAGAGAGAGCGGAAGGCAGGCAATGAGACCTATTATAAAAAGCTCTGCTCTGCCTTCAGGTCTGGTTAATCAGCTCAGCTACTGCACAGGGAATTCCAAATTGTTTGCCGTAATTGAGAGAAGAAGAGAAAAGGAGATGGAGAGAGAGAGAGAGAAAGAGGGAGGGGGGAATTCTCTGCTGATTAACGCCACAAACTTCAAGTAGAATAAACTCTATTTAAACTGTTTTTAGCTTGCACCTTTTATGGCCAAAAAAAATCTAAACTTAAGAGATTTATGGAATGACAGCAATGTTTAATTTTTAAATGTAATTAAAATATTAATAATAATAATGATAATAATAATAAATATTAATAAAATGCAAGCTAGAGACTTTGATTCTTAAATATTTAAATATAATTTTATTTTGGCTTGGAAAAATTTATAAAAATTATATTTTTAAATTTCAAAAACTTATTAAAAATGCATATTTATTAGAAATTAAATATTTCATTATTTGTCTTAGAAATCATTATCATATCATTATCATTATCATTATCATAATCTAATTTCAAAACAATTTTTAAACCTTATTTTTGTATAAACTTTTTTTATCGGTAGTTTTTTTGCCTTAATTAAAATATCTATATTTAAACAGCATCTTACTAGAGCTATATTTGTTACTAAATATATTAATTATTAATGAATAAATTAAATTTATGGAAAACTTAATGGAGATCGGATTTTAAATGAAAAAAACTTATTATTAAATATATTAATTACAATTTAAATATAGTTATAATAAATTATTTGTTGAATCTTACAAATGCTTAGAATTTCTAAATGCAAATTGCAATTGCATCAAAATCTCTCTCTCTTTCTCTCTCTCTCTCTTTTTCTCTTTCTCTCTCTCCTTGGCTTTGGCTTTGGCTTCTTATCAAATCGGCATTTCCCTACAAGGGCCTAAAAGATTATGCGATAAATCCCGCTGACGCGGCAAGCCAACGCGGGTTAGGGAGAGCAAGTGGGAGAGGGGGATGGTGAGGGGGAGGGGGAGGGGGGACTTTGTCAGTCAAACAAAGGCAGATGCAAAACGAAAGAAAGAAAGAGGAAAAGGAAGAGAAGGACAGACGAAGGAGCTGAAGTGGCGTCTGTTTGGGGTTGGGGTTACCTATGGGAACCCCATTGATGGGACAATCGCAAGCGAACCAACCATAAATACACAGCGAGAAAATATCGGCAACTGTGATAATTAAAAAATTTTTTATTTTTATTTTATTTGTGATAATTTAATACTATTTGATTATACATAAAAGTTCTCGATTTAAGTTTATGCAAATTCCCAAATGAAATCCATGATTTTCTTCAGTGTAATTTTGATGACAATTAATTTGTAATTCTTAAAAATAAGCACTTTGATATTCACGCATTTCAAAAACAATTTCGTTTTAAATTAAAAGTAAATAATTTTCTTTGGTGTATTATTTAATTTAATTTAAAAAATTTTAATTTAATTAATTATTTAATTATACATATTATTGAATAGTATAAAATCAAGTATGTTAACGATGCTAGAATCGATGAAATTACAATAAAATGAAATCAAATTGTTGTTTTTTTTCAGTGTATTTTTTGTATTATTATTTTACTATTTATTTAATTTTATTTCAAATTGAATTTTGAGTTTAAGGTTTATTTCAAGAAAGTTACACTCATGTCAAAATTGCATCCATTTGTTTGTAGTTTTGAGACTATCTTATTATACCCTGTAACCATTGAAAAATGCGAAATACAGGGTATTATTTTCTTTTATTTCTAGAAATTTTCGTCAAGTTTGCAGTTTCTCAAGTTGAAATTCAATCAAAGACATTTTTGGCACAGTGTAGTCAAAGAATGGAAAGCCGGAAGTGTGCATGCGAGGGGGCGGGGGCGGCACACACACACACACACACACACACACACACACACACACATGCATATGGAGAATAATCCGGGCACATGCAGCGCACATGGCAAGCGAAACGCTGCGGAATTGAAACACTCGCATGCTAGAGCGAGAGGGGGCGGGTGAGAAAAAGAGCAAGAGAGAGGGAGGGAGAGAGAGAGAGAGAGAGAGAGAGAGCAGGAGACAACAAAAGGCGTAAACAAAATGGCAAAAACTTATAAAATTTATTAATGTGCGTGGGCGGGGCAGGGGCGTGAGCGCGCATTTACTCGCATGCGAGCAATTAAAGTTAGCAATATCAATCTACTCGCATGCGAGCAACAAAGCTAAACTAGATATATTTACTCGCATGCGAGCAATAGAAGTAAGCTAGATCTATTTACTAGCATGCGAGTAATCTAAACAAATCGAAATGCACTTGAGATGAGCATAAGCAGTGGCAGGGGCGTGGCAAGGGGCGGGGGGCGTGGGAATTTCGAGTGGCGCTGCAATCTCAAGTGCTGGCACTTTAAAAAACAACTGCAGTTGAAGTGCAAATGGAATTTGGGCATAAATTTCGAATAAATTTCGAATAAACTGGAAATTACAGGGTATGTGGGGAAACTCACCTCGAGGTAAACATCGCTGTCGGGATTGAAGGTGTCGTTAACCCGTCGAAACGTGTAATTCACATGGGGTATTGAGTGCAGGATCTTAACCAGAATGCTCGGATGTTCCATTTTTTAAGCGCGTCCTCCGCCTCTCTCTCTCTCGCTCTCTCTCTCTCTCTTTCAAACTGGGCTCTCTTCGTTGTTGTTATTGTTGTTGTTGTTGTTGTTGCACTCGCACTCGCTGCGACGCAGCCCGTTCACAATAGTGTCTCTCTCTCTCTCTCTCTCGCTCACTATTTATGGGTGGGGGAGAGCGCGTGCCTGTGCGTGTGTGCGTGTGTGTGTCACAAGCGCCGCTGCTGCTGCTGCTGCGACGCCGCTGCCGACGTCTGCGTCACGTTTCGGCAGAGAATTGACTCGAGAGTTTAGCACATTACACCAACAGCTGCAGGAGCCGAACAGAAGAGAACAAAAGAGAACAGAACACAAGAGAGTGAAAAACCAAGCGGCACATTACGCACACACACACACACACACACACACACACAAACACACGCTGCGCAGCAGCAAAGTTAAAAGAGAGCGAGAGAGCGCACGCCTGCTGAGGGGGTGTGCATCAGTGTTGCCCATTTAGCGGGTTGCCGCATTCTTTTTAAATGTTTATATTTATTTTTATATTCTAATTAATTTTTATTATTTATGTAGTTTTAAATTAATATATTTTCAAGATTTGGTTTTAATTGATATTTTAATTATTTCATATTGACTTAATTTTTATTTACTAATTTATTTATTGCTTTAATAATTACATATTTTTGTTTTGCATTTATTTGTTATTTTTAATATGCAACATTCATTAATAGTATGATTATTTATTTTGATCTTGTTTTTATTATTTTAATTTTAAAATACATAATTTTTAGATATTTCGTATTCAAAATCTGGCTATTTCTGTCAACCAGCTAAATTAGCTAATTTCTGAATTCTATTTGAAAACATGTGTTTTTTATATATGTATAATAATGATTAAATTTAATTATTTACTTTTTATTATTTCATTCAATTTTTCTGGCTATTTCTTACACAACCAGCGTTGCCATTTTAGCTAGTTTTAGAATCATTTTTATAAAATCCTTTTATATGTTTTTCTTTTTTTAATATTAATTATAATTTAATTATTCACTTTTTAAATTTTTATTAATTTTTTAGATATTTCTTTTTGAAATCTGGCTATTTCTGCCAGCACTGGCAGGCTCTCTCAGGCGCGCGCCCTCCCGCTCTCACTCTCTTTGCGTTCTTTCGCCATGTCCTGCGTCTGCTGCTGCTGCTGTGTGTGTGTGCGTGCGTCTGTGTGCGTGCTAAATTTTCACTTTCACTTTTCACACACCCAAAAAAAAGCCAAAGAAATTTAAACAATTGCTAAACAAATGTTTGGGGGCAGCGCTGCCCGCTAACGGCACTTTGCAGACTGCAACAAAATTCACTCAGAACTGCACTGAAAACTTTTGTTTTGATTTTTTGAGCCGCAAAAAAAAAACTCCAAAAAACTCAAAAAAAAATAGCCAAGGCTTAAATTTGATTTAGCTTTTTTTTTTGCTTGTAACAAAGCCGGCTAATTGTTTAGCTTTGGCTTTTTATTTGCATTTGTTGTAGTTGCATTTGTAATTATTCGGTTGTAATTGTAATTAAATTGGCAAACCACACACACACACACACACACACACACATATGTACATGACACATACACTCATACACGCGCAGGACACACGGGCGTTGTTCCACTTGCAACTCGTTCCGCTTCTCTGTCCGCTCGTTCCGTTCCGTTCCGCATGCGACGCGCTCCGAAACGTTGTTGCCGCCACAGCGCTCCAAATGCGAATGAAGAACGAAACGAGAACGAAGAGGAAAACGAGAACGAAGAGGAAAACGAAAACCAAAACGAATACGAAAACCTGCGCAGTGTTGCCAGCAGCTGCGCGCATAGAGCTGACAGACAGTGTTGCCAATTTGTCCTTTTTCCAGACAGATCTGTCCTGTTTTTAACGCTTCATCCGGAAAAAAATGCAAAACATCCGCATACCAGAAATCTGTCCTTTTTTTCTATTTTTTATCCGGAAATCTGTCCTTTTTTTAGATTTTGTATGTTAATGGCTGTGCAGCATTGTTTATATGAGTTATTTAATTGTAACAGGCTATGTTATACTTAACATGTTCACGTTATTATAAATCAGCTGTTTATGTTAATGCTAACAGATGCGATAGTTGTATTGAAGAGAGCAACTCTAACTAGTTATTGACGCACTTTATTTTCCGGTGCGAAATTAATTGAACTTTGATTAAAAATGCCCATAGAAATATACAACTATAGAATACTCTGGGTCTTTTATTTTATATACAACTTTATAAAAATACTAGGTTTTGTGGGTTTTATTGATTTTTGGGCATGAAGGGGGCGTGGCATCAAATTTTCGAAACAAACATGATCTGCGTATGATAACTACCTATCTATAGCAACCAAAACGGAATCTCTAGCTTTTGTAGTTGCTGAGATCGACGCGTTTATCCAAACAGAAGGACAGAGCGATGCTAAATCGGCTCAGCTCGTCTCCCTGACCAAGACTATATATACTTTGTGGGGTCTGCCACGTCTTCTTCTGCCTGTTACATATATTCTGATGAAGTTGTTAACCCTGTTATCCCATTTTTCAATGGGCACAGGGTATAAAAATCAAATTACACAACAAAAGCTTGTTGTCCTTTTTTCTGTCCTTTTTTTTATTTTGTTCATCCTTTTTTCCCTGGTTGTTTTTTCAAATCTGTCCTTTTTTTCGAAAAAAAAGTTGGCATCACTGCTGACAGACCGTTCTTAAAAAACTGACAGAAAACTGACAGAAAACTGCTAAAATTTCCTAGAAAATGACAAACATGTTTTACTACTGTGGGCAAAAAGTAAGGTGAATTTTGAATTTAAAATTCGCGGGCTTAAGATGGCGGCCTAGTGCTTTTTTTCTTGAGTTGGCAGGACCGTTGATGACATCTGGCGGTAATTTCATGTCAATGTCGGTATTAGTACTATATTTATTTGTCGATTTTTACAATGACTTAATTGAGCAGAGAAGTGCCATCAAATTTTGTTTGCGGAATGAAATTTCGGAGGATGTTGCGGAAGGCCTTGGGTGATTCTACCATGTCCCAGAAAAATGTTTATAAGTGGTACAAAGACTTCAAAGAGGGTCGGGAACGTGTTGAAGACTTGAAGCGCTCCGGACGACCATCGACGTCAACAAATGACCAACACGTCAATGAAGTGAAGGAATTAGTGTTCAAAAATCGTCGGTTGACTGTTAGAGACCTTACTGATATAATCGGAATATCAGAAGGATCTGTGAAAACCATTTTGAAAGACCATTTGGGCCTAAGAAAAGTCAAATCTCATTTAGTTCCGAAAACGCTCAATGCACCGTCGCACACTGCACTCGTTTTTCGTGACAATTTCGCCAAGAATTCGACGCATATCGTTCCGCAAGCACCGTATTCTCCTGATTTGGCTCCGTGTGACTTCTGGCTATTCCCAAAACTCAAGAGACCACTCCGGGAACGCGTTTCAAGTCGATTGAGGAGATAAAAACGGAATCGACGAGGGCGCTCATGGCTATACCGGATAGGGACTATTTGGCCTGTTTCGAGGATTAGAAAAAACGTTGGCATAAGTGTATATTATCGGGAGGGGATTACTTTGAAGGGGATGCAATTGATTCAGGGGAATAAATAAAGAATTTTCATTTTACAAACTTTTTTCAAAATCTGGCTGTTTCACCTAAATATCTCGAAATTTTTGTTTATAAGCTTTTTTTATACCGTGTTTATACTGAGGATGCATCACGAAATGGAATATTCCGCCATAAGCCCTCTGTGGGTAGAAGAAGAGCCGCATACTGTTTACTACAGTTAATAAATTAAAACCAGAATGGGCGGAGCAGATCAGTCGGACGGGCCCGACAGTCTTATACCCTGTGCCCTATATTTTTTATAAAGTTTTATAAAACTGTCTTACGCAGCGTAGCAGCAATGCTTTCTCTGCTACGTTTCCTATATGTGCCGCTTATTTGGCCGCGCTGCTAGTGAGCGAGCGTGCAACGCCTGCAATATTGTTTCGCCTATAACTCCTGTGTTTCTTGATCTTGGAAGGTTAGTCAGGAAAGTTTAATATAATAGAAGAGAGCATATATACCAAATAACAACGTTCTATGTTCAATATTACGCTTGTTATTCAGTTTTAATGAATTAGGGCGTAAAAGGGGCGTGGCATCCAAAATTTGAAAAAAGCCCTATATGCGCCTGATATAAACCTACGAACAACTGAAAACAGAATTTATATAACTCGATTTGTGTCTCTTAAATTGGCGAATGAATTCTTTTTATGCTCGTTGTGGGCGGAAGGGGAGTGGCATCCAAGATTTGAAGTAAACTTGTTCTGCGTATGGTATACACCTTTCAGAAATGACCAAAACGGCTTTTCTAGCTCTTATAGTTGCTGAGATCGACGCGTTCAAACAGACGGACAGACAGACGGACATAGCTATATCGACTCAGCTCGTCATCCTGATCAAGAATATATATACTTTGTGGGGTCTGCTACGCCTCCTTCTGGCTGTTACATACATTCGCACAAAGTTATTAACCCTGTTTTCCCATTTTTCAAATGGGCACAGGGCATAAAAACGCCCGCAAAATAAGCGAAATGAATTATAAGAGCAAAATATAAAATGGGCCGATGCAACCTTAATTCTAAATTCACAATTTAAATGTTGTTACTAGTTTATACGTCGCCCTGTACCCAATTCAAATGGTTGAAAATATATATTTTATTTTACAATTCTTAACTATCCTGCAAAGCGCATTCAAATCACAAAAGATAATAACCTAGCAATATCGCCGTTTTTTCCTCGCTCGCTCTTTGGATTCACCTAAACTGGCGTGTTCTCTTGTTTGTTTACGTTTAAAATGGCGCGTTTTCCTGTTTGTTTACGTTTTCGGTGGCCGCACAGCTGATCGCGTGATGCGATTTTTGGTGTAAACACTTGCATCAGTTTCAGTGTAAAAACGGTATTAGCCATGGTATCAGCCATCGGCGCGCAAGTGAAGGGCAACGCAATCGAAAACCCTATCGATACAATATCGTATACAATTTATGTGCACGATTTATCGATTATCGATAGCGATTCTAACCTCTAAGTACGATAAACATTTTGTAGACCCTTTACTTTAAAAAAGTAAAAAGGGTCTATTAACTTAGTGCAAAGAGGAAATGTATGTAACAGGCAGAAGGAGGCGTGGCAGACCCCACAAAGTATATATATTCTTGATCAGGACAACAAGTCGAGTCGATATAGCCATGTCCGTCCGTCCGTCTGTCCGTCTGTATGAACACCTAGATCTCAGCAACTATAAGAGCTAGAGACACCATATTCGGGATTTAGGTTCTCCTAATCAGTAAGCAGCACGAGTTTGTTTTAGATTTTGGATACCTCCCCCCCTTCCCCCGCAAACAGCAAAAAGCTACTGCAGCCATAGCTTTAAAGATATTGATTTGTAATTTGGTACGTAACTCCTACTCCTACTGTCGGTTACGTCCGACTGTTTTTAAATAAAACAGCCAGAAAGGTTTGATGGCTAATAACGATAGGAGCAGATGTTAATATTAATAAATTTATTACATTGATTTTAATGTGTTTTTTTTTTTGTTTTTGTGTTTGCAACATTCAATGTGTAGTTTATTGCTGTGTGAGGTGCAAGCGAGCAGGGGATTCCTACTTTTCGACTACGACGAGTACATTGTATGTTTTATCAATAATTATTGAATTGGGAAAGCAACAAATGAAAATTCAAATCAATTCAGTATACAATAGGTTGTGCTATTTAAAAAATAAACTACAACCTAAAGATAAGACAACAGTGTTGGCTGAAAACTGAGCATTACTGGTTGGATTTCTTGGCCGGCGCAGGGCCGGAACTACCAAGCTTATGGATGATCTGCACCTGATCCTTGTGCATGTTGGTTTGACGATTCTCGGCGATGTTAGGGCGTCCATCTGTATCAACGTTGCCATGGGCTTTGGGGCGACGTCCATGGTACGACGACGTGCCGGATTGCCCGTCAAGGATGTCGGGTTGCTGCCGGAGAGACTGGCGTGGCTTCTTGGAGGATTTCGGCGGCGATACTTGAACCTCTTCGTTGGGCGTAAACAGACGTCGCATTACCGGTTGCCCGTTCGCATAGCGATTGAGGTTTTCTGCAGCTTTTCCCGCCGCCAGCGGGGGAGAACCGATCTTGCATTGACCCAGCTCTGCCTCATTGGCCAGCGCTATGGATCGTCGCTGTGCGTTGCGCGCCTTTATCTCATCATCGTTTAGGATGTGCAGCGAACGGCGTGTGTCCAACGGCGAACTGGATTTGCAGCTGCCGGGCAAGCGCGTAGAGCTGAACACCGGCGTCGGTTTCATGGGTTTCAAGTTGTCCAGCGACGGGTTGAAGTTCTCATCGCTTACATCGCTGATGTCCATATGCTGCGAGCTGTGATTAGTGCGACGTGCAGCAGCTGCAGTTGCCACTTGTGGCAGCAGATTGGTTTTGTTGCGGCCTTCCCACACGGGCTCCTCGGCAATCGAATCCGCAGTGAGCAGCTGCAGCAAGCTGCGACTACGCGTAGTCATGGGTGCTGGAGAGGCGAGTTCCATGGACGTCGTCTGCACATTGAGAGAGGAGCGGCTGCGCCCCTTCTGCGCTGTAAGGGGCGTGGAGATCTGCTGCTTATCCTCCTGATTAGCCAGCATGGGGAGGCTGCGTCGGCTGGTTATGCGAGGCTCGATCTGCACATCGTCTGTACGCTGAGTTGAGAGCGCAGTCAAGGGGCTGCTGTCGCTGGATTTGTCCGCCCCCTGAGAGAAGCTCAAGACCTGCTGCGCTTTCGGCTGCTGCTTGGCAGCATCTCCAACGTTATCTAGTTTCTGTGCCTTGCCTAGAGCAGTTAGGTATTTATTTTGACTCGCGGCCTTCAAGTATTGTGTAATAACAGTGGGCGTGCCGTTGGGCGTTGATACTGCCGGACGCTTGGCCGTATTTTCTTGATCCTGCTTATTTGTGAGTGTTGCTGCGCGTTTGCGTGGTGGCTTGGGACTGTCCAGGTCGCTTTTAAAGCATCGAACACGCGGTATCTTGCCATATATTTCGGGATGCTCATACTGGCACATGTTGTGTATGAGGAACAGTTGGGGGTCGCAGATGCGGCCCTGCTGCTTGCAGGCTTCGAACCACAGAAGCCTCACAACCGGTATATTCCAGCTCCGTGCCTTCTTGTAGGTGGACAGCAAACCGTCTTTGAATATCACGTGTGTGGTGCTCCGCCAGAGACGCTCGTTGACGCGGACGCCTTGCTTGGCGATGCATCTCCTGACGCCATTGGAATCATCGAAAATGCCAGAGCGCACTTCAACGTAGATCACAACATCCTTAAGAAGTTCAGCAAGAGTTGGGCGAGTTTCATTATCTTCTGCGATCGTGCACAGTTCGCCTGCCTTCTTTGGGCTGTTTACGCCATCCCGTATGGCGTTGACGTCCTGCTGCGGCATCTCCTGGCGCATGTGCTCCAGGGGGCTGAGTGGTTTATTGCACGCCCGGGAATCGGGAGTTCCTGGCGAAGCGCCGAGTTTGGTTGGGTTCATCGGGAGGGTTATCGGTGATTCTAATTTATGAATGAGTTTATGAATGTGATGTGTGAAGCAATACCTGCTGTCTTAACTGATCGTGAAATTTTAAATTGTGGATACATATGCAATCCAGGCAGGTATTGCTTGTATCACATTCATAAACCTGACAAAAACTAGAATGGGCGGAGCAGATCAGTCGGACGGGCCCGACTGTCTTATACCCTGTGCCCTATATTTTTTATAAATTATATAAAAATGTCATACTTTCTTTGCTACGTTTCCTATATGTGCCGCCAAATTGGCCGCGCTGCTAGTGAGCGAGCGTGCAACGCCTGCAATATTGTTTCGCCTATAACTCCTGTGTTTCTCGATCGATTTTAATGCGCTTCTCAGGAAAGTTTAATACAATAGAAGAGAGTATATATACCGAATGACAACGTTCTATGTTCAATATTACGCTTGTTATTCAGTTTTTATGAATTAGGGCGTAAAAGGGGCGTGGCATCCAAAATTTGACGAAAGCCTTATCTGCGCCTGATAAAGACCTACGAACAACTGAAAACAGAATTTATATAACTCTATTTGTGTCTCTTAAATTGGCGAATGAATTCTTTTTATGCTCGTTGTGGGCGGAAGGGGAGTGGCATCCAAGATTTCAAGTCTCACAATAGTTGAACTTCAAAAACAAGCGTAATATTAATCATATAATGTTGTTATTATTGAATATATACTCTCTATTATATATATATTTAACTATCTTGAAAAGCGCATTTAAATCGTTTAATAAACACAAAATATAAACAAATCAAATTATATATAAAATATTTAATTTAATTATATACTGTATTTGCAGCGCGAGCTTTGGCACAGGGTACAAGACAGTCGGGCGCGTCCGACTGATCTGCTCCGCCCAATCTGGTTCCTGCTGAAGCCGTTGAAAACCTGACAGATCTGTCGGGAAAACTGCTAAAATGGCAACACTGAACCTGCGCAACGCCAGAACGGCAGCGAAGAGCGCCGAATGCACCGAGCGCTCTCTTCGCCACGCGCTGCGCTCTTCGTTGCGGCTCCTGCGAACATCCTGCGCTCTTATTGGAACGACTTTGGCACAGTGGGGCCAGAAATGTCAGATTTGAATAAAAAATATATAATGTTGAAAAATGATATATGTATTTGAAGAATAAAAAAAATAAATATATAAAAATATATAATAAGAATATAAATGAAATAAAAAAACATTTTTAAATAGTATTCCAAAAATAACTAAATTGGCAACTCTGGTTGCCAGAAATGCCAGATTTCAATAACATAAATATTTAAAAAAAAAAAATTGAAAATTAAAAAAATTTATATTTGAAAGCAAAAGAATAAAAATTATATTAATATACTTAGTTAATAAAAAATAAATATATAATTTCCAATAGTATTCAAAAACTAACTAAATTGGCAACTCTGGTTGGCAGAAATGCCAGATTTCAATAACAAAATGTCTTAAAAAAAATATTTAAAATATTAACATCGCTTATAAACGCGAATTTAAACGTTAGTTAAAAACAAAAAATAAATTCTGATTATCTTTAAATTTTTTAAATTTTAATTTAATTTAATTCAACTAATATTGATAAAAACTAAATTAAAGTAAGAAAAAAATATTCCGAATTTAAGCAAATAATTACGTTTATATCAAATATATTTAGTATTTATATTTTAAATTTATTTTTAGTTTTTTAATTATATTTTTCTATTTTAGTATTCTTTATTTATTTTTTTTTATGAATTTGTAATATTCATATCATTAATATTTTCGTTGCTCTTCAATATTATCCAGGAATCTTGATGCATATAGCTAAAGCTAACATTTACCGTTAGAACATTTTAAAATGGCTAAATTTGGCATTTGTGGGAGAGTGGGAGAATGTTCATTAATCTGAGATATGTATATGTATATCGATAAGCGATAAATCGGCTAATGACTTTTCTTGCAGAGTTTTCTATTATTTCTACAGATTGTATGCATATATCTACATATATATTTTTTGTAGATTTAATATGTGTGCCACTTTTATCAAAGCCAGCAATAAAACGAGTTTTCCTGCCCCAACAACTAACGAGAATAACCGCTTTAAAAATAAAAAAAAAAGTATAAAAAAAACTCTACTAGTTTTGCTGAGTGCAAGAGACGCTCTAAGCCCCGACTCGAAGTCGGAGTCGGAGTCGAAGTTCGTTGACAACTCTGAAAGTCGCATCGGAGCCAAAGTCGAAGTTTTGAGACCCTGTACTTCAAAAGCGTACAAAGGGGTCTGTTAGCTTGGTGCGGGGGAGGCGTGGCAGAAATTATGTATATATATTCTAGATCGGAAAGAATTGCGTCTTTTCGATCTCGTAAACTATAAGAGCTAGAAACAAAATTTTTGGTACTTAGGTTCTCCTCTGCAGTAAGCGCATAAAGCTTGTTTTAGCATTTTGATACCTTCCTTAATTCCCGAGCTACCGGCAAAAAAAACCACAGCAGCTACAATTTTAAAGCTACCGATTTATAATTGGATATGTCAGTAGCCTATGTCATTATCCATCGACGCTGTGAATTACATTACGATCAGATAAGAAACAGCGAAGATATGCAACAGACAAATTGCTCGATTTATGTTGATAATATAGTTAAATATACAAATCAAATATATGAACAATTTACAATTCCTTAGTATTGATGTTATTCTTCAACGTCGATGTACTACAGGGTCTCCTAATGTTGGTTACATCCGAGTGTAACCTTCCCCCCTACCGATCTCTCCTATCTTTCTGGTATATATTTAAATGTGATGAAAAATATATATATAAAATAGAAAATTTATAATTCGATAGTATCGATGTACTACAGGGTCTCCTACGGTCGGTTACGTCCGACCGATGTCGGTTAAAACTGACGGAATTTGCATTGGAAACGCATCAAATACGCCAGAAGTGGATGCATAATTCATATTCGGAAGATTTACGTAAATTACAATTGTAAATGGAATTTGTTAAGGCCAAATAAAAAATGTTGACTTCTTTTAATTGCCAAGTCTTAACTTTTAAAGAGACGAATTTCTGGCGATTTTTGATTTATGCATTTATTTATTTTTGTATGTTGCCAAATGTCTGGGAATTTATCCCCTAGGGAAGTCAAGTAAAACCAGAATGGGCGGAGCAGATCAGTCGGACGGGCCCGACTGTCTTATACCCTGTGCCAAAGCTCGCGCTGCGCGCTCGCAAATACAGTAAAAAATGTATTTAAATATTTTACATATAATTTAATTTATTTATATTTTGTGTTTATTAACCGATTTTAATGCGCTTTTCAAGATAGTTAAATATAATAGAAAAGAGTTTATGTTCCAAATAACAACATTCTATGTTCAATATTACGCTTGCTATTTAACTTTGTATGTTCAAATGTTCTCACAATCACACAATTGCCCAACAGCGTGCTTGGTATCGCCATCTCGCTCGCACACTATTCCAAGCGTAAGGCGGCTGAGCTGCTACGGCGTGTGCATGCAGTATTACGGCGCTTATATCTGCTTTGTTTATTAACCGATTTCAATGCGCTTTTCAGGACAGTTAAATATAATATAAAAGAATATATATTCAACAATAACAACATTCTATGATTACTATTACGCTTGTTTCTGAACTTCTAAGTTCAACTATTGTGAAGCTTATATCTCCTGTGTTTCTTAACCGATTTCAATGCGCTTTTCAGGATAGTTAAATATAATACAAGAGAGCTTATGTTCCAAATAACAACTTTCTATGTTTAATATTACGCTTGTTATTCAACTTTTTATGTTAAAAAACACGAGGTTGTTTGGGTTTTATTGATTTTTGGGCGTCAAGGGGGCGTGGCATCCAATTTTCGAAATAAACTTGATATGCGTAAGATAACTACCCATCTATAGCAACCAAAACGGCATCTCTAGCTTTTGTAGTTGCTGAGATCGACGCGTTCATCCAAACAGACGGACAGACGGACAGACGGACAGACGGACAGACGGACAGACGGACAGACAGACGGACATCGCTCAATCGACTCAGCTCGTCTCCCTGATCAAGAATATATATACTTTGTGGGGTCTGCCACGCCTCCTTCTGCCTGTTACATACATTCTGACAAAGTTATTAACCCTGTTTTCCCATTTTTCAATGGGCACAGGGTATAAATATCGAGAGAGAAAATTATAAATGAAAACATTCTTAAGCTGGCGTCAGCGTTTTATCGCCGGCAAGTCAATGGAGCGTGGTCGGGGGCAGCTCAGAGAGGGGGGAGCGGAAGTATTATTAGTAATAAATATTTGTTCAATGGCGACGACTAGAAACCAGAGGCAGTGCTGGCAATTTGACTGTTTTCCAGCTAGTGCTGGCTGCAAACTTTATGCCATTTTTGATTTTCTATAGGAATATCTATATCTATATATATATATATATATATAATATATATATATATATATTCTGCTGTTTTTGCATTTTTTGCACTTTTGTTTTTAGCTATTTCCGCTTATTCCATTTAATTCAGTTTTTTTTTTTAATTTTTGGGTTATGTTCCGTTGCAAAATATTGTTGTTTTTTTTTTGGTAGTTTATAAATTATTAAAAATGTTCGCAATTGGAAGTTAAATAATTTTTTTTTTATAACACGCGTTTTGTTTAGATAAAAATTGTTATTCTCGGAAATTTAGGTACATATTTGCAATATTTCACATTTTCCTTGAGCATATTTTATGTTATTTATATACTTTCTGCACTTCAATCACTCAATAAAATTGTTTGCCAAGTTAATTTATTTAATTTATATTATTTACTCTCTGGCATAAATGTGTACGTTTTTTATAATTTTCGCTTTTTTAAATATTATATAATTTTCAGTATTTAAGAAATTGGTTTATTTGCATTTTTTCAATTCAATTTTTATTTTATTATGCTTAATTTTAAGCTTTTAGTTTAGTTAAATTTGGCTTATATTTAAATTTTAGTTTTATAAACATGGATTTTTATGAAAATTATGTTTTTACTTGTTTTATTTTGCATATATATTTATTTATTTATATATATTTTATGCATATTAATTTATTTTAATATATTTTTATTTCAATAAACATTAGTTCAATTTTTTTATTTTGATCACTTATTCACTCTTTTATTTTTTCACTTTTATTTTCTATATTTAATTTCACATATATTTTAATAAACACTCATTTTATTTTTAGTTTGTTTTTTATTAATTTTTAATTATTTATTTTGTATATTATTATTGATTATTACAGTTTGTTTAAATAAATATGCAGCTATATTCCATACGTTTTTGTTTATTTTATGCTTAATTTTAGTTAATAAATATTTTTTATATTTTATATTTATTTATTTATTTTGATTAATCAATAATTTATTTTATTTATTTTATATTATTTTATTTTATATTATATTTATTCACAGTTCTGGCATTTAGCTATTTTTGGCTATTTCTGATGACCCCGCTGACAGCTGGCAGCACTGGCGCAAATAGAGGAGAGGCTCGCTCTCGCTCTCGCTCTCCCTCTCTCTCTCTCTTTCTGGATCTTTCGCTCGCTTCCCTATCTACCCCACCCCCTCAGGTTAGAGCTTATCAGCACATGTGAAAAGTAAATAAAAAACGTGAACGTAAACGTAAATGGTTGGGGGTAGGGGAGCGGGAATGAGTATTGGGTATGAGCAAATGAATACGCATGAATGTACTCATATTGCGCTTTGAATCTATTCACTGCACACTCAAACTGGACTTGAACTTGGCTGCGAGAAGTGTAAAGATGAGAAGGGGCAGGGGAAGGGGGAATTTTTATAGCGCAGCAGTTTACTAACACCAACACACACACACACACACACACACACAAGCACACACACGAACACACACGCACACACACAGTGCAGGTTTTAGCATAAAAAATGCCTGTTTTTCACGCACTCTCAGCACTTTTTTAATTGTGTTTTGTTTTAATTTCGATTTTGTGATTTTTTGTTGACGATTTAAGTGAACAAGAACAAAAAAAGCAACTACAACACGACGCGCGCTTCAGCTGCGGCGACGCTCAAACATGCATCGAACATTCAGTCGGGCAAAAAACAACAACAAACAAATGCACTAGAGCAACACTAACACAATTTATGCTCTCCTTCCGATGCTTGTGCGCGCACAGCTTGTCAGGCCAACGATTGAAACACGACTGGCGGATGCTGGTTGCAAGTTGCGACTGCCGCTCGAGCCGGCGCCTTGCAACATGTTCGCTGCGCAACAACAACAAGGCCTTCCCCTGCCGGCTTGATTGAGCGCACATGTTGGAAGGCACACACAACAGCCAGCTGTGTGACCGTCTGGTGTTGGCAGTAAATACCAAAATACAACAAACGAGATGCGTTGCAGTATTTTGCTAATTAAATTCGATTTTTTCTGCGAACTGTATTTGCTTTAATTTGAAATTCATTCAAAATAATTCCTGAATATATTAAAAATTACGATTATTATTAAATTTGCGTAAATTGTAGCCTGCACAACCCAGGCAGCGCCGCTCTGAGCGCAGAGTATGACCAGAGCACAGCTTATCGATAACTCCAATGCGAAATTCGGGCATGTCAATAGGCTGACTGGCGATAAATAGAAAAAGCGGGAAATGCATAAAGGAATAAGCAGAATACAAGAAAAATAAACGTTTGTAACATATTTAAATGATATTTAATGCGCACTATGGCTTAAAAATAGCTCAGTTCGAGTTGTTTAATTAAACAAAAGTAGCTGTTGTTTTGGCGCCATTTGCCATTTTCAAATCAGACTTATCGATAGTTCCAATCGGCAGTTCGCGAATGCCAATCAGCTGACTGGCGATGAACTAACAACTAAATTGTAAATAAATAAAAGTGTAATTTACTAATAAATAAATTAATTAAATTATTAATAATAAATAAAAACACAAATATTAATAACAATAACATCTTGGTCACAGTAGTTTGATTTGGCGCCATGAGCATTTCAAATCAGACTTATCGATAGTTCCAATCGGCAAATCGCGAATGCCAATCAGCTGATTGGCGATAAGCAAAAGCTTCGCCTATCGCCCGGCCACAGGGCAAAGGAAAAGCAAAAGCAAACGCAAAGACGGCGGAAAAGCCAAAAGGCAAAAGGCAGAAGGCAAAGGCAGAGAAGAGCGAAAAAGCAACGGTACATTAAAGCGAATAGCGTGGGCAGCGGAGGGCGACAACGAACAAGCGGCAACAGAAAAATGCAAATTCCCAGCAGCTAAGAGCGAACTTCACTGCCAGAGCGAGAGAAAGAGACGGAAGACAGTGCCGTTAGAGCGTCAGCATGGACATGCGGGAGATGCGGGGCGTGGGCGTGGCCGGAGGAGAACTGGGCGGCATCTGCATCGGGGCCGACGGCGGCAGCCAACGGGTGCCGACCAGGGCCGACATTTTGATGGAACAGTTAAACGCCACAAACGCCAAGAAGGTAGCCCTGGTCATGGTAATGGGATTCGTGGTGTATCACGGCCTGCTCAATTGGAACTATGGTGAGTTTGGGCAGTTTGGAGAGTTTATCGATCGCTCATCGATTATCGATTTGTGCACTCTTGCAGGCAGCGACTCCTGCCAGTGGCTGTTATCGAAGGGCCGATTCAAGGGGGACAACGAGTGGCAACCCTACGGCTGCATGATGCACAAATACTCCTATACGTAAGTGTGTGCGTGTGTGTGTGTGTGAGTCTGCACAGTGGGCAGGCAGCAACAAAACGCTGGCAAAAAATTATATGATTAATTTAACATTATTTTTGCTTATTTATTTTATTAAATCATTTATCAATTATTTAATTTTAATTTTGATTTGGTTTTTGCCTGTTATCTGCTGGCTTGCCCACTGTCAATGACTCATTCGCCGGGGTTTTTCTGCCTTTTACTTTATCTAGAAACCCATTTAAATTTTATTATGTTATTCATGTATGATTATGTTTATTTTGGCAATCCTACGACTGTATGCTAGTGTGCACAGTGGGCACACAGCAACCAAACAGTACTAAAATTTAAAATGAAATACTATTTTGGTTAAATTTATAAGATTTTTGATACATTGTTTTATTTTATGCATAGATGTGATTTTTCTTTTATTATTATTTTCCATGCCTTCTATCTGTTATCTGTTGTTTCAGTCAAGGTATTGTTTGCTATTTTTTATGGCTTGTACCCATTAAAAATGGGTAAAAACAGGTTTAATAACCTTGTGCATGTAACAATTTCAAATCATGGATGACACGCCCTTTACGCCCACAATAAACACAAATAGAATAAATTGTCATATTTAAGAAATCTAATCTATCCGCAATCTTAGAGATCATTAAAATCCAACAATTAAGAATTTTGAAATCGGTTAATATTTAAGTTAGATATGATGCATCAAAGTTTTGCTCATCTGATAAGCATTCTTTCATATATATTCTTGATCCGATCGACGAGCTGAGTCGATACAGCCATACTAGGCTGTCTGTCCGTATGAACACCTGGATCTCTCAAACTGTAAGCGCTATAAACACCATTTTTGGTATGTAGGCTCTTCTAATTTGCAGGCAGATCAAAATTGTTTTTGTTAACGATCGGATAGGAAACAGCAAAGATATGCTAGATACAATATTTATTAATATAATATATATAGAAAACATAAATAAATATGCAGGATCTTTGATAATCATTGAAACCTCAGCGTACAGGGTCTTCTACAGTCGGTTACGTTCGACTGATTGTTGTTGCTTGTTGCTTGTTATCTGCTGGTGACTCAGCCAGAGGTATTTCTCGTATTATTATCTTCTTGTCTGGAATTGATTAAAATTCGATTGGCTTGCAGCGACACGCGACGCTGTCCGCGGTATCTGGCCTTTTTGTTTTTTGGCAGAAACAGCGAAGATATGCAGGAGATAATATATGTATATAGGTATAAAATATATGGAAAATATAAATAAATATTTTGTTATTTTGAAAATTATTGAAAAACAGGAGTACAGCAAAGATATGCAAGAGACAATATATAAATATAAAATATGTAAAAAATATAAATGAATATGTAGTATTTTTTATACTACATAATATAATAATAATTAATAATCATTGAAACATTACGATCGAATAAGAAACATCTATGATATGCAAGAGACAATATTTATAAATATAAAATATTTCGAAAATTTAAACAAATATGTAATTTTCATCATCATTGAATGCAGGGTCTCCAACTGTCGGTTACGTCCGACTGTAGCTCCCTTCTTATTGGTTTTTATTGTTATTGTTGTTTGTTGCCTGTTATCGGTTGGTGACTCAGAAATACCTATTTCTTGTATCTTCTTAAATCTTATCTGGAATTGATTTAAATTTGGTTTGCAGCGACACGCGACGCTGTCTGCGGTACCTGGCCTTTTTCGGCAGAAACAGCGAAGATATGCCAGAGACAAGATAGAGAAAATATATGTAGTGAATATATATATATATAAATATAAATAAATAAAATATATAAACATTGAAACTATAGAAAATAGAAATGAGTATGTAGTTAGTTTAATAATCATTGGACCATTACGATCGGATCAGAAACACCGAAGATATGCAAGAGACAATAGTATGAATATATATATAAATATATATGAATATGTGTATTATCTGAATATGTTTATCTGGAATTGATTTAAATTTATGTCCTTCTTCGACAGAAATAGCGAAGATATGCTAGAGACAGGATAGAGAAAATATAAACAAAATATGTATTAATTATATTTATATAAATAAAATATATAACTATATATATAGATAAATATAAAATACATAGAAATTACGAATAAATAGTACGGGGTCTTCTATTGTAAGAAATACCTATTTCTTGTATCTTCTTCTTCCTTATCTAAAAAATTGATTTAAATTTGATCGATTTGCAGGGACACGCGACGCTGTCTGCGGTATTTGGCGTTCTTCGGGACGAAGAACAACTTCGTGTTCATCGGGGACGCGAGCGTGCGGAGTCTGTACCTGCGCTTTATCGAGGAGCTGCATCCGGCGGAGGGGGAGGCCCGGTCGCAGGGGGAGGCGAACGGGAGCGAGAGCCGGGGGGACGTGAGCCGGCTGGAGGACAAGAAGCTGCACACGCTGGTGCAGTACATTGCGATGGAGGAGGTGACGCCGGCGCTGCTCGGGAGGCTCTATCAGCTGGAGCTGGAGCAGCAGGTGGCGTCCGTGTACGTGCTGGGCTTCACCTACGGCGGACTGAAGTCCGGCAATGTGACGGAGGCGCTGCTGCAGCAGTACAATGCGAATCTGACGCTGCTGGTGGCGCCGCTGCATCGCCTGGTGGCACAGAAGTCGCGCGTGCTGTGGAAGCTGCGCGAGCGCATCGACGAGGAGCAGGTGCCGACGGATTGGAAGCAACTGAGCAACGACGACATCGATCGGTTGAATCAAATCGCACGCAGCGTTTTTCGCTATACGGACGTGAATGTCTGGGAATCGGCGTTTCAGATCGCCTACAATCTGCTGGACATGGCCATCGAGGGGCAGCGGCTGTGCCCCCATGGGGAGCGGCTGGAGGTGCAGCTGCTGTGGAACATGTACTGCAACGATCAGATGAACTACAACGACGGCACCTGCTGCAGCAGCTCCGAGCCCCACACGACCCTACAGATTGTGTCCTATGCCATGTTTGGGGTCTGCATCGTTCTGGTGCTCGCCATCTTCTTTAGGCGCTGGCTGTTGCGCCTTAGGGGCGTCAACTTGTACGTGCCCCTGCAGCAGACGCCCTACGCCACCCATCCCCATGGCCATCCCCATCCCAACGGCGGCACCACGCCCCTGGTGGCCCTCGCCCTGTTGGGTCTCATCATGTTCTACTTCTATCTCTGCGATCGCTCCAGCTTCTTCATGAAGGAGAACAAATACTACTCGGAGTTTAGCTTCTGGATACCCGTCGGCTACGTCTTTGCCCTCGGCCTCTTCTTCACGGAGGACTCCCGGTTCACCCAGGTGCTCAACCGGCAGCAGACGGACGAGCTGAGGGGTTGGATCCTCCTGGTCGTCCTCATCTACTACATGACGGGCGCCCAGCGCATCCTGCCCATCCACATGCACATCAAGCTGCTGCTCTCCGGGTACTTCTTCCTCTCCGGGTACACCCACTTCACCCACATCTGGCAGACGGGCGGCAGCGGATCCATGTTCGTGCGCTTCTTCCAGGTAGGAAAGGGATTGCGATCTCAAAATATCGCATATCGATTATATTCAATATAGCATACGTTTAAAATATCGCATATCGATTGTATTCGATATACTACTCGATGAGTTTGGTACTTAATAGTATACCTTCTAAATATCGCATAGCGATTATATTCGCTCTAAAAACCTTGATATATTCGATATACTTGATAAAAACATACCATATATATTTTTAATTCCCACAAAATTTTACAAGTATACCTTCAAAAAAATCGCATATTGATTATAATCTCTGCTTTAAAAAAATATTAAAATTATATTGAATATATCGCTTTGAAAATATTGATACATTGATATACTTGATATTTTTTCAAATATATTTTAATTTCCAGAAATTTGTAATATTATGCTATGAAAATATTGATATATTTAATATATTTAAAATGCTTTTTGATATGCTTTTTCAAATCGTTTATAATTTCGACCAAATAGACACCATTAAGTATATACTATATATTCCTGATCAACACTTCCAACTGAGTGTATATAACCATGTCCGTATGTCTGTCCGAAATTAGTTGTATTTCAATGGAACATCGATACATCGATGTTTTAGTGCGATATATCGATGTTACTTTTTCAATACATCGATGTCTATTTTCGATTAACGATTTTCGATTAACGATTTCCGGCTTTCAGGTGATGTTCCGACTGAATTTCCTGAGTGTGCTGCTCTGCTTCTGCATGAATCGGCCCTACCAGTTCTACTACTTCGTGCCGATTCTGTCGTTCTGGCTGTGCGTCGTCTATCTGGTGTTATCGCTGCCCCCGCGGATCACCTCCGCCTCGGTGGACTCGAATCCGCTGCATTATCTGTATCTGGTGGGCAAGTGCATCGGGTGTCTGTGCATCATCACGGTGCTCTTCATGTCCGAGGTCTTCTTCGAGCGCATCTTTGTGACGCGTCCCTGGAAGGCGCTGTTCGTGACGACGGACGACGACATCCGGGATTGGTGGCATCAGTGGAAACTGGATCGATACACGATTACCTTTGGCATGATCTATGCCGCCTGCTTTCACATCGCCCAGAAGTACAACATATTTGATGACAACAATCACGGCAACCTCTTCTTACGTCGCACCTCGATATCCGTAACGCTTTTGGCCCTGCTGGGTGTCGGCATTTATACGTCGTTCTCCTTTCTGTGCCGCAACGTGCAGAACTGCGAGGAGATCCATTCGTATATACTCTTTCTGCCGATCATCAGCTACGTGGTGCTGCGCAATATCTCCGGTATTCTGCGCACCCGATACTCCAGCTTCTTTGCCTGGTTCGGCGGCATCTCCTTGGAGCTGTTCGTCTGCCAGTATCACATTTGGTTGGCCGCCGATCGTCATGGGGTCCTGGTGCTGTTGCCCGGTTTTCCCACGCTCAACATGATCATCACCTCGTTCATCTTCGTCTGCGCCTCCCACGAGGTGCACCGCCTCACCCAGATCCTGCTGCCCTACGCGGTGCCCAACGACTGGCGTCGCATCCTGCGCAACCTGATCGTCTTTCTCATCGTGCTCATACCCGTCGCCAGATCGGACGGCATGTTTTAGACCCAAAAAACTCTGAGAAGAGAAGCCAAGGATTTCCTTAATCGCAATCAAATTGCAGCAGGCATCAATTTTTGTATTATCTTATCATCATCATTGCCCTAAGGTCATATTTAATAGGTTTCACATGCATATTGTTTAAAGTAATCTTAAAAGAAAAATTGTATATTTTGTAAATAGTTGTAATTGCGCATAACGAACAATTTGTTTATAGAATTTGCTTTTAATGCGACGCAACTGTACTTCTCTTAAGATCTAGCTTTCAAGTTTTTCGTATAACCATAAAAATTTGTATACTTTGTAAACAGTTGAAAATCCATTTTTGTTAGAACCTGAAATTAATTTATAGTAAAAAAAACTCAACTGTACCTCATTTTTCTAACCTTATTTGCTAAGAGAAAAGTCAAGGATTTCCAAATCGCAATCAAATTGCACCAGGCCTATTAAACAATTATTGTATTATCTGTAAGCTCCCCAACTGCATGTACTCTATATATTTATCGATATTTATAATTTGAATAATCTGTATGCGCACATATTCAATAGGTTCCACTTATATATTATTTAAAGCTAATAAAAAATTGTAAATTATTTTGTAAACAGTTAAAATTTCGATTTTCTTTCGTTTTAGTCAAAACTCAACTGTACTTTTTTTACGAACTTATTTATTATTATTTTTGTTGTAAATCTAGGGTACACTTAAAAAGTAATAAATATTAAAAATACAAAAATAAATAAACACGTAAAAATAATGATTAATTTAAGCCAAAATTGTGATAGTTTCAAGCAAATTATCTTATTACTATTCAAGGAGAAATACTTTTAAGTCAAACTCAACTGTACTTCTTTCGACCATCTTGATCTTTGCCACTTGAAAGGTTTGCTCTTTGTAGATAAAAATTGTAGATGTATTTTGTAAACAGTTGAAGGGTCGCCCACAAATTCCGGCAGAACGAACGATTTTATTATGGAAGTTTGGAAATTGTTCCTATCGAAACTCCACTGTACTTTTTCTACGAACTGTTTTTCTTTGGCAACTTATTGTACACGTTATAAACATATTATAATTATCGATATAAGCCAAAATTGGTGATAGTTTCACAAGCAAATTAATCGATTATCATAATTGAATGAGAATTACTGGAATTCCAACATGGCGTCGCTGGAAAAGTACAGTTGAGCCTCGATGCGTACAGTTACTTACTTAATTGTCCAACTTTTTGTTCAAGCATCTATGAGATTGTTGTCCCTTGAGTTCGCACAGCAAAAGATATGCCATTTCGATAGATTCGCCTATTTAAATAGATATTTGTGTATCGAAAATCGCAATGGGCGAACAAAGCCTGCAAATTTAGCATTAATATTGATGAAAAAATGACCAAATAAAAGCATTATAAATAATTGACGCCTTTGTGGTATTTTCACTTTGCTTTAATCGTAGCTTTACTTTATTATATTTAATATTATTGAATCTATGTTTTTTTTTTTAAGTATAATCGTCCTGCCTTCAACCCTACATCCATCCGGAAATTGGCGCAGCAAAATAACGAAGCGGGAAAACGCCGGATTCCGGCAAATCACCAGCATTACCATCGGCCTTGATGCACGTTCAACGGCTTCTATTTCCGCAACATGGAACAGTGTTGTGCAATGTTGCAGGCACAGTACAAACTAATGTTGTCAAGTACGACAAAACGCCATATTACATTTTACTCAATTTCTAGAATTTTATGTTCTATATTCTTATTAAAAACTACCCAAGTTTTAATTGACTTCGCCTCCTCAGGCTATAAATGACAATTGACGTTTAACAACACTGATCAATGTTACAGACATAATAGCAATTGGTCGAAAAATTTAGATTGTAGGACCAATATTGGAGTTGTGTGGACAACATCACTTCTTACACAAAAAAAGCTATATTTACTAAACTTTGAATGCGCATAGCTTTAACAAAACTCAACCAATTTTCAAGCGGTATGGATTTTTCTCAATCATTTGAGTGCGAAAGTAAAATTTGAGTGATAAATGAAAAAAAAAAATTTTTAATTTTTTGCAAAAATTTTAAATCTAAAAAAAAATGCAATACTCGGGGAAAAATTTTTGGTTTTAAAATCGTAAGAATTGTTGCTTTAAGAAATTGTATTGAAAAATTATAAAGAAAAAACCAAACATGACAGCATTTGGTCGAAAAATGTAGATTTTATGGAGAATATTGGTATTATGGGGGGATTATCACTCCTTAATCGAAAAATGACATTTTTGCTGAACTTTGAATGCACATAACTTTAGCAAAACTTAACTGATTTTCAAGCGGTATGGATTTTTCTCAGTTATTTGAGTGCACAAAAAAAAATTTTGGGTGATAAATCAAGAAATAAAAATTTGAAATTTTTTTGCAAACATTTTAAGTCTTTTAAAAATTTGGAATTTTCTGGAAAAAAATAATTTGTTTTAAATTCGTAAGAATTAATGCGAAAATAAATTGCACTCTTAATGATGCAGAAAAAAACCAAACATGACAGCATTTGGTCGAAAAATGTAGATTTTAGCTAGCACCCAAGTGCGGCAGTCTGGCAACACTGTCTGTGGGCGGCAATTCGCCGCGCCAGCTTAAATTCGCCGTGCGGACAAAAGGATCGCGTGCGTTGTAAAGTGGAGTAGGCAAATACAAAGAGTTTCTTTCGGATTAGTTTTATTTTTAGTTTTAGTTTTAGTCTTATTTTTAGACGCAGATTAATTAGCTAATTACGCGGCAAAATGCAAAATGCATAATGGCGTCCTTGGTGCGCTGTCCTCGTTGCACGCAGCCCGCGGGAATGGGTCGGAGAGTGACAGCGGAAAGCAGGACGCCAACAGAATGAAAGGCGCAGGAGAGAAGGGGAAATGGGAAGGAGAGCGGGGAAGTCCCCACATTTCACTTGCCACCTGCAATATTATTGCAGCTTCCGCAGCTGTTGCAAGTGCGATTGTATAGCGCACAAAGCCTCTGTGTCTGTGTGTGTGTGTGTGTGTGTGTAGCCCACGCACACATGCATGACAGCATTCTAGAGTTGTCGTAGCAGGCAGCTCGTGTCTGCCGCTGGGCGTATGACGCCATTTTAAATGCATTCAAAATGCATCAAAATGTTTTTGCTTTTGAAATATGATTAAAATTTAAGTTACATTTATTTATGTACATTTTTACAGCAAATTAATATTCATAACTTTTTTTTAATATTTTTAATCTTTATTTATGTATTTTCTTTATGCTTTTCTGTATTAAATAATTTTATATTAACGGATTGTGGAAATTTTATAATATTGTACATTTTGTTTATGGTAATTTTCAGAACTAATTTAAATTTATTTGTTTAAATTTTTGGAAAGACTTTTTAGCTTAGTCATTATTTAGCTAATCTTATTTCTGTAATAAATAATTTGATTTAATTTTAATTGATTTATTAATTAATTTAAATTAACTAATTTGTAATTAATTTTAAATATACATGTCCACCTAAATGTTTTAACTTAAAAACAGTTAATTAAATAATATTTATTTCTATTATTTTCTTGCAAGACTTTTTCCCTTACCTAAATAGTTTACATATTAATTAATATTAAAAAATTACCGTGCTATAATAATTTTAATAATATTAAATTAAATAACCCCTAAATAAATAAATAATATATTTGTTTTAATTATTAGCGATCTGCAGAGCTTGCAGCTTGCCACCTGTTAAACTTTAACTATAAAGCTTTCGCCAGCACAGTGGGCCTAGTTGTCAAATTTGTGGCTGCAATGCTAATAATGCATTTAGGCTTTTAAAATGATTGCGAAAAATGTGCAACAATTCGATCAAGAGCCTTCCATATTACGCGTATTTGCTCCATTGAAATTATTTAATTTTATGCACTTTTTCCTTTATGGTTAATTTTGGTACTGTACCAAAATTAATGAAATGTGCCCAGTGTGCAGTGAGAGCTTCTGTTGTGCGAAGTTTGCCGAATGCTGCATAAAGCTCGTGTGCAACAAGCCGCAAATCGGACGCTACCGACAGTAAAATACATAGCTTTTATTTTAAATTATTTTCTAAAGCGAACAGAATTATTACTTTAATTGATTCTGTATTTATTAAAAAATTTGTATTTGTATAATAATAAATTAAAAATAATTTCAAACCAGTGAGGACAGGAGGCTACAGTCGGACGTAACCGACAGTAAAATACCTTACTTGTATTTTATATTATTTTTTAAGGCGAGCAGTATTGTTACTTTAATTTATTCTATATTTATTAAACAATTTTAATTTGTATAAAAAAATTTTAAAAAAGTCGGACGCAACCGAAAATAAAAGAGCTTGTACTTTGTGTTTCAATAATCTCAAATTCAGAACCTTTTATACATTTTAAAAATTTAAAAAAATTTAGAATATTGGATGCCACGCCTGCTTTTGCCTGTTTTCCACAAAGCTATTACACCTCGCATGAGTACAGGGTATACAAACGACCCGAACGAAGCTACGAACGAACGAACAACAACTGAACCGCACGAAGCAGAAAGGGATGCAGGCTGCGAAGTTCGAAGCGGGTTCGTGTGCGAATCAAACCTGTTCGCTGGAAATGGAGCTTTCGTTGGTCGTTCGGCTCGTGTCGCTCGGCTGCTGTCGCTCGGCTCGCAAGGCTATAAATACGAGCGCTTGCGGCTTGCGGGCCTCAGTTAGCGGCTGCACGTTCCCTCAACCAGTTCGTTGGCAGGCCAAGAGAGGCGCAAGCACACAAGAGAGAGCACTAAGAGCACGCCCCCCGCACCTACGCACCTCCGCACCCGTCCGCTGCGACTGTGGAAGTTGCGCCAAGCCAAATATTTGAGGCACGATTTGTGAGCAACAAAAGGAAAAAAACAACAAAAAATTACGCGCGCAACTTCAACCGTTGCCTACTTTTTGGGGCACTGCGAGTGCGTGTGCGTGTGTGTGTGTGTGGGTGCTCATGTGTTGGTGTGCCTTCGCTGTGTTGTTTTGTTTATTTTTTTAAAGTGCCAAAAAATATATATTTATATATATATACTATATATATATTGCAGACAAACTAAAGTGCAGTGTTTTGGTTTTTTTATTTTCTTTAATATTATTAATATTATTATTACTATTTACAGGGAAATCTGAACATTTTGTGAAATATATATATATTAACGCTAACCAAATCGAGCTCAATCCAAGGCAAATCCAACGTAATACCCGTTTCAGCAACAGTTTATTGGACCGCCGTCCAGTGAATTCGATTTTAAAGTGTGCAGCAACTGAAATAAATCCAAGTGAGGGATATCAAAATAGACATCAATGCGATTGAAATACCTAACAAAAACAAAAAACAATTCAAAATTTACAAAAAAAAACTTGAAATAACAAGCAATGTTTTATCATCGAATTAACGGCCAATGCCGCAACAAGTTTAATACCGAGTTTGACAATTACCGTTACCGTTTCTAAGGCGGGCTTCCAAGGCAACAACACCAACAACACTAACAACAACAACATCAACAACTTTTTACATTTTTACAGGTAAGAATTTCTTGGAAATTATTTCTGTCCATAACTCAATTATATGTTCTATACCTACATAAATACATATTGTTTTCAAATCGTTGGTGTTTTTATTCCGATTCTAAATGTCGTTGCGTTACTCCGGTTGGCATCAATCATTGCTGGTTTCATTGATCACTGGAGCTATTGCTCGTTGGTGTCATTGATCGGTGGAGTCATTTCTTGTGGATATCATTCATCCTTGGAGTCATTGATCGTTGGAATCATTGATCATTGATATCATTCATCGGAGTCAGTGCTCGTTGGTTTCATTGATCGCTGGAGTCATTGATCGTTGAAGTTATTGATCGTTGGCATGATTCATTGTTGGTTTCATTGATCGTTGGTATCAATCATCGGAGTCATTAATCATTGTTGATTTCATTGATCACTGGAGTCATTGATCGTTGAAGTTATTGATCGTTGATTTCATTCATAGAAAACATTGCTCGTTGGTGTCATTGATCGGTGGAGTCATTGATCGTTGAAGTCATTGGAGTCATTGATCGTTGGCATAATTCATTGTTCGTTTCATTGATTGTTGGAGTTATTGATCGTTGATATCAATCATCGGAGTCATTGATTGTTGGCATGATTCATTGTTGGTTTCATTGATCGCTGGAGTCATTGATCATTGATATCATTGCTTATTGGTGTTATTGACCGTTGAAGAAATTGATCGTTAATATAATTCATCGTTGGAGTCATTGCTCTTGGGCGTTATTCATTGTTGGTTTCATTCATCTTTGGAGTCATTGCTTTCATTGATCGCTCGAGTCATTGATCATTGGCATCATTCATCGACGGTTTCATTGCTTATTGGTATCATTGATCGTTGGATTTATTGATCGCTGATATCAAACATCGAGTGATTCATTGCTCGCTGGCATTATTACTCGTTGGTTTTATTGATAACGTTCTTTGTGGGGTTCATTGATCGTTGAAGTTACTGCTCGTTTGTTTCATTCATCGTTGGTGTCAATTATCGTTGGCTTAGCTGCTTCATTATGTACCTACGTCTATCTGTATGTACTTTGAATCTATAATCACACAACCGTTATGTGCGAGTGAGTGTTTGCACGTATTCACACTCACGCACTATCTATTTCTCTCTATTTCTGAATGTGCTAATTGTGATTTTTATTTTAACTTCTTCTACACTCTGCTCTTCACATTTCTCTATTACACCAAATCAATAGACTCTTTCTGAAAGTAATATGTACAAAATATTGATAGGATGATCCACAGCGATATGGTATAATTTTACATATCTAATAAAGGATTGTACAAAAATTGGTTTTGATAAGTTCCAAGAATTTAATGAAAATAACATATGGATGATGTGATATATTAGGAAGTATTTTTTAATTAAAGAAATTGATGTAATGAATATGGGTACAATTTAATGTATAGCTATCGGAAAATAGGAATGCCAATTTTTATAATAAAAACCATTTCAATTTGTGGATCTAAATCATTTTTCTATGTTATTAGAGATATATAATATCGGGATATAGTAAATTTCTTACAAGCTTTTCCGTATATTTCTGACTATATAGTTTATTACAGAAACTATCGATTAAACGATGGTTGGTGATCAAAGAAATTTGTTGAACTAAATAATAATGTTGTGGTATATCTGAAAATATTTAGATATGTCCATAATTAGTGTTGTTATCCAATGTTTGAGATGGCAATTTCTTAAAACGAATTTTATAGATATAGAATATTGATAATACGTCTCAGCATGATTAAATTTATTAAAATAGGGGATTTGAAGAAATTAATGGCTATTGGGTACAAATTTTAATAAATTGTTTTAATAGTGCCTTGTCATACCCATTATTTTTCCAAGTACAGAACCCATTAAACTCTTGAACAAAATAGTGAAATACTTTAATGCCATAAGTTGACTTTGTCAGTCTAAATCCAACTGTCTTTGACTATTATTAATTTCTACGCAGACTACGAAGCCCCGAAGCTCTTCAGTGCGAAACCAAAGTTGTGTTTGTCTCTCTGTCTGGCCAGTTAATTAAGTATGACTAGACTTCTACGTGGACTCTAGAATTGGACTCGGCTTGTTATGATACGCCACATAAACAAATCCGAAGGCAGAAATGGCTTGGATTTGGAAATGCAGAAAGTGTTGCCCTCATTTAGGCGCAGAAACCAGCTACGGCTTGGCTTAAGTCTATTTACTTGCGTCTATTTGTGCCCTGTAGATATTTTGTTGATGTCGCTTGCATGGGAGAAAATTTGGAACGGGTTGAATAACTTTATAACGTGCCCCAAATGTTGCATATCTTTGATATTTTTTAGATAAATTGAAATTTAATTTGGGGCGGAACAAAAAACAATTTCCAATTAAATTCCAAATCTGGCGTTAAATAAAAGAACAAAGCAAAAATACGGCAAATCAAATTGGCATGTCAAGGCTACAGATACCCCGTAAAGCACTGGGTCGCTTAGACTTAAGATGGAGTTATGGCATCAGCTTCTTTCCATACACAATAGACAAAAATATAGCTTTAAATTAGGGTATTTTTGTGTTCCTATTCAACGCAGACACTAGCTGGATTTATTTTGTAATACAGATACCCTGTAAAACACTGGGTCGCTTAGACTTAAGATGGAGTTATGACATCACCTTCTTTTCATACACAATAGACAAAAATATACCCCTTAAAAGCGTTAAAGTAGGGTATGCTTGTGTCTTGATTCAACGCAGACACTAGCTGGAATTATTTTGTAATATTTTTTTAAATATTTTTTTCCCGGCCGCTGTGTAAACAAAATCAAAAATGCCGACCATGTCCTTTGGCGCTTTCAGTTGATTCTCCGCTTCCTTTTCCGTTTTATTTTTGCTCTTTGGTTCCTCTGTCTTTTATTTGAGGGATTTGTGCGCTGCCTGTGGGTGGCGTCTCCCATTTTAAATTGGTTTGTCTCCTCATTCAATTTGTGGACAGTTTACTCGTATGCTTGAAATATTTAAACTGTGAAATAAGTTTTGATATTCCATAGAATTTATATTACGCAAATGCTGTGCTATTTAAGCAATTATTGTATTAATTTATTTTATTATTAATTAATCAATTAAGTGGGAATTGCAATTGAACACCATTAATGCATTCATATTAATACCTGACATATTTATTGAAAGGTATTTCATGGAGTGAAAAATTTGTTATTGACGAACATAAAACTAATTAGATTTGCGGAAAAAAACTGATCTCAATTTAGACAGATATTTTAGCTGTTAGAGCTCAATAAATAAAAAAAAATTTGTATTGCATACCGCAAGGGGCACATCTTTACTCTTCTTATTTTTTCAGACCATTTCTTGGCCTTTTCACGAAAGGCTTGGGATAAAAACCCATTCTCTGTAGAAAGGGGCATCCTTTGGTTAATTTGCCTTAGGCTACCTGCTGCTTAATTTATTAATACGCTGGGATAATAACTTTATATGTAATTACTTTACAATTTATAAATTATAGCTTTAATGATTGCAGAGAGAAACTTTGCGACAATATATATTACTAGCCTAGGCGGAACATCAAACTGAATCCAGTTGGGACAAATACTCCAACTGTTAGAGCTTAATAAGTGAAGGCCCAATTATGTTGCATACCGCAGGGGGCATTTTTTGGTTCTCTGACATTAGGCTACTTGCTGCTAAATTCATTTACAATGTCCAGCATAATTATGTTTGTTGTATTACATATTTTTTCATTACACCAATTTTATTTTGAGTTTCTTCGTATTTTTATTTGTTTGCTGTCTCCATGTTGATTTTTCATTACTGCAAGTACTTACAACATGGGCTGCTGTTGTTGTAGCCGTCGCCTCTGTTATTGTTGGCTTCTATGTATGAGTTTTTCTTTGGTGATTCGTTGCTTTTCACTTTTCACTTTTCACATTTCACATTTCGTATTTGGAAATTTTTGCCAAAAGCAAACTTTAGTTTGGCTCTTGACAATAAGTTGATGCCGTTGTGCCCACAGTGAAATGGGAAATGCGAGGCGAATACATGAAAACTGTGGCCATAACCAGCGGCAACAGTCGGCCTAAGGGCCTAGGATGACAGACATGAATTCCCCATTCAAACTTCACATAAGTACGAGTATGTGCCACGCCCAGCCCTGACTGTGTGCAAAAATATTTATAAGTTTAATGGAAATTCCAGCAAATATTTGCTAAATTTGCCCAAACATATTTCTTTCCGGCGGGAAATAGAATATTATACATTGGCAAAGATATATCACTTATAGGACCCACATTCTTGATCAGATATGATCAGATAGGATACAATTTCCACCAAAATTTTGAAGCAGAACAAAAACTCCACTCATAAAATTCTTCTACATACGAATTTGTAACCATTTTGTATTTGAATAATTTAGGTATTTATGTATGAAGCTTAAAATTGTGAATAGATCGTTAAAAATATAAATAAGAGAATACATTAATTTACAATTAAATTAATCAAATATGTAAAAAAAAATATCGTTGGGCGTTAATTGGCTTAAAAGCTTGCTGCTTTTTCTGAGTGTATGAAAGAGCGCTCAATTATCGCCTTTCTGAGCGATTCTCAAGAGCATTTGGTATTGAAACTATCGTTCATCTAGCACAAATGTTACTGCCAATGTAGGCAGTTTCCCGATTACGCTTAAGTACAATTTTAATGTTCGAATTTGCATTTTGTCGGACACCATGGCGTATGCTTAATACAGACAGATTGCGATTTTCTGATTCATGTTAAGCGTCTGATTAAACTTGATCAATGCCAAAAGTCAGTTGTAAGTGATCAGCAGATTTAGATGAAAAACACCAACTGAAATGCCTGCCCGACTAGCAGATACCCTGCTTGCAACCGTCTGCGCATAATTAAAAACTAAAACTCGATTTAAGCCGTTCAATGGCTCTTAGGCTAAGCTGAAGTTGCATCAAATCCGCGTTGCAAACTGTCCTTGCCGCATTTTCCGTGCCGTGTACTTAAAACGTGCACAAACGGACTGCAAAATGAGGTTAAGGATGCAGCCAGCGGGTGAGCAACGGCAGGGGGGGGGTCTAAGAGGGCCGTCTGAGGACAAATCTCAGCATGCAAGACTGCAGCCACATGCCAGGGCTGCATGCGAATCTGCAGTTAAAGCGTAATCGATAAACAATTAACATGGCACACACAGCGAGAGATTCTTCGATATTCTTTAAACATATTTCTCAAAAGAACTATAAAATAAGCATAAATACTTCTCGAAAAATTTGCAAAAATGCAATGGATTTTTTTACAGTTTTAAAAAATATTTGTATATCATACACAGTGATAGATATGTAGAAATAAGCACAAATAGCTTTCAAAAAAATGTACAAAAATTCTACGGAAATATTTTTATTATTTTAGTTAAAAAAAAAAACTCATTTTATATATCATACACAGCGAGATATTCTTCGTTAATTTTCATTCACAATTCCCAAAAGATCTATAAAAATAATCACAAATAATTCTAAAAAAAAAATCGCTAAAATTCTACGGAATTATTTTTATTTTTGTACAACTTGAATTTAAATTTGTTATGTATATTAATACTTGAAGCGAGATTTATTTTTTAGCTATTTATATTATACAAATATTTTTCATTAAAACTCTACGCAATTAGTTTTATTGTTTATTTTGTATATTCAATTGGCAACTAGTATACTTCTTTATTTAAGCTCTTTTGTTTTTTTTTTTTGTAGCAAAAATTACCTTCTAAAATAAAATGCAAATAAACTCAGTTTAAGAATTTGCAATATAAATAAAAATTACTTGAAATAAATAATAATATTAAAATGTTGGTCTTAACTTAAAATGAAAAACTTTGAAAACTGGTATTTAAAAAAGAAATCAAAAAATTTTTAATTCAAATATGAATTTTAATAATAATTATAATATTAAATTAAAGTTTATAGAAGTTTGAATAATAACAATAATTTTGAATTAAATTATTAAAAACACACTAAAACTGAATCAGTCTGCTGCTCTTGTTGAACATCATTTTACTATTTTCATTCTTGATATATTTTCTCTCTGTGTACACGTGTGCGTGCGTGTGTGTGTGCGTGTGCATATGCATCAAGTGCAGCTTGTTGTGTGTCAGAGAAATGAGAAATAGCTAGAGTCTGTGTTAAATATTTGTTTGTGAAACTTGTGGTAAGTTGAAAATTCATTCGTTTCACTTTGACGCTTTTCCAAACAGACAAAAACAGAGACAAAAACAGAGACAGAAACAGAGACAGAGACAGAGAGAGCGAGTGTGGCTGACATTCGTATTTTATATGCTAATGCGTTTAAAATCATTGAATTCGTATTTTTCGTATGCCATATAGGTCTGCCCTTGTCATATGCCATGTGCCATATGCCATATACTGTGCGTAGTCTGAGTCTGCGTCTGTGTGTTTGCACTTTTTCCTCTGCTTTGTCTGTCTGTCAGTCAAAAAATATGTGTATAAATATTTATGACTGCCACTGTGCGTGTGTGTGCGTGTGTGTGAGTGTGTGTGAGTATGCGTGAATTTGTTTTAAAGCCCCAAACAAACACAAAAAAAACAACAAAACAACCAAAAAACAAGCAAAGAACAATCGAGGAGGCTGCAGTCGTAGGCAAACGACAAAACATATTTATTTATTTAGCGCAATCGATAGAGAAATTGTACATTCAAAAACAAACATATAAAAATAATAATAAATAATTTAATTTAACTTATACTCGCATGCAATAAAATCTAAAGCTACAATAAATGATATCAAAATGCAATACAAATTAAAAAGCAACCAAAAGATATTTAGTTTCTGCTTTCCTATTATCCATTAATACAAAATAATGCTTGAGATTCAAATAGAAATTTTAAACCTGTCAAATATAAAATAAATATTAAAGCATTAAAATTGCCATAAAATTAAAATTCCAGTAAATCTTCAAGTTTGTCTGAAAGAAAAAATATAAATAAAAAATCAATTTAAATTATAGATTGGGAAAATTCCTGAAAACAATCTAGAAAATTTTTTAATTTTATCTAATTACTATATGCATTCTTTTTCCTTGTTGTTTCTTGAAAATTAACTATATTAAGAATTATAATAATTTAAAAGATCCTTAAAATTGTTAACTAAAGAAGTACATTTTAAATTATAAAAGTAACTGATTTTCTTAATAAATGGGAAAACCCACAAATAATTTATGAATACCACGAAATTATTAGAAAATTAAATTAAATTTAAATTTGATAGTATAAGATTAAAATTAAATCTGAATTATTGCACAATTTTAATTAATCAGAAAAGTAGAATTCAAGTTAAGAAAAGTAAATAGTTTGCCTATTATTTATTTTTGCCAGTTGCTCGACTTGAGCATACCCAATGTGCTAGTTAAGTAAGCACTGTAATAAAACCAAAATAAAACCAAAATAAAACAAAATAAAACAGAATAAAACAAAGTACAACGGATGAAAATAAAACACAAATCGTTTTGCCGACAGCGTCTATGTCTACTAGCAGGCAACTTTTGCTTTCGCCTCTTTTGAAATGGGTAAGAAAAGTGAAATAAGATAAATGAGCCAATTTGACTTTACGTGCGTGCCGCTACACACACACACACACACGCACACACACGCGTACACACGCACACGCACGCATACATTTGTGTATTGAAGGCATATGGCGAGGCGTGTGGGTGCCCTTATAAGTAGGCAACATTTTTTACACGCTTAATGACTTGCCCAGCTTGGCGTTTTCCACAGAACGATAGACACAATGACAGGTGGGGAGTGTGGGAGAGGGAGAGGGAGAAAGTCGGAGAAAGTGAGTGTATAAGACTCAGCTGCGACTTTGGCGGTGGCTGAAACTCAAGCTAAGAGCCTTACCAAAATCTCTTTAGCCAGAAATTTTGAACAAATATGCAAAGCTTAAAAATCAAATATCGAATTTATGTTTAAACAGCCTCATTTCGCTTTTAACTTTAGATGCAATTTCTCTGACATATTTGAGTGGAAAAGTCGTCAATGAACGATATATAAATAAATATATCTCAATTAATTCCAACAATTGCAAATAAGTCTTAAAATTTTGATTTACCTACTAGCTTTAAATATGCAAAACATTTTATATTTATTAAATTTAGATGCGGTTGTTCCATTAAAAATTTTTCTCAATTCTCATCTTTAGATGAGGCAATTGTTAAACAAATTAATTATTAATTAAATACATATTTTTATTCTTATTTTTTATCTTTGTTTTATACGTAAACACATATTTATTTATGCATAAATATTTATTTAATGAATTATTTGTAGTAATTTTAAGTTTTTTTTTAACAATTATAAATGTATTTAAACTGTTAGTATTATTATTTGTTATTGCTTTCACAATGTGTTAATATATTAAAAATTTTTTATTAAATATTTGGAACTTTATATTTATTAATTTAATCTTATAATTTTTATTATTTATTATTATAATTTGAATTAAATATTTTACTTTTGTTATTTTTTTCTTAGATTATTTTGGTTGCAATATTTGTATTTTATATTGCAAAATTTTTGAAATTGTATTTGTAAAAAAATTTACATCCATTTGTTATTACGTGTATTTTTATCAGAGACTGTAAGTAATTATTATGAGTTTTAAAACATCAAATCACAAAAAAGCCTGTAAATAATGTGGGAAATATATACAGTTTTTTTTAGAACGCCAAATTCGAAAACAAAAACTTTTTTTCCAATTTTTTTTTTGAAAATATTTTTGTTTATGTTTTACAATTAATTTAAATAATGGAAATAAAAAATAATTTTTATTTTTAATTTTTACTATAAAAAAACACGTAATTTGTATTTTGAATTTTTATAATAAAAATCGAAAATGAAAATTACGTGCTAATTCTTATTACAAAAAGCAAATATAAAAATTATTTTGTATATTTTTTTATTTGAATCTATTTTAAAAATTAAAAATAATTTTTTTCAAATAGATTAAAAATTATTATTATTGTTTTTTAATTTTTTTTAATTATAACCGTTACGTTCCCTGATTTTGATTTATTTTATAATTGCAAAATTAAATGCTTTTATTGCCGGGGTTGTCATCACGCTTGCTTGCATTAAGCTGAGCTAAGTCTTATGAAATGTTTGTTGATTTTGCTCAACCTGTGCTGCCAGCATACACCACTGTGTGTGTGTGTGTGTGTGTGTGTGTGTGTGTGTGTGTGTCAGTGTGTGTGTGTGTGTGTGTATGTCTGGGTTTGCTTATTGTTTTGCCTGTTTTTGCGGCGCGTTCATGTGTGTGAATGCGAGTCTGGATATGAGTATGAGTATGAGTATGAGTATGAGTGTGTGTGTGAGTGTGGCTGTGAGTGCGAACATGAGTGTGACTAAGAGTTGGCCGCAAATAATAACAACAAGCCCAGGCACAACAGCAACAACTGGGAACGCAGCGCCACACGAAAAGCCATTAAGACGTCGATGTCAATGCACTTTAGTCGGAGGCAAAGCCAAAGCTTCAATCCATTCGATATATTCGATATTTATTGACATTTAAATTGAGTTCCAGTGCGTGACTCCTGCAGCTGCCAGTTGCCATATGTCCATATGTCCATATGTCCATGTGTCCATATGTCCCATTGTCTGACAAAGTCTAGCGGAATCTTGTCGATTTCGCTTCAGTTCAAATAATAACGTATTAATGCGAGTTTCTTTTTTTTGCAATTTAAAGTATATTTTTAAAGCAAATTATAGACATTTTCTAAATGCACAAAATATAACTTAGCCTAAATTATGTTAGGTCTTTCGTCAGAAATGAGATTATAAATTTAAGGAAAACTTGTTGAGCATCATCATCAGATATATACCAAGCGGAACATCTAACTGATTTTAATTTGGAAAAATACCGCAGGTATTAGAGTCTAAAACATCAAGGCATATTTTTGTAGCATACCGCAAGGCGCTAAAGTTTACTGAAAATTACAATATAAATAAATTAAAAGTATACAAAATAATAAATATTGACTTGTTTAAAATACCTGATGTTAGTGAGAAATTAGAAGCTATTAAATTATAATGATATATAAATAATAATATTGATAAAACAATAAATAAAATAAAGTATTGTATTTGACACAAGTGAAGCATGAGCTATTTAGAATTACGCACTCTATTAATTTATTTTCAATTCAATTGACCTTACAACTTTACTTGTAATATAGTAATTAAATAGAGAATTTGGTTATATAACAAATGTCTTGTGTTTTAAGCCACTGATTCAATATTATTTAAAATATTACAATTATTTTAGTCCAGTATTTATCTTCAAGCATTTGAATCTCGCAGCCGACGGCCATTTTCATGCTCAAATTTTGTTTAAATGTAGACCGACTTAGATTTGTATGAAATGTGTTTGCCTCGGAATTATATCAAGGCTTTGTTGCCAGCAATTTCATGATATTTACAGTTTTCATTTATAATTAATATTCTAAACAAAAGAAAGTGAATAATAGTCGCTTTTGTTGTCACCCACCGTACTCCTCATTGGGCTTATTGTTTTGTTTTATTAGTAATGAAAATTAATTAGAGCCTTCGATTAATCAATCAATTGACTTGCTGCAATTGCTATTAACGTTAATAATATAAATAATAATAATAATAATTATAATAATAACAAGTCTTATCTCACTGCGACACTCATAGCGCACTCATTCATATTCATATTCATTCAGCACTTGCAGCACTCACTCTGACTGTTATTCTCGTTGTCATTAATCAACTGCGAATGCTATGCACAGCAAGAAATAAATAGGAAATTGAAGAAAAAAAATAAAAAATAAATAATGTGTGTACTGGAATACATACTTAACACATATATACTTACTTAAAAAATATACTTAATAGAATAAAAAATTTAAAAAAATTAAACAATTATTTATATTCTACTTGAGCAAACAATAAATAATCATATTTTTTAAAAAGTAATGGATGCTCTTCTTAAATAAAAATTAAAAAAATATATTTCTATATATTAATTGCATAAAATTTGTATTCTATTAAATAAAAAAAATGGCGCTTAATAAAAAACTCTAAAATATATATTATAATGAATCATAAACATTTTGCTTTGCTAAAAATTGTAAAAATTATAAAAATAAGTATTCCAATAAAAAAAATAATATTTTGTTTGAGTGAAGATTTCAAAAATATGCATGCTACTTGAACCTAAAGTAATTTCAATGCTGCATAAACAATTCAAGTCTTACTAACTTGATTATTTTTTCAAGTGCAGGGCTATGGCATATTTCGAATGCCGCTTAATAAACCTAATCAGCATTCGCTTCGTTTTCGTTAGCGTTTTGTTTATCTGCTCAGTTTTTTTTGTTGTTGTTTTGTTTGCCTTTTATTTTCATTTTCATTTTCATTCACTAATCGCACGCAGCTAAAATTAAACCAGCTAGGGCTACCAATAGACAATACATACTACATATATACCATAGATTGTCAAACTAATTATGAAGGACAGTGGAAGGAGGCCCTGGGAGGAGGCTGAGACTGAGAAGGCGGCGGGTGTATTATCTTATCAGGCAGGCAACAGGCGCAAGTATTTTATCTAAACGAAGCCAAAGAGGCGCTTTCGATTCTGTTCTATTCTGTTCTATTCTGTCCTATTCTGTTATATTCTGTCCTATTTTTCTCTGCTTCGCCCTCCTCTGCTTGGTTCGCTGCGCATTGGTCTGTGCAAATAGGCAATCAACTCAATGTGACATATGTTGTTCTTGTGCTGCGTACATATATATACATATACACTGCGCGAAATAACCACTCCAATTGTAATACACACAATTTGCAACAGAGAATGGGCCTCAGACAGTTTTGTTATATTTAAAGCATAGCATACTTTTGAGCATTCTTTTTGCACTTCATTTGAGAACTAGACTCTTGCTATGGCGTTACTCATACGCACTGATAGCCAAGTGAATTAAAAAATTTATTGGGATTGTTTTAAGCAACAATTGGTTTGGTTCCATTAAAAGATATTGCAATTAATAGCATTATTAATTTTATTACTTATACGTACTGTTAGCCTCGATTTTTTTAAATAAAAAATGTGTTTTGATTTTAAAAAGTTAGCAAGTTTGTGTAAAGCAAAATGTGAAATACCTTTCCAAATATCTGTGTTGAATTCTTAAAATATATTTTCGCAAGCATAAATTTTGAATTAATTGTAGAGACATTGCGCATACGCACTGATAACCAAATATGACAGGCTACAAATGTTTCTCGAATATTAATAATTTTAATAGGTCTACTAAAAAAATAAAGCTTTTTCTAAGCACTTTTAAAAGTGCGATTTCGGACACATCTTCAAATAAAATATTACTCATACGTACTGATAACCAAGATGGCTGGCTCCAAATGTTTCTCGAATTTTAATAATTTAAAATAATTAACTTAAAATTATATATATCTTGTTCTAAGCACAATTTAAAGTACGATTTCGAACACATCTTTAATCGAAATATCGCTCATACGCACCGCCAGCCAAATTAAAGTTAATTAAATGAGTAATTGGATGTGAAGAGGTTGCATTGTTTCGCTTGAATTGTGCATTTGAGAAATACAAATTTGTTTTTAATACGTTATTTGCGACAAATGGCCAATGTCGGTTTCGGAATGGCATATGCTTCCCTGAATTTGCCGCATATAAATCTATTAATTAACTTCGCTGTGCATTATATTGGCTTCGCAGACATGTTCAGACATGTTCAATATGCAATAATATGACTAATCTCAGTATAAAGTCCAATTACTGAAAACGCTCGTGCAGCGCTTTTCAATAAATCCAATCATAATAATCATAAAGCGACCAACAACGTGCCAGCAACCTGTCAAATGAAAATGAAAATGGTTTTCCACATTGCACATTTAGCGGCCATAAATACAATTGACACTTGCAGCGACGCGGCTAAATAATCGGAATAATTAAACCCAGCAAAATGGTGAAAAACCAATACAAAAACAATTTGGACGGGGCAGATCAGTCGGTCGGGCCCGACTGTAGAATACCCTGTACCCTATATTTGATGTATTATTTTTCAAAACTGTCATACGAAGTGTAGCAGTAATGCCTCCTCTTCTACACGCTTTGTGTATGCCGCTTTAATGGCCGTGCTGCTAGAGGGCGAGCGAGGCAACACTTGCAATATTGCTTTGCTTATAACTCCTGTGTTTATTGATCGATTTTAATGCGGTTTTCAGGATAGTTAAATATTATAGAATACATATTCCGAATAACAACGTTCTATGTTCAATATTACGCTTGTTATTCAGTTTTTATCGATTAGGGCGTACAAGGGGCGTGGCATTCAACATCATCCAACAGATCGGACGGACAAACAGACGGACAGACAGACGTACAGGGCTAAATCGACTCAGCTCGTCTCCCTGAATATATATAGTTTGTGGGATCTGCCACGCCTCCTTCTGCCTGTTACATACATTCGCACAAAGTTATTAACCCTGACTTTCCTATTTTTCAAATAGGCACATTGTATAAAAAAAGAGCTGGAATTCACTTTGTGCACAATTTCCCCATTGTTTTATGGCGCGGGGCTGGAAAATGACCAGCCAATCAGTCAAAGGGTTCTATATATATATAGCCATATTGAAGGAGATACCAATCCCCAAAGTTCTCTGTATATATTCGAACAAAAGCATAAGCACTAGCTGGGAAAATCTGGCGCTTCCATTGCATAATTATGCCTGGCATTGCAATAGCGCTAATCAGCTTTATCTAATATGCCATATACGAGTGCGTATATCTAGTTTTTCCATGTGCGTGTGACTTTAATTATAATTTAAGCGATCTATTTAAATATTACGCACCTTGCGACCACGGAATTCCATTACTCCGAGGGGAGTGCCTGAAAGGGCATCTAATAACAAATAAACAGCACGTTGAGCGCAAAGGCATACATTAAAATATACCCTGTACTCCAAGGCCTATAAATAAAGGGTTTCAAGCCCAACAAAATATTTATAACTTTACCTTTAAAATAATATTTTACCTGTACGATTTTTCACAGACTTTCAGCTCTCTCTCGCAGCTTAAAACAGAAAGTCTAAACAAATCTCATAGATTTGATAATATTCCAAAATAGATAAACTATAATTGCTATATTTGGAATAGATTTAAAATTATATTTTGAGATTGGGTTAGTTAAAGTTAGTTAATTAATTATTTATTAATATATAATTGTGAGTTTAAAATTAACCCTGTTTTTATTCTCTTTTTAATGGCTGCCGCAAATAGTAGAAAAAAGACATATCGGAGAGTTTGGGAATAGAATAAAATAGAATAGAGTAAACTAGAATAAATTATTATTTTTATACTTAAATTTAATTTAAATAATAGAAAATAAAAACAAAAATCAAATTTCTATAAAAATAAAAACAAAATAAACTTAAAAATTTCAAAAGCTTTCATGAAAATTGAAAAAAGAGTTTAAATTTAATTTGTTTTTGATATAAATGAACTAGCTTTAACTTTTAAAAATAATAAAAAATTTAAAATAAAACTTCTTATTTTATAATAAATAATAAAAATTACTTCAAAAAAAGAGTTTTAATTGAATTTGTATTTGATATAAATGAACTACTAGACTTAACTTTTTGAAACAATAAAAATTAAAAAAAAAAACTTTTTTTAATTAATAATAAATAATGAAAATCATTTCAAATTTCAATAGTTGTCATCATCAATTGAAAATAAACAGTTTTAATTTAATTAATCTTTGATAAAAATTGTACTTTTAAATCCTACATATTAATTTTAATTTATTATTATAAGGTTATTTATTTTATTTTATTTTTATTTTATTTTATTTTATTTTTTTTCTTAAAAAAAAAAAAAAATTGCTGCTTAAAACTCTTTTTATTGCAAATATTTAATGGGCATAGAGTGTTACCAGATGAGTGCTGGAAATATAGGCCGAAAAGCGTATAAACTAATCAACGACAACATGTTGGGGTTGGTGTGTTTAAATATACATAACATTCTGAGTGTGTGTGCGTGTGTATATATGTATGTGCATATATGAGTGTGTGTGGCAGAGGCAACTTGACGTTTGTGTGGAATGTGGCATAAATTAGACACATGTTGCGCCGGCGGAAAACTCGGAAAACTGGGAAAACTTGTCTTTTGCAACGCAATTCGTTGAAGAGGCATTCAGGGCATTCAGGACACTGAGGGTATTCAGAGAGAGATCTGCCTAGGACTAAAAATATCGATTAAATATGCCTAGACGCTCGCCTCTACTCCTGGTAATTAAATGATAAAAATGTCGCACGCACAGTCCGTTAAACAGCGCATTTTCCGAGTCTGTCCGAGTGGAGGCCTAAAAATCAATATTTAAAGTTGTTGCCAGCTCAGGAGTCAGTGGAAAGGATTCAATTCGCATTTTAGTTGAGTTGGCCAGATTAATTGCCTTGACAATGGAACAGGCACATCGAAGAGGTGGCAGAGGGAGTCATAAAGGGGAGGGATTGGGGGGCAGGGGGGGCGTCGGACAACTAATGGATATTATGCGGATAGAGGGCTTAAAGAGCAACAATATTAGCATACACAACGAGAAAAACGCTGCTCAATCAACGTATTATCTAGCACTCTATTATTATCATTATCATTATTATTATTATCATTATTATTATTATTATTATTCACATTATCGTTCACTGTATTCCATGGAAGACTTCAAAGATTGCAGGCAAATGACTAACGATACACTTGGGATGTCCTGGCACAAAGAGTTCGCAACAATCTGCTCTATCTATAAGCTGATTATACAAATGAAAGGCGAGCACAGTTTAAAGCAGAGCGCGATTTTATACAAATATTTAAGATGCTTCGTTTCAGTAATATGCACGTTACATCTATTATACCCTGTACTCATTGAAATATGGGTCTGTTCGTCTGTATGAACACTGGGATTTCCTAAACTATAAAAGCTAGAGAGGCCGTTTTGGTAATTTTTGAAAGGTACAGAAGTTTATTTCAAATCTTGAATGCCATGCCCCTTCCGCCCTTAATAATAGAATACATTCACATTCGCTCAACATAAATAGAATACATTCACCAATTTAAGAGACACAAATCTAATTACATAATATAGTTTGTAGTTTTATATCATACGCAGATGAAGTTTATTTCACATATTGGATGCCACGCCCCATATACTCTCCTATTCAACTATCCTCAAAAGCGCATTCAAATCGGTTAATAAACACAGAAGATATTGACGAAACAATATGGCAGGCATTGCCTCACTTTCTGGCAGCGGGGCCGTAAAGGCACACACCAAAAAGTAATGAGAAGAAGAAGCATTGCTGCTACGCTTTGTGTGACAGTTTTATAAATTGTATTTAAAATTTAAAGTACAGGGTATTCTACAGTCGGGCCCGTTCGACTGATCTGTCCCGTGCAAATATTTTTTATCTGAATTGCAGTAAAATGAATAATTACCAAATTTGCATTTTCACCAGCTAGTGAACAACAGTTTATAAATATTATCAAGAGATAAACGACCCATTAAAAATGGGTAAACGCAGCCCTATTATTGGGTATAAATAATGGCATAAATCTTAGCACAGTTGCCCGTTGTTCAATTAACAATCGTCAGATGTAATTATTGTAATTGGAATGCTCATTTCACACTCGGATTGCCAATTACACTGAACGCAACATTTCCAACGGAATTTGGCTCTAATGAAATGCAAATCAGTTGTCAGTGCAATGATGATTTACAATATCAATCGTGTTGGGGCTTAATTTTTATACCCTGTACCCATTGAAAAATGGGAAAACAGGGTTAATAACTTTGTCAGAGTGTACGTAACAGGCAGAAGGAGGCGTGGCAGACCCCACAAAGTATCAAAGTATAGATTACATTGACCAATTAAAGACATTCAAATCTATCTACCGAAATTTTGTTTTCAGTAGTTGGTAGGTCTATACCATACGCAGATGAAATTTTTTTTAAAATTTTGAATGTCACGCCCCATTTACGCCCTAATCGATAAAAACAGAATAATAAGCGTAATATTGAGCGTAGAAAGTTTTTTGTTTTTCGGAATATATACTCTCCTCTATTGTTATTATCTGTACTGAGAAGCGTATTAAAATCGGTTAATAAACACAGGAGATATTAACAAAACAATTTTGCAGGCATACATAAAAAGGAAAGGGGAAGAATTGTTGCAACGCTTCGGGTAACAGTTTTATAAAGTTATATTTAAAATATAGGGTACAGGGTGTTCTACAATCGGGCCCGACTGATCTGCTCCGCCCTTTCTGGTTTTGATTTGGCGCTTCCCAGATGGAGGCTCAAGTTGATTTCCCATTGCATGTCCTGTCAACTGACATAATTTTATTACATAATGCAAAATAACAGCGCTCAAATTGAGACAATGAGACAATGGGAAAGGTTTGTGGGGTCTGCAAATGATATGTGATTGTTTTGAAAATTATTTTTAACCCAATGCTGAATCCAATCTATCTGGCTCAACTTGCAAATATATCTTTAAAACTGGCGAAAATACTGCATCTGATAATTTATTGGATTTGGTTTTGGAGGCGCCTGCTGAGGCTGATTGATGATGAAATCCGAACAGCGATGACATAATATCTGTCAGTGGAAGCTGCGAAATGAAAATCGCAATAAGCACTTACAGTTTCGATATAAATCATTTATGCTCGCAGCATTCAAGCTGTCTGTCTATCTGTCCGTCCGTCAGTCAGTCAGTCAGTCAGTCAGTCCGTCCGTCAGTCAAGGCTTCTACCTTCTGTCATTATTGCTGCATCCAATCGTGGGCTTTATTTTGCTTGGCTTCAGGCAGCGCTTCGACTGCTCTGCAAATGGTACATGAAGTTTTATTTTGGTATCCAATAAAAGTGCAGTATGTACTAAGAACACAGCGGCACAAAGGCACAAAGAGCGCTCCTTATACCCTGTAATCGCCAATCAGAACGGGACTGATGAGAAGTGATTTATGCTGAGAAACAATCATTAATAAGGCAGAAGGTTGGATACGATAAGAAGATATTAGTCATACGAATTTATGACTGAGACAAACTGATAGCAGCTGAATGATGATGATTGACGGCATAGGTTGATTGATCCGACTAAATGACTAAAGAGCAGTTCAGATTGACGAGCATAAACGCTGACATGACTGAAGAGAACTAAATTACCAAAAAAATAAACGACAATGGTTGTCTAAAATGCTGTTGGTGAGTTTGAGCAATGATTGATAAGGAAGCAGAATGATTGATAAAAGGAAATTAGTCATAGGGAGTTGGAAAGTGTTGATTGATCTGAGTAAATGAGTAATTGAGATGGATTTGTGTTGATTGAATGCAGGAAATGCGTAGAAGTGAATGCTGATGCGATGATTGAGGGATGATTGAAGTAGGATGGAGCTGTTGAGTGTGTAGTCGGCTATGCCCAACTGTTGCGTTCTCTTATAAAGACGAATGTAATGGGAATACAGGCAAGGAGGACAGTTATTTTAAAAGTTATTTTAAAAGAGCACCAAAGCCGTGGAGCTGATAAAAAGCGCTGCACAAAATGATATCGAATATGATAGGATAATAACACAACCATCGACGCTGTCCGCCTACTGTTTGCTCCTTCCTCTGCGCATTTATTTAAATTACAGGAATGCTCGTTTCAGCATAATTCCAGCTTTCATTAAAAAAAAAAAACGTGGAAAATATATTTGATATGCCTCGCTGATTTAGCTGGATTTTAAATATGGATATGGCGCTTAATTAGTTTTTTTTTACCGTCAACTTCGGAATCTGTCGAGCTGTCCATCAGCGAAATTCAACTTGTAATCAAGCTGACTTTTAGTTCAGCCAAAAGTAGTTGAGCCTGGGAAATGTTTGAAGTACACTTGGACAAAAAACATTGCAAGTTTCGCTATTTAGCTAGCTTTTTTCCTAGGTATTTTAGAGGCAAATACAGCATATATATACCAGATAAGGCGATGAACTGAGTCAATCTAGACATGTTCGTCTATCCGTCAGTTCTCAGGTTCTATAAGAGCTACAGACACCATTTTTTATATGTAGGTTCTCCCATACTGCAAGCAGATCCAGTTTGTTTTAGATTTTAGATGCTTTCCCCCACTTTCCCAATAACCTCTAAAAACCACTAGATCTCTCAAATCATATGGGATATTGGCGCTGTTTTTGCTATTTAGGTTTTTCTTTGCCTAAATTTGTTTCAGAATTTTGATACCGCCCAGTTTTAAATTGTAATTTAGCCAAATCTGTATGAGCTGGCTTTTGTTTTATTTTTCTTGCAGTGTAGAAAATGTTCAAACTATTTGCAACTTGGCGGAAATGCCGCTAAACAATGTGCGCCAGACAATTGTAAGCATGCTCCCCTTCCCACCCCTCTCCTTATCCTGCTCCTCACCCCTCTCCTCACCCCCTTCCCCGATCCATGGCAATACATCAAGAGTCGACAATAAATTTCGTAATCAACACTTGTCGTTGTGGCTTTGGGGCATGGCACAGCGCGGGGTAAGAGGCTGCCGGGTGGCAGTCAATCAACTCTCTGCATGCAACAAGCCGTGCGTAAGTGCTGGGGTTGGGGATGGGACAGGGGAAAGGGGAAAGGGGGCGTGGTGGCCACAGTCTAGACCAACAAGCAGCATAAGACACGCGATTAAAGCGAAAGAGAATGAAAAACTAGACATAGTGCGGCAATGGAAATGGAAATGGAAATTAGTAGAGCCAATGCTACACAGTGGGAAAAATTATTATTGTGCTATTCTTTTAATACTAATCTTATTTGTTATACAAATTCTTATGTTAAGAACAATTTTATTTCAAATTGCCAACACTTGAATTGAGCGCATTCGGGCTTAATTTTTGTGCACTATATTTTGCGCAGTGTAGGCGCATTTATTGCGGTTCAATGTGCTCGCTTTGTGCCAGCTTTTGATGGATGCGCACGGACTTGCCACACGTGGCAAGTTAGACAAACCGACCGCATGTCGCATGTGGCATGTCGCTTGCCGATTTCCGTTTCCGCTCTGCCATTTTCCATTTCCGTTTCCGCTTCAGCCAGCATATTGCAGCATCTATGGCTGCGGCTGCTAACGAGCCAGCAATTGAACCTTACACGAAACTTGCGGCAAGCAGTAAGTGGCAAGCAGTAAGTGGCAAGTGGCAAGTAGCATGTGGCAAGCAGCAAGTGGCAAGTGGCAAGTGGCAAGTGCAACTTCTGGCAAAACTGTGTGGTCCAATCAACGCGCGCGAACAACTCAATTTCGGCGTGGGCGTAACTCAAGCTGTCCATACACAGCGAGAAAAAATGCATAAAATCCGAATTTACATATTGAAGTTGCATCTCAAAGTTTCCCAGTATTGGGGGTATAAATTTCTGCAGAAACGTGCAAATTAAAAAATAAAAAAAAAAAAAACAAAATAAATATTCCATAATGGTTTTAAATACGAAAGGTTGGGTATTAACTTAATATAGATCTTTTATAGATGGCGCCACTTGAATAATTCTTCTTAAAATTACTATACTATTTGTCTAAATACTTTTGTCTCCTTGGCAAGCGCTAATTTCTTGTAGAATTAAAAAAAAAAATACAACAAAAATTACTAAAATATTCAAATTGGTATTTTTGTATGCAAATACAAGTAATCTAACCACAAAAATTAAAAACCTATCATTTTTTTTACTTAAAATCAGAAATAAACGAAATTGAAAATACTATAAGACAATGTTTTGTTTAAATACTTATGCCGACGACAGTATTTATTTTTATATAGAGACCTTACGGATATTTAATATTAACAAAATTCATGAATTAAATTTAAATGATACATACATACATATATGAAATGAAATGCAATGTAGATGGCGCCACTTAAATATTTGTTCTTAAAATTCAAATGTTGGTTTTCATATGGATATTCAATATTTCCAAATTTTGTTAAGCGTAAATTATGGCTACATTTTCCAAACAAATTTAAATGATACATACATATATGAAATAAAATGCATTGTAGATGGCGCCACATAAAAGTTTGTTTCAAAAATTAATATTAAATTTAATTTAAATGTTGGTTTTTATATAGATATTTCTAATATATTTTGTTATATTTTTTATGTGCAAATTATGACAAAATTTTCGAATCAAATGATATATGCATCGAAATCAATTGTTATTATTTCTCGCTGTGTAGGCGCGAAGCCACGCAAAGGCCAGCATGTGGCACGTGTGTCCTTAGCTCCATTTACAATCAGTGAAGCTGAAGAGAAGCTGAAGCTGCAGCTGGAATTCGAGCTGGTTATGCACTCAAGTGGCTCCACTTGTACCAGGATCAATTAATATCGCCAAAGGGCGTTAATTAGCGCCAACTTAATTACGCACTCTAAGCACAGCCACAAAGAGAGAGTGAGAGAGAGAAAGAGAGAGAGAGAGAGAGAGAGAGAGGGAGAGTGAGAGACAGACACTCGTCATGGAAAAGTACACTAAGGGGCATAATTATTGTAACACAAAATTTCATGTATTCAATTGCGTTTTATTTCAGAATCAATGTGAAAACAGTTGGTTTTTTTTAATTTTTATAGATAGATATATCGTATTTGTATATAAAAATCACAATTTGAAAATTTTCGTAACATTTATTCTTTTTATTTTTTTTTAGTATGGCTTTTTTAATGTGGCACAAGTATTGTAACCAAAACATTAATTGGAAATTTCAATGGGAAATTGTATTTGCTTTATGCAATTTATGCCTGAAATTAATGAATTTTATATTCTTCTTTGCATTTAAGCTATTTTGGAATAGATTTGGAACTCTATCACCCAAGGATATGACCAAATCCTTTGAAATCCTGTTCCAGGCAGATTTTATCAAATATTTCGTCCAATTCTTTGTCCTTGTCGAATCTAAGGATTGTATTCGCTTTATAAGTGCCTTACAATATTAAAAACATAAAATTCTGGAATTTTGGGTTGATTAATTTAGTTTTCGAACGACAATTGCACCCAAAAACGGAAGAAAATTGTTATATTGGCTTGCAAGAATCGTCCTGGAGCGTTATCCTGATGAAAAACGAATCCTGCTCCGATCAATATTTCAGCACAGGGATCTGCTCCAATCGTTTAGGAAACTAAAATATTAATTTTAATGCGTTAAAAACTTGTCAGGTACGAAGATTGCCACTGTAGTGACTGATGCAGCTACCCAGGCTATGCCAGCCTATGCAAGGCTATGCCTGCCGAAATACAGTGGCAATCTTCGTACCTGACAAGTTTTTAACGCATTAAAATTAATATTTTAGTTTCCTAAACGATTGAGCAGATCCCTGTGCTGAAATATTGATCGGAGCAGGATTCGTTTTTCATCAGGATAACGCTCCAGGACGATTCTTGCAAGCCAATATAACAATTTTCTTCCGTTTTTGGGTGCAATTGTCGTTCGAAAACTAAATTAATCAACCCAAAATTCCAGAATTTTATGTTTTTAATATTGTAAGGCACTTATAAAGCGAATACAATCCTTAGATTCGACAAGGACAAAGAATTGGACGAAATATTTGATAAAATCTGCCTGGAACAGGATTTCAAAGGATTTGGTCATATCCTTGGGTGATAGAGTTCCAAATCTATTCCAAAATAGCTTAAATGCAAAGAAGAATATAAAATTCATTAATTTCAGGCATAAATTGCATAAAGAAGCAAATACAATTTCCCATTGAAATTTCCAATTAATGTTTTGGTTACAATACTTGTGCCACATTAAAAAAGCCATACTAAAAAAAAATAAAAAGAATAAATGTTACGAAAATTTTCAAATTGTGATTTTTATATACAAATACGATATATCTATCTATAAAAATTAAAAAAACCAACTGTTTTCACATTGATTCTGAAATAAACGCAATTGAATACATGAAAATTTGTGTTACAATAATTATGCCCCTTAGTGTATTTGTTGCCTGCTGTTTCAGCAGAGTTGACATAATGACTTAAATACATAGCTTCCAAAACCGCCTCATTATGTCTTTAATCCGACTTATTCCTGGAATGTCGGAGTTATTACAGGGTATCTGTTGGCTCTGCCTTGACTTGTCGTGACTTCTGCTTGTTTGTCATAAAACTTTATCTCTGGCAATACAAACATCTTAATAGCTAAATCAACATGCCGCAAGTGCCTGTCCAACTGTCCGAAAATGTAACCAACATCATCATTATCATCATCATGGTCATCATCATCATAATCATCATCATTATTGTCATCATCATCATTATTGTTATATTACCTTGACCAACTGCAAGTCGCGAGTTTTAGCAACAATTCGCCATCTTTGTGGCAACTTCGCCATTGCACAGTGGGCAAAACCACCGATTTAGCGGCGTTTTTGCAATACAATTTTACCATTATCTAGTATATGCACTTTTTTTCATCTATCCTGAAGCATAAATTTTCTCTTTCAAAAAGTATGAAGTTATTTGAACATTTTTACGATTATGTCTCTTCCGATATTGAGTAGAGCTACAAAAACGAAAAATCAAAAAATAATAATAAAATAAAGGTGAGAATTCGGGCTCGACGTCTAGCAATGGGAGATTTTTAATGGATAGTACTATTTCGAATGTTGCCTACATTCTCATCAATGACCTTAGAAACGAAAATTTATTATTATTTATTATAAATGAAAATAAATTACATAAACGCCTTTAAATCAGACAAAACCGGGAATATTTCAAATAGACTAGTTCTCTTTGATATTAAAAGAAATAAAAACGAACAAATTCACACAAAAAGAAATATTTCCCTTCTAGTTTTTATGTAAGCTATATGCACCTACAAAACAAAATTATCAGACAATTTGCCTCACTGTGCTCTGTCGCAAACAATAAGAAATCAACAAAAGACCCGAAACACTCAAACACATTCACACACACTCGACACTCAACACTCATTCAAACACTTGATTTATATTCTTATGCTGAGTTCACCAATGTCAAACTAAAACTTTTAGTGGGAACTTGTGACTAACTCAAACGGAATAACAATTTGGTATAGGTCACTTAATTGTTTATTTTTGCGACTAATAGAAAAGAAATATAGTACAACTGAAATATTTCCAAAACTACTATATTATATTGACTAAATATAGAGTAATTAATTATTAAACCGAAAATTGAAAAAAAAAATAATTATTTTGTTAGACTCACATAACATATATTCTAAAAGTTACTCTTCAAACAATTTTAATAAATAATAATGAAAATAATAATGAATAATTAATAAATTACAAGTTTCTTAAAATAATGACAATAAAAATTAATATATTAATTAATAATACAAATTTGATTTTATATTTATAAATAATAAAAATATTCGGATATAATTAATAACTGTACAACAAAATAAAATTATTCATTATTGATTATTTTTTTTTGTTCTCACTTAAATTTTGTCATATTTCAAGTCGATTACTTTCTACAGTTCCCGTTGTTTATCGATAGTATTGAAAAACACTACGATTTTTGGCCATATCGACTTAGGCAACACTGGGCCCAAATGTTCCGTTCGCTTCATTCATGTTGTTTGGGTTATTCAGAGCTGGGTTATTGTTGGTTTATTCATTGATTCATTGATTTGTTTCCTTCTCTTTGGCTGACCGTTTCGCCTCAGTACACTTTTGTCCTATGTCCCGTGTCCTGTGTCCCGTGTCCTGTGTACAAATCGAATTTCATGTGCCTTTTGTTGATATTCGTGTTGTTGCAGCTCGCATTGTACAACACTAGTTGCCCCTCACAACACTCAAGTGGCACTCAGTTTCAGTTTCAGTTGCGATTTTTTTTCGTTTTTTTTTATACCCTGTACCTGCACCCCAAAATTGGGCAAAACAAAGTCAATACTTTTGTGTAAGTGTATGTAACAGGCCAGAAGTAGGCGTGGCAGGCTTTAATTGGATATAGTATACTCTCGATCAGATAACTTCCGTCTGGTTGAACGATGAGATCTCGGTAACCATAAAAGCTAGCGCAATCATTTTTGGAATGTAGTTTGGTGTGTTCACTACGCAGATCAGGTTTATTTTAAATGGTTAAATTTAAATGTGGGATGTCACGCCTCCTTTTCTCCGAAATCAATATAAAACGCATAACCTGCGTAAAATTGAAGAAATTAGTTTGTTGTGCAGAATATATACTCTTTACTGTCATATTTATTAATTGTATAAAGCCTATTATATCTCTTAAAGTAATTAGAGATATAATATTATATGAACTAAGAATAAGCATTGCTGTCGCGTTTCATATGGTATTTCAGCAATACGTATTTATACCCTGTACTCATTGAAAATGGGAAAAACAGGGTTATTTAAAATTTTGAAATTTTAAATTACATTTAAAGTATAGTGTGCAGGGTATTCTACAGTCGAGCGCATCCGACTGCTCGGCTACAGCCTTACTGGTGTTTTTTGTGCAGCCCTTTGCTGTTTTCGCTTGTAGCTTTCGACTTCTCGTCGGCAAATGGCGAGAGTCTCTTGATTTTGGGTTCGCTGTGGCATAAATTATCATGACACTCTTGAGTTACATTGGGGAATGAGTTTGGACCGGGGCCCTGTGTCGTTTTGTAGGCTGCCTAGGCAAACAGAGCCGGCAAATGGAATTCCAAAGTGTGAACGCCTTCCTCTCGCTCTCCCCCTCTCTCTCCCTCTCCCTCCCTCACTGGGCTAACAAACAAATAAGCAAATACCCTAAGTATTTACCCAACAGGCAAATCTCTGAAATCGTAGAAAGCTACAACATATTTCAAATATCATCAGAGATGTGAACGTATTTGCAAACATTGTCACTTTGTGTACTACTTGGAATTAAGTCAGTAGGCGCAGAGGAGTGGCAGTAGGGTACAATTCCAGGTAGGCACTGGTTAGGATTTCCTTAACTTATCCTGCGAGCTGCAGTATTTTTTGTCAATTCCATTTCTAATGCTGATTACAAAAATCGTTATAAAATGTAGCACCTTGTTTGCCATTTTCGAAAAAAAGCAATTGTTGCCCAATTTTACGGCTGAGTAGAAACTATCAGCCCTAGGATATGCAACAAAAATATGCCTGCCGCATTTTTGCTTCAAGAACTTATCCCATTGTACAAAATCGTAATGAAATGGAGCTAATAAATTTGATTAATCATGCTTTAAAAAAGTGTGTTCCACCTTGAAAAATAAATAGGATAAATATGCTAGTACTTTTTATATATTCCAAATTCTAAAGTAGATGTCTATTGATTTTTATGTGGCAGACCCCAAAAAGTATATATATTCTTGATCAGACCGACAAGCCGAGTCGATATAGCCATGTCGGTCTGTCCGTTCATCCGTCCGTCCGTCTGTCCGTCTGTCTGTCCGTCTGTATGAACACCTGGATCTCAGCAACTATAAGAGCTAGAGACACCATATTCAGGATTTAGGTTCTCCTATTTCGTAAGCAGCACAAGTTTGTTAGATTTTGGATACCTCTACCCCTTCCCAGAAAATCCCTACTGCAACCACAGTTAAAAAGCTATAGACTTGTAATTTGGCACGCTTGTGCCTTATAGCATTTTCTATCGACGCTTTTGCTATGGAAAGTATTTGTCCAAAACTGAATCTGTTTGATGCAAAATAAATGCATCTAGTGCTTCTGCTTTTTCATTAACGAGTTTTCATGAAACTCAAGCACAAAGCAGATGCGGAAAAATTCGTTATTTGACTGGCAACATTTTCTTATTCATCAGATTCTGGCATTGGCCCCATCTTTATCTGCTCTTCGAGTTTCGCTTTGTCTGCTGCTGCTTTGCAATTATGACTGTTCGTTTCTTAGCTCATCATTCATTTGTCTTGCCACATGCCACATGCCACATGCTGCATGCCACTTGCAACGTACCACTTACCACCAGCATACCAAGTGTAGCGAGTGCTTAACCTCCAGCTGCAGTACACTGCGCGAAAAATGCTGTCATTCAGGTGAACTCAATTGAAGAAAAATCCGAAAATAAAAATGCATAAAAAATAATTAATAAAATCAAATAAAAACAAAAATAATTAAACAAAATATTAATTAAGAAATTATTAAAATATTATTGAAATTAATACGCAAAATAAACAAACATAAATTATTAAACAATAATTTTTTATATTTTTATTTGGCATAAACTTCTAGAATGTTTTCAAGTTAAATAATTGTTTTTATTAGAAAATAATTTTTAACAATTAATTTTTTATTTTATTTTATTTGCAAGTTTGCTTTAACTGCTGATTGAGATTTCAAGAAATGAAATGCTTGATTATTTCTCTGAGTGTAGCTGCGTCTTAGTCGTCTTGCTCTTATGGAACGCCTTTGCAGCCCCTCGAGCCCGTTGTCTGCCGTCGAGAGGCTGCAGTCTCACTTATTCTAGCATACTTATTTGGTTCATAATTTAAATCACACACACACACACACACATACACACATGAGTGTATACTATAAATATGCACGTGTGTGTGCGCCTTGGCAAATAAGTTGTTACTCTTGACTGTGCCCAGTTGGCATTGCCAATTGCCTTGTGCTCTCTCGCCTTGGGTCTTATTTGACTTGTATAAATTCCAGAAATTTCTTTTTGACCCTCGTTAAATGGTATGCCATTGCAGGCGCTCTTGAAGCTAGATGTAGAGGAAATCCTCATGCTTCAAGTTGTATTTCATATATATTATATATATATTTGCCATACTTCTAGCTCGTTTGCCAGAAAATTCTGCTTATTTCAAATTGTGCTCATAGAGCAACGTAAGCTTCTTTAAGATCTTCAACATTTTGAACATTAAAGAAATTGATTATATTTCAAACAAATATATTTTATAAGTTGAACGTTTTTGATGATTTATATAACAAATTCAAGGAAAATCCCTAGTTGGAATTAGGAGTATTAAAATAGGAGTTCTAATTCAAAATAGGGGTTTTTGAACATTAGAAACATTAAAAAAATCCATTGTATTGAAAAAAAATATATTTGATAAGGTAAAAATTTGTAATTATTTATATAATAAATTCAAGGAAAACCCCTATTTTGAATTAGTATTTAAAGCTATTTTGCACAAAAATTTAATACGCAAATTATTTATCATTTATTACTGAAAATTGGGAAAAAAATATTTTGTACCTTAAATAAACAGCGGTCTTGAATTCTAGATTTTGCCTCTGCGTTTTTCTTAGTGTATTATCTATTGTTTTCAATAGTCTGGCAACTCTCGCTGGTGTTAGACGTGTTGGCGAAACATGTGCATACTTTTAGGCGCGTTCCCCGACCGACTTGACACCAATTTTTGGTACTATGGCGCAGATGAGAATGCCATGCTTGATGTGTATGGAAATGGCCCTAATGTGAGGCCCACAAAGGTACTACCATATACAACTGAATAAGTTGGTTAGGGGGGTAAACCCCCTCGGCTTTATAATCAGCTGAGTGCGCTAAACGCTTAAAACACTTTGCGAGCCGTGCTATGCTCACTCCACTATCTCTTCAGTATGTTAAAATTTGCGAGGGCTGCAGGCTAAATATGCGCCCCTCATCATACTGTACACAGAGAGAAAAATGATGTGCTGAAATTAAGTTTGAATGAACTCAATTAAACTTATTTCTATTTAAATTTAAAATATAACCTTCAATAATCTCTGAAGTATATATTCTCTTCAAGAGATAAAAACCAGCTTTATTTCAAAAACAAGAAAAAATACTTGTTTTAAGCATGAGTTTTTTATCACTAAAATATATATATTAACAAAAAATACCCTAGAGAATTATATTTTTCAGATAATTTATTTTATTTTATGAAATTAGCATCAACTTTAAATTGTTATGAACTTGGCATTAATTGGAATTTTTGAGCTTAGTGAGATTTTTGTTTTTTTCTCAGTGTACCCCTTGGTATAACCTACAAGTAGGCTGGCTGTCGTCCCCCCTCGGGGAAGTGGGTGGGTCTCTTGCTTATCCTCCATCTCGTTGCCATTTTAATAAGCTTGACGCGAGTCGAGGGCCAGGGACCAAAAGCAGAACGCCCCCACTTGACATCGTTTGCTAACTGATGAGAGCCCGCGAATGTTGTTTCACACACACACACACACATACACACACATACACACACATACACACACATACACACACATACACACACACACACTCACAGAGCTATATGGCAACCCAGACAGCTGTAAAAACTTCCGGCAACGCCTCACAAATTGCCGCGCCACAGAAAAACTTGCTGCAAATTGGCGGCAAATTTTCAACATTGCAAAATTAGTGCGCATTATTATGATTTTATTTTTTAGTTTTGCCTTAGTTTTTTGTATACCCCGTACCCATGAATTGGGGAAAAATAGGGTTAATAGATTTGTGCATATGTAGACCTAATACAGTATATAAATTCGGGGCGCCGAACTGAGTCAATATGGCCAAAAGAGTCTGTCTGGATGAACGATGATAGCGCTCTTTACGAAATTAATTACGACAAATGCCTTACCAGGTTTTATACCCCATCCCTATTAAATAAGTTAAAAGAGGGTTACTAACTTTGCAACTGTATAAACGCAGAGATCTCGAGAACTGTAAGCGCTAAAGCAATCATTTTTTGAATGTATGTAGGTGTGTAAAATATGCAGATCAGGTTTATTTTAAATATTCGATGTCACGCCCACTTTACGCCCTAATCGATTAATGCCGAATAACCCGCGTAATATTGAACAAAGAAATTTTGTTATTCAGCATATATTTTTTTATCATCATATGTATACATACGAAGCTTATTAAGACATAGGGTGTAGGGTATTCGAGAGTCGGGTGCGTCTGACTGACTGGCTACGGTAGTACTGGTTTATTTCACATGTATTTTCATACGCATGGGTTTTATTTTTGCCGCTCTAATCGTTTCCGGCGGGCTGTTGACCTTTTGGCCATCCGCTTGCTTGCGGTCGGAATTAAACAGTTTTCAGAGAGGGATTTTCCGTTGTTACAATATACTTATTAATAATATACGCCAACAACTATTGGCGGTTTCATCCGGGCTGTTTTGTGCTGAATAGTTAATTATTTCCCAACTTTGGTTGCGGTATACATAACCTCAAAATCGCTTCCTGGTAAACCGTTTTTGTCTAATTAAATTTTTTAGCTGCGTTTGTTAATGACATGAGCTCATAACATTTGGTCGATTCATGCATTCTGTGTTGTTTAGTTTGGATTTTCCAATAGCAAGAGCAAAGTGAAGATCTCACTGCATACATAACCTCTAAATCGATAACCGATTACTCTTGTGTGTTTTTTGAGCAGAAAAGATTGTAAATTGTAAGATAAATAGCATTATCAATGAGTTTAAGAACACATTTGGACGAAGAATGAAGATTTAAGGGCCAACATTGAAGTCATGGGGGGATTATCACTTAATTAACGAAAAAAATCATTTTTGTTTAACTTTGAATGTGCATAGCTTTGCCAAAACTCAACCAATTTTCAAGCGATATGGAGTTTTCTTAATAATTGAAGTGCGAAAGTAAAATTAGAGTGATAAATACAGACCAAACATAATAGCATTTGGTCAAAAAATGTTGATTTTAGCTCCAATATTTGCAATTTTGCAAACATCGATAACATCGATAACATCGATAACATCACTCGATGTTTCTCCATCTCATCAAATGCATGTTTCTGGCATACCTACGTCGATAGCTGGCTGAGAGTGAAACTTTTGCTCCACATTCTTGTAGGTGTGATCGAACTGTAAACTCGCCAAGTATTTGTGAGGTTGACGTTGCGACTTTATTGACGGCATGGCAAACTGACCAAATAACAATACAGGGAGCAAATACAAAGCGCAAATACTGCGTATTTCAGCTTGATTGAATTGAATTTAAGCTTGTCTGCTCACCAAGGAGGGACAACAATGGGGAATCGCCATGAAATCCGTGAAGTGTAAGCAAAATTTCAGTTGGAGCAGCTGCAGATGGTGTTGCCTCTGCCTCCTTGGCTGTTTAGACACTTTGGGTTTATTTGCAGTTATCGATAACGATATCGGGCGTCGATAGGCGCAGCTGTGCCGCCCCGAGGGCGATTTAATTAATTGAATTTCTAAAGCTTTCATTTCATTAATTGTGCTAAATTTGTCCAATGCTGAAAAGGGAACAGGGAAGCCCCAAAGGACTTGCCTTTAGCCAGGGACAGCCAGGGAATCTCACAAGTTGACAAATTGAATACCCAAGTTCCAAGTTTCCGATTTGGAATGCGAAATACCCAGTGTTCGACTGGTGCAGAGAAGAAAGTGCACAGCGAGAAAAATATGTAGAATAAAAATGCAAAAAAATTCACAACTTTAAAATTGAATGAAATAAATATTTTTGTATTTTTATTTATTAAAAATATTTCATGTTTCAAAATGTTCTACTTAGCCGCTCTCTCTTTTGCGCGAAGAGAATCAGCTTTGTAAAATTTTATATATTTACATCACTCAATCTTTATACTAGAGTTTTTATTCTTCTCTAAAAAATACAATGGAATTTCGCCTTTTAAGACTTGTTTCTAATTCTTAAATACCGGATATTTCTAATTATTTTGTTTCTTGTGTTTATATATTTTATTACTTGTATATTTTTATATATTTTATTATTTTAATTATTTTTTTTACTTATTCTTAGTTTCTGATGCTCGCAAATTCTTGAACCGAGCTCATTCGAACTTGATGTTATCACACCATATTTCTCTCTGTGTAGCGAGTAATGAGCAGTGACGGATGGCGAAGTGTTGACTGAGACTGATGGGTGAAGGATGTTGGGTTCCATTTCAAACAACCCATGCCATGTGAGAGTCGCAAAATGAAATGGGAAATGTCTAATAGACTACGCCCGATGATTGAGGGGTTATGGGGGGGATGGAAGAGATTAGATGTACGCCAAAACAACCGCAGCCAGAGTCCATTTGCAGTGTAGAAAAGTTGAATAGGTTTTTGCAGTTGTTTGACCAAAAACCGCCATTAAAATAACTTTTCAACTTTCGCGTCTGAGTGTAAGTGAATGCACTCACCAGCTGGACGGCTGAACGGATGAATGAATGAATGAATGTCCTGGACAAGATGTGACACCCTGACTTTGAGTCCGACCGCAAATTACCAGCGGCCTATGGCAACTTTTTTTTTAAATTTAGACGCCGGGCATAAAAATAAAACACGAAATAAACGCGGAAAAAAGTATGCAAAGTGCAAAGTGTTGTACCGCGGCCTTTGTTACAGCTGTACTTGTTCTTGTTGCTCTGGTACTGGGCTCTACTCAAGAGAAAGTTTAAGGAGAGCAGCATTACTATAGCTAAACTTCCACTCAAGCTCGTCAAAAGTTCAATATAAGTATGACTTAATCCCATGTAGTGAAAGAAAGGGGGACGAAGTCAGATAAGGTTTAATTTTACAATATAAATAAAACTAATAACCAATATTTGAAACATAATTTTAATCTAGTACCGCAAATTGTCTGTAGCATAACTTCTCTGTTTCTTAACTGACCACAACGTCGATTGCGAATAGCATAAGCTAGCTAACTCCATAGCTTTAAAGCTGTGTCTACTGTATTTTTTTGGCGATTTGCGAAGAAAGGGAGAGAGGTATACAAAATCTAAAATAAACTTGATATGCTTACAGAATAGGATAACCTTAAACTCAAATATGATGTCTCTAGCTTTTATGGTTGCTGAGATCTAGAAGAATATATACATATATTTTGTGGGGTCTGCCACGTCTTCTTCTGGGTGTTACGCACATCTCCAATTTGCACTAACTTAAAAGACCCATTTAATAGAACCGTTTAAATATTTTCAACCCAATTTAAAATGTAATGATTTTTCTTACTTTTTCGAGCGTTTAATCATCTTTTCCTTCATTACCACCGCATACAAATTCTTCCTGCGACCTTCGCGACGCCTCGTGACAAGCTCCACAGCCGTCGAGTGCGTCCGACTGTGTTGTCGCGAAGATCACACGATAATACACTGCACTGATTTCGCTTAGCGTAGTTTGTTTTTAGTTGCCTCATTTCGTTCTAACTTGATGTGTGTTCTCTATATTGCATGTTCTTGGGTTTACAGTCTACGTAAAGCGCAAACTACGAAAGAAACGAAAGAAACAAAAGAAACGAAAGAACGAAAGAAACAAAAAAAAAGAAAAGAATTCATAATAGATATGGATACGAAATTGGATGCGCGCAGTCAAGGACAGTTTCCGGCTTCGTTTCCGGATACGTTTAAGAACTTTTTTGAAATGATGAATGAGGATGAGGATCATGTGGAGCTCTTTGCTAATTTGCTAGAGGACAAGGTATGAGAACTCAACTGAGACCCACAACGCATTCCGAATTCGAGGCCACTGCGTTAACCCTTGTCTGCCCCCCATCCCTAGAAAACGTTGCTAATATACCCGCTCTGTAACCATCCTTTGCAGGTCATACCAAGGAACACAAATCCAATGTATGCACAGCGCCAACGTTGCGGCGGCAGCCTGAGAAATCCCAGCAGCAGTCCGGCCCATGCTCGGCCCCACAGTCAGCTGGAGCCCGGAGAGATGGTGGCCGGAGGGGCAGCTGGGGCAGGGGCAGGGGCAGGGGCGGGACGTTCCAATTCCCTGCGCATGACCCGCTCGCATCGCAGCGCCTTCAGCTCCATTGGCGCCGGCCTGAACCGCTCCGGCTTCCTGGGCATCGTCTCCAACGGCAGCACCAGTGATCTGTCCGACGATCCGGGCGTCTGCCACGCCCATCACGCCCATGGACACGCCCATTCGCGCGGCAGCAGCGGCAACCTATTGTGCAAGCACATCAAATACTGCTGTCTGCATCAGCAGAGCCAGAGCCAGAAACAGAACCAGAAACAGAACCAGAACCAGCATCCGAACCAGCATCCGAACCAGAACCAGAACCACAATCCCAATCCCAGCCAAATTCCGTGCCAGCATCCCAATCAGCATCCGGGCGACGCTCTGCACTTCGGCGGCTCCGTCGGAGAGCTGAATAATACGGCTCAGCTGCAGCCGGATCTGCAGCTGGAACGCCAGCTGCAGCAGCTGCGAATCGGCCCGGATGGAGAGGACAACAACGGCATGCGGGTGCCCAACAACTTCATTGGGCGGGCAATGCCCGACGTGACCAGAGACCGAGCTCAGCCACGGCACTCGATCATACTGGAGAGGGCTTTCGATTTTGGTAAGTAATGCCTACGTTATAGAGCTGAAAAACCATCCAAAAATTCGAAGTATCGATGTTTTCAAAACTGTCCGATATATCGCCTAATTTTTAACATCAATATTTCACTGCATGTGTGAGGGTTCTTACTTAGAGTATATGGTATAGGGTATAATACGTTGACTGATCAATTCTTACCATTTTTAAACAACATTTTTTTCCGAAAAAATAACATTTGTTAAGGGGTAAGGCTTAAAATATTTGCAAAAAATTTCAAATTTTTTTCTTTGATTTATCACTTCCATTTTACTTTCGCACTCAAATGATTGAGAAAAAACCACACCGCTTGAAAATCGGTTGAGTTTTGGTCAAGCTATGCGCATTCATAAAATCCACATTTTTCGACCGATTTATGTTTGTTTTGTTCTGCATAGTTTTATAATAGAATCCGTTTACAACCAAAATTGGATATATTTTAAGGGAAAATCTTTTTTCTGCGATTTAATGCTATTTAATATCTCCGAAAAATGCAAACGCTATTTAGATGGGTTTTAATAGTTTCAGTTAGTTTTTAAACAGCCATCAAAATCTAATTAACATTTTGAATAGCTAATCATACCAAACCAGTTCTCTTTTTATCATCGGAAGGCCCCTCGAATCAGCAGCAATCACACAAATCCATGCCATACTTTTGTTTTGGCTGTAAAAAGGGACAAGCCTCTGCCTTGAAAGGGGATTAATGAACTTAGTTATAAGCCCATGACGGGTGTATCTCTGCATCCAGACACATAATCTGCATTGAGGCAAATGGGCTAATTAAGTGCTAGTTGGGTTTAAGCAAATCTCTCCTCGACCTTGTCCACAGACTGCTCTGGCACGTTGCAGATAAGAATTGCAGGCAACACACCTATGTTGCATGTACATATGTGAGTGACAACACCTTGTGGCAGGACATGCAAGGACATGCAACCACAGCATTTTCTCACCAAACTTTTGACAAACAGTGAGCGAAACGGCCGAATAATTATTATAGCCCCCCCGAGGTGGCGTTGAGAATAAGTGTCACAACATTATTCCTCTAAAAAATCACCGAGTTAAAAAAAATAACCTGGTGAATACAAGCAATAATTACCAATTTATTGAAGTCCTTATACTGCGATATGGGGTTTGGTTTCCTTTCTTATTACATACATGTCTTGTTAGGGTACAATTTTGGATGACTTAAAAAAAATAAAATAATTTTTAAAATAATATTTATTTATTTATTTATTTATAAAATTATGTTTAAAAGAAAATATGCAAACATAATAATAATAATCCTATAATAATCGGAAATCATATTTTATTATTATTTTTGTTATACATTTAGCACATTTTGACTCAAACGAATATCCATATTGTTTCTCTCTGTGTAAGGCCCCACACACACAAGCAGCTAACGACTATCGTTAGCATCATAATTTTCATTGAGAGACAATGCATTATAAAATGTTTTGGGAAAAGTCGCTTTGTGCGGCAGCTGCAGGCGACGCCACATCCATATTTCAATTAAAAAAAAAAAATACCACATCAGTACACAATCACACACATGAACATGAATGAACATGAATGGCAGGGGCATGGTCATGGGCATGTCAGGTGGTGTTTGGGGAATTTTCTTTAAATTTCGGTTGTTGTTGTTGTTGTTATGGAAAATTTTTGTTGCTTACTTTGAGGCGCGGCTGTTGGGAGGAAAATGCCGCCCCGTGCGGTGGCGCCCAACGTGGGCCGCTTATAAAAAAGCGCATAATGCGCATAAAGTTTTCATATATTCCGTTAAATATATACGCACTCACACTCCCAACTTGGGCACAAAGGCAAGCGAAAGAAGACGAGGCCCAAAGCGAAAGTTAAACATCAACTTAAAAAGTGGCAAATGAACAGCGAACAAAAAACCACGAAACCAACAACAGCAACAAAAATAAAAATAAAAAGTTTCCAAAAGCTGCAGTCGGACGCAACCGACAGCCCGCAGCCTGCTTCTTATTACAATTTCTTATTTTTAATAAATTCATTCAATATTGTCTCTTTAATAACTTTTGTATTTTTCAAGCGATTTGAATGCGCCTTAAAACATAGTTTACTTTTATAACAGAGAACATATGTTCCGAAGTATAACCTTCTACTTTCAAAATTGAGCAAGTTAAGGATTTTTCGATTTATGGACGAGGCGTCCAAAATTTGCAGTGAACTTGATCGTATGCCATAGAACTACCTACATATATGCTAAATGGGCTAATGGCTCAGCTCTTAAAGTTGCTAAGATCGTCGCGTTGTTTACCCATTTTATGGGGGACACAGGGTATACAAAACGGTAGTAGCCACAACAGCAAACACGTAAAAGGTTACAAAACTCAACTTAAGCGAACCAAAGCCCACCAAACTGAACCAAACTGCAGCGAAGTCGCTTTACCTTTTTTCTCGACGATTAAAACAGGGCCACAAAAACCCATGGCAACAACAGAATGCCGGAAAAAAATGGCAAAATGAAAACACGTAAACGAGAGAAGGGAAAAGGGAAGTGGGAAGTGGGAAAGGTCCAACAAGCATGGGTTTCATTTTGTTCGTGGTGGGCGGATTTTTGGTAGACGGAAGACAGAGCAGAGACATTTGACATTGACTTGAAAACATCAGGATAATCGACTCAACTCGACTCGACTCGACGTCAGTCGACCCATTAAAATGCGACACCATGTGGGGTAGGGTCCTGGGAACCGTGTGTAGTGTTTTGTTGCAAATGGGGCACATCTTTAAAATCGCCGAAACTCCGTCTCGAAGCTCATCTGAAATTCAGCCTAAGTCAATAAGTTGCGAAATATGTTTATGCAGGCAACTTTTGGGAAGAGCCGGATGGAATAAAGCGCTTTTAATTCCATTTAAATTTCTAACATATTCATGAATTTTAATTATATCATTAACATTATTTTCGAAGGGAGTTTTAAGTAACCGCTTTTAAATCGCTTGCTCATCGATACAATTGCGATCTTTCTTTTCTAATAGATTACAAGTATTTCTGGCAGGTCTTCCATCAATAGAAATAAAGTTTTATTTGATTTGTGTTGCTTTTAACTTTCGGCAGTTGTCTTTAATCACATTAGTTGGATTTTCAGCTTTTCATTTCTACTTTTCACATTTGTATACCCTGTGCCCATTTGAAACATGGGAAAAACAGGGTTAATAACTTTGTGCGAATGTATGTAACAGGCACAAAGTATATATATTCTTGATCAGGGAGATGAGCTGAGTCGGTTTAGTTATGTCTGTCTGTCTGTTTGGCGGCACACAGAAAAAAGGTAGAAGAAGAAGCATTTCTGCTACGCTTCGTATGATAGTTTTAAAAAATTATGTATCAAAATATAGGGTACAACATTTCCAAATGAATTATTTTAAATACTCTTCATTAATCTCAACGAATTAAAAGTGTTTTCGCCACTTATAATATTTGTTCTTAAAAAAAATTAAAAACTTTTTTATAAAACCTTTATTTGTTTCTCGATTTAGTTTAGAGCACAACTTTTAGCTTGAAATCAAGATTTTTTTACCTATTACAGTTTCAATTTATGCCCAAATATGCCCAAAACAAACTATATTCTAGATTATCGAATTTCCTTTTTTAAATATTTATTAAAGAGTATTAAATTGTGGGCATAATGAAATTTCTACAAATTCCCGACGCGTTTGTGTTTTTCTTTTTCTTTAGTGCTGTTTTTGGCATTTCTGGTTTTTCTTTTCAGCGTTAAGTTTATTAAACTTTGCCTTTTAGTCCAAAAGCGAAAGAAGCAGTAGTAAAAAGGTTGCTGCTAGCAGATACCCTGTATGTTTGCATAACACAATTGTAATTTGTTGATTAATCCCTCATCAATATAACTAATTTTAAGGCCTAGTTAGAGTGTGTTAGCTTTAACTCTTAAGCTGTTCAAGGTGGTGATACCCTGCAGAGCCATCTGTCTAATACAGGGTATAATTCAGAGCACGTATATTGCGGACATAATGACAAGCTAAGCAGCTACACACTCATGTATGTAAATGTGTATACAGCCTCAATAAAGCCTTTGAAAAATGTAAGCACAAAAGTTTATTTTTTTATTTCGGGCTGAAAAACATTTTCTTCTCATGTTTGCCTTTGACTTCGACTTGGGAAACATATTTCTCGGGACGCACAACAACAAAACCCAGACACACACACTCACACACTGACAAACACAGATGTGTGTATCTAAACATGTAAAGCAATAACATCAACATCAACTGACAGCAGCCACTGTAGGCGCCCCAGGTGCGCCCTGCGCCTAGACTACAATAAATTTCAAGTCCAAGTCTTAGATGCATATGACAACAGTCGTTTAGGACAGTCCGGCCTGTCAAATCTTTCAATGTCCTCAAACCCCGGCACGATGCAACCCCAAGGAATTTGCTTTCATTATGAATTTTGATCTCACATGTCCTACCGCCCACTCCCTACGGCTGTTTAAATTCTATTTCCTGCCACAGCGAAGTGGCAAGTCGGAAGTTCACCAAAAAAAAAAAAAATATATATATTGTTTTACTGTCCTGGGTAATCCAAAATATTGCTAGAAAATATTTACTTTTCTTCAGCTGAATTAACAATTATAGATCAATCAGGATTTCAATTTA